>VZTB01005220.1:1495780-1531423 GCA_013397245.1 Thryothorus ludovicianus | reverse complement strand
ATGCGCCCCCCCCCCCCCCCCTCCCCATTCTGTTCTTGCCATTTGTCACATTTATAGAAGTTGAGCTCTGCACATTATTAAATAAATGCATGCCGTGACTCGGGAGGAGGGTCACTTAGCTGGGTGTTGGGTGTACTGACCAAGGATTTTCTCTTACGCACACTCTCATGTCTGAGGCCATTGAAATTCTTTGAAGATCTCTGCAGTTTGACAGACATCCCCAAGGAAGATTTTTTTTTCCTTTACTATTTTGATATTTTTCTTCCTTCCTTTTCATCTTGTAAATGCAGCATGTCAGATGTAATATAATATTTTCCATGAGATTGACCTCAGACCTGATCAGAAGTAATTAGATTCCTAAGGTGCTGCAAAGGTGTCTCACGGATTTCTGATGTACATACTAAAAGAAAAAGTGTTTATATATGTGCAGAGAGTAGGCAGGGAGAAACAAGAGGCCTGAAGCTGTGTGTGTGCACATTACCTGTTGTGATCATCTGCTGGGTACAATTCTGAAAATTGTGACCCAGGTGGGATGTGGAATACTCACTGTGCCAAATGGCAGTAAAACTGGCGAAGACAGCAAAAACAGCCCTGGTGTTCTCCATGCACCATCAAGGCTTTCAGGTCTTTAGGGGAAGGAATCTCCTTTTCGCTGTCTTCCCTTCTCCCTCAGAACTGTTTTGATTCATGCAAACTCTCAATGTACCTCTTAGCATTGAATGTTACTGTTTTTAAATTGACCAGTCATCATGTAAGGTCCTATCGTTCTAAATATTTGATGAGAAGCTAAGGTCTCTCCAAGGCACCTCTAATAATAAACTTCCTGCAGGAAATTTAGAAAGGATTATGTGTTTCAAGGAGGAGCCGGCTGCTTAAAGTAAATTCTCTTGTTGAGTCATTTATTCCCTTAATAGGAATTTTCTGATCTGCTGTCATTCTTGTTCACACACTGGGTGTCACTGCCTCTAAAACACTTGTCATTCTTTAATGGAAACAAAATAGTCATTGCAGTCAGAGCCGCAATGTCATTCCACTACCCCTTGCTGCGTCGGCAATAGTGAAAATGACAGAGCGGCTCTCAGTAGGGGTAATTAAAATGTAAATATTGATATTTTATTATTTGAAATTACTTTCCAGTGCGGCATTTAATATCTCTCCATCTGTGCGGCTCTGTTTAGCGGTCACTTTAGTGCAGCTCTGGGATGCCAAGCGGCGGCTTGATCCCCGTTATGTCAAAATGCTTGTTGCTGCTTAATTTTGATATCTAATTAAGTGGAAAAGTACAGTCCACACTGTAATCCATGGCATCTTAACCAGCTGCTTGGGTATATTTAGAATTAATCTCCACTATGGAATCATCCTAATGTATGCAATTAAGAGTCTGCCGATGGCTAATTAGGTGTATTAGAATCAGGCAGCTTCCTTTTTTTTTTCTTTTCTTTTTTCTCTCTTTTTTTTTTTTTTCCCTGTGTGTGGACTGTTGCAGATTTAAGACACAGGCTCCAGAGATGATCTTAATGGTACATGTACACTCAACTAAGTAAACTAGAAATTTCACATTCATGTGAAATTCAGGGGAATATGTGTCTCTCTTCCCCAAACCAGGAAGACTGTAAACATCATTTGAATTTTTTGGCATCTGCAGCACATTAAGAAAATCAACTAACCAGCAGAAAAGTTTTAAAAATTAGTAAGAAGATGGAAGATGTGTAGGACAGCGGTCTGAGCTGTTACTTTCCCGCCACAGGGCAAGAGGGGATATTTACCCAAAATTTTGCAACCCAAAGATTTTGTTTTGGCAAAGGGAAGAGATTTTAGGTAGCTCAGCACACACAGGGTTAACAGAGATGCGTTGATTGGATCGCAGGCATGGTTGTCTCCGTATGCTAATATATTCCTGTATTGGATTCATATTATTAACATGATTGGGGAATTCCTGGAAACCTGACTTTGCCTGATGGAAAGATGGAGGGAGCGGGGATTGCCACGGCTCTCCGGGAGGAAATGACTGGTGGCTTCCTCAGGGGAGCAAAAGGCAAACAGCAGTGACCCAGCGCTCTTTGAGGAAAAGCACTCTCAGAGCAGACCCTTAGAGGTTACAAATGAAAGGCAACATGTATTAAATGCACAAGAAATCCCTCCTTTCTGTGGAAAAAAACCCTGAAGTGATACTTTTCAACCCAGCAAACTTGATTTTGAAGACTTATGTGCTGAAGAAGCTTGAGCTCTAAATTTCTTGATATCCCTAGTCAATATATGCAATTGTTGGGAGGCTGATGCCTACAAAGGTTGAAGCAAGCAGAACCTGAACCAACACTGATTGTTGTTACTAGTTTAGCAAGCTTCCTCTGTCAAGGTTGTCCCTGTTTTTCCCTTTTTTCTTTTTGGTTTTGTTTAGCTGAGTAAAAATTAAAAAGGAGGAAAAGAGGTGGATACTTTCTATTTAATTACCTGTGATTATAGTTTCTTTTCTGCTAGTTGATCTCTTCAAAGGATGTTAAGTAAGGCACACCACACACAGGATATGCAGATATTATGCTGGCTATTTTAAGGTGAACTGTATTACCCTTTTCTAGAATGGATTTTGGAAGAAATTCAGCCCTATTCATTGTACTCTTTATTTCTCATCTATGTTCACCTTACTAATAACTAAGTGTAGTTTTTATTTTTCCACCTACAAAGCTGGCTTTATTGTACTCATAATCAAATACATATATTCACAACAGATTGAAGAAGAATTTGAGTGAAATCAATATTTTTTTGTTGAAAATATGATTGATGATTTTTTAAATAAAGGCTCAGTGAAAAAAGAAAACCAGTCACGGCCATAAATACAATCCTGGTCCCTTTTCTCCTGTGATTTTAAGAGTGCACCATATCATGACATCCACCTCTGCTGTCTTCAAAAAGGGGACAAAAAAAATCCCATAGTCTAGCCAAACCGTATTTGGAGGTTAAATTTTAAAGAACTGGAAGAATTAACTTTAAAGAAGCAGATCAGGTCATGTATGTAGTGCATTAAAAAGATCACCTTCGGGACTCTGCAAGTTCATATTGTTGACCTGAAGGAGACATACTTACAGCTTCATTGGGCCATATTGCACTGCTAGTCTGAATTTTAAAACTTTCTTCGTTGTCCATGTCTTCAAAGAGAGAACCTCACTGCAGAGAGGTAGTGCACCACGAGTCCTGTCTTACATAGAGGAAAAAAAAAGGGGTTGGGAAAAAAAAAAAAGGCATTTTCCTGGAACACACTTACCAGGTGTTTCTCTGTTCTCAGAGCACCTGGTGATAAAATGAAATACAAGTGTTTCATCTTACATCTTTATATTGTAAGATTGGTGTGAGTTTGCTGTAAAGCTTTTTGAAAATGTGGAAGTTCCAGTGGTAAAATCAGCCCAAAGGGAAAATTAGATATTAATCTGTTTAACTCTATTGTCTTATATTTTCCTTTTTCTCGGTGAATACTGAGATAATAAGGTGTGAAATTAAAATTAATGGAAATAAAGAGTACAATACTTTCAACAATATGTTGCCACTGTAAAGTACTCCATACATGGAGGTCTTCCCAGCTCTGTTCTGAAGCAAGGACAGCTCTCTAGGTTTTTTTATCTTCGGTGGTTCACTGCAGTGTGTTAGCAACTGGTTATGCGAAGACATCCTCAATCAGTCCCATTTTCCCCTCCTTTCCATTACTAATCCTAAAGAAGCAGCTCACAAGAACTTGCTCTTTAAGCAGAAATAAGAAATTTAAAAGTAGCTGCCTGGAAATATTTGGGTGGTTAGGGAGGGGTCTCTGATTCCAGTACTGAAATCAGTTTTAGCTGTAGTGGGTTACATCTCACTATGTGCATCTGACCCTGGGAAGAAATGACAGCCTCAAATTGCTCCTGTTTAGTGTTATCATGTAAGGTTTCACAGGGTAAAAGACGAAGCAGAAATATTCCTAACCGGTATTTAAATTACATTAACACCTTTTTGTATAGCTTGAGTGAAAGGTCACGCTAGACAAGCAGCATCTTCACTGTTTGTAAATGTCTAATTTGCTGCTTTTAAATTGCTGTGAACTTCACTTACTTAGTCCTGCTGAATGAATCCAGTGTTGCAAATACTTCTGACAAGCAAATATTTGCTTAGCGAGAATCCATTGTTCATAATGGATTGAGAGGGACATGCAGTGTGAGTGCATTTTTATTGCCATGCCATCTCTCTACTGTTGTTTCAGTGAGATGAAAGTAGCGTTGTGATAACAGCCCCAGGTTTCTCAGCGCTGTGTGGCATTTCCCGTCCTCCTGGTAGGTGTTAGTGAAAAAGTGCTTATCACAGGCATTTTTCCATGTTATAAAATATAAAAAAAAAATATGTATATTTTATAAGAACTTGGACAGCAAGAGTTAGGAATACAAACACACTTAAAGGAAACTCGAGGAAAGCACACAGGCTTTGCTGAAAACATCCCAGCAGCCTACAAATATATTTTTTCCCTTCTTTTTCTGTTTTTTTAATTTGAGGCAGAGTGACTCGTGGGCACCTCTGTGAGTGCAGCCCGAGCTGCCCTCTCCCAGGGCTGCACAGATAGCAGATGGCAGTCGCCCCTCGTCGCGCTCAGCAGAGCCCTGGTGCTGCCTTTGCAGCGCTCTGCTGTGGTGGCAGGAGGAGAGGGGAGGCTGCACAGCAGAGCATCGCCCAGGAAAGGCGGTGCTCTCACTGTGCAAAAGTTACTGGATGGAATCAATTTCTAAGCTTACCTTAAATTGCAGAGCCTCGGTTCCAGAGAGCGTGGAAGCTGAATTCAGCGAGCAGCAGAAATCGAGGCTTTTGTTGTATTTCTGGTCACTTGGGGTCTGTGCTTTTGGAACTTGATTTTGCATTTTTAGGTCTGGGCAAATACCTGCGTTTTTTATTTTGTGAGATGATACCTTTCACATGAAAATTCTGAGTCAGACTTGAATTTCAGCTGGTTATGGCATCATGTGCAATTATTAGCCTTTGACCAGGTGCTCCATAAGCAAAGGGATATGGATAAAAAACCAAACCAAACCTGAAATAATGGATTCACCCTGGCATAATGAGTTGTATCTGTTTCTGTTCCAGCTTTCATGAAATTTCATCCATAATCCGGGAAATATGTTTGGTGATTAGTGAGAGCACTCTCCTTCTGTTTACTGGTTTTCAAAACCACTGAAATGTTTGTAGGTCTTCATACGTATTTTTAGACTACACAGTATTTGAAATGTAATTAAATCCATTTTTTTCTTGAATAAATATAATAAGAAGAATCTCTTAATTCAGATCTGTGTGTGAGATTTAGTCCTACTTGTAGCCTAAAAAAATGAATTATGCCATCCTCTTGGATTTTTGAGAGAATAATAGCAAAGGGCAGTCAGACTATGAAAGTTTCCTTCAGCAAAAGCGATGATCATGTCTAGAAAACATTACATTGCCCCAGCAGAAATTTCACTGGTGAAATTTGCCTGGCCTTTGTTTACATCCCTGGAAGGCAGCTGAAGTTGCTGGATGGATCCAAGCACTTGGCTGAGTGTGTGCCAGGGAGGGAGAGGAGGGCAGACTGACAGCTGTACATCTGAGAGTGCCCTGGACAAAATCTGATCTTGAAATGGAGGTTCTTTACATTCTCCTCAGTGAAGCCAGGATGAGCCTTTGGTCCACTGTTGGTTCTTTGACCATGAGGCCACACACTCTCTAAATAAAGTAATCCAATCTAATTTTTTTTTTTAAGTATTTACAGTATCACTTTGTTCTTCTGACACTGGTGACTATATATCATTTTTCAAATGAAAAAATCAAACCGAGCTGGAAACATCAGTACCCATAAAACATATAAAAAGAAGTTAATCTATCAAAATTAAGTGTAAATAATTTAAAATTCCAACTCTTGATATTTCAACTGTGTAAATATATTGCATCTGCAACACACTAGTGAACATGTCACGAACAAGTGCAGCTTTGATTATAAAAAATGTAAATTAAGATATTTGAAGTACAAACCAGGGCAAGCAAGAGGAATATTTTACTCATAAAGAGAACAATCATGCAAACAAACAGTACAATAAAAGAGAAGCAATTATGAGAAAAGGTGAGCAGTTCCCAGGTTTGCCAGCAATTTCATACCTGTTTTGATCAAATGTTCAGATTTCTAAACTCATATCAGAGGGGAAGAGAAATTCAGTCCCTGCAAAGTGAAATAAACTCTAGGATTTAAGTCTGAGTAGCCTGATTGAGTCATCACATCAAATGTTTACAGATGAAACAATGGTAAGTCCAGCCTCTGTCTTTTTTTTTGGCCAGTAGTTCTTGAAGTGCTGTGTGCAAGGCACAGATCTTACTTCGGCGCTTGACCATCTGCAGCTGCTTCACTCTGGCCCCTAGTGAGTTAGTGTCCATGAAGTCCATCTTAATGAAGTAGAGGAAAGGGTCTTCAGGAATATAAAAGATTTACCCTGCTTAGCATGGAGCTGTGTGCAATGTGAAATAGAGAGCAAGCGTGCATGTGCTGATATTTGAAAAGATCTGTGGTTTAAACAGCCCCGTTGAAGAGGCTGTGAACTGTGTTTAGAGCTGTCTTGGAGTGCTGAGTGCTGCAGAGTGCAGTCAGCTCGATGCCCATTGTTCCTATAATAAAAATAGAAAGGCCTTCTTTTACCTATTTGTATCGGCTTCCTTCGAGCTTTGGGTTTACTGGTATGCAAAAGGAAAAAAAAAACCAAGCATATGTTCAGTTGCTCAATCAACCTTTTTTCTCAATCCACACTCAGTGATCTCAGTGAGTCATTACAGCATAATTACAATTTGAGTGTGATGCACTGTTTGTAAAAAAGTATCTATTTTTAGCAGAAGAAACACTACAGTCCCTGAAAGGAGGAGAGAGAAAGAGAAAAAAGGAAGAAAAACTGTAACCAGCAAATCAAGGCTATTGTTAACTGATATTAGGAGACACCCCGTAGATTTACAATGCTCGCACTCAGCCACATAAAAACCACGCTGAACAGAATGCCTACCAGGGGTTAAAATCATATGCCTGCACTGCAGCCTATTTCTGTCAACACTCAGCTCAGGAAATAAACATTTATGCTTTCTGAAATGAAAGTGTATTTTTGAAGACTAGCCGTCAGATATTTTTTGCCCTTCACACTTTCAAATGCTTAGCCTTTTTTGTAAGTTGACTGCAAAGTGCATCAGTTTGCTAGGCAAGGAAAAAAAAAAAAAATCTTGACAAGTGCCCATGGCATCATTGTCAAGCACACGAGCGTCTAGTGGAAGATGGCAGGAGGGTTGGCACAAAACATGCTTCCTTCAAGCTTCTTACCTCAGGGGTACCTGACTCTTGAGAAGCCTTTCAATCCTTCCAAATGACGTTATTGCAGACTGTCATCTGGTTTATTTGGAGCGTGCTGTATCGCAGATAAACACGCGTTCTAACTGCAGGTCAAGGCACGGAGTCATCCTGCTGGCAGGAGCCTGAGATCCATCAGATGGCACTGGCTTGGGGAGGGACATGGAGAGAGATCTAAGTTGTCACCAGGATGGTACATGCCACAGGGGGAGAAAGGTGCACAACGTTGTATTTCAGAATGTTAGTGCACAGTTGTGCGTTGAGAGCGGTGACCTGCGAGACTCTAAAGGATTAAGGACCCACAGAATGCGTGGCAAAGCTCCAACCCACAGCACCGTGCAGCACCTCGGGGTGCTTTGGACAGAGCTTGGAGATGGGACTGGAGGGCCTAACACTGGTGCTCAGAAGGCTGGAAGGATCCAAGTTGGAGACTTTCTAAAAAAGATACAATTTAATGTAGAAAATACCCCCTTGCCAGATAACCTGGTTGGTCTGGGGGATTCACATAACAAAAAGCTCACAGATTCAGAGTTCAGCATGAAATAAGTATAACCTCCTCCAAACAATTAAAAAGAAATCTCTGTATATAAAAATACAAGCCGGTGTAATCTATTATTTTAACTCTGACTTGTTGAACCCCTAATAAAAGGGCATTGCTGTGATACAAGAGACATGTTGGATGCTTTCACATTTTCTGAAAAATCAAAACAAAACAAAACCAGATTAATTATGGCTTGATTCAGCTTTGAATTCCCACAAGGGATGCCTTTAAAAGTTAAAACATGCTTTCACTGAATAGGCTTTCAAGGGAAAGTTACTTCGATCAGGAACAAAATAGTCATGTTGATTTGATTTATTATTGAAGAGTGGAACAGCATGCTTTATATTCGCCAGTTTTTCTATAATGTAAAAAATTTCTTTTGATTTTTTTTATGTGTCATATAAAAACAACTGGTATATTTACTGCTCCAGAATGCAGATTTTTCAAGAGTGCAGTACAATAAATTATATCAACATCCCATTTTCCCCCCTCACAGGGCATATGTAATTTTCTTTGACTGTGGCACACAATAAATGTTATTGAAACATAGCATTATTTATTTTTCAAAAAATAAAACCAATGCCAACAAACCTGTATGAAAATAGATAAGTGAATAAAAGAAGGAAGTTGGGGAATTTTCAAGGAAAAATAGAATACAGAGAGAAATGGCAGGTTAAACTTTTTTAATCAAAACAGATTTTATTGCCTTTTGCTTAATTAAACCTCTCAGAAGTGTGTGAAACATTGTTATACCTGAAAAATTGTTAATTTGTAAATCACAGGGACAAAAGGGCTCCACTGCAACTTTAAAGTTTCTATGCACGTAAATGTCAATAGAGTGCCTTCTCCATCATCAGCACTAAATTCACATTGATGCCTCTTTTCTTCTCTGTATTGATCCTTCCATGAGAACGTAGATTTGTATCTGTTAATTAATGCGTCCTGAAACAGCGTTTGTATTAATCAGGCAGATAAGAAAAATTGGATGCCTGCACCCTCATGACAACCGTAAAAGTGCTGGCCCTGATAAAATCGTGGATGGACCTCAATAAAAAAGTTCCTCCTTCCACTCAATAAACTAATCATCCTGCTTTTAATTATTCGGCAGAAAGATGTGTGGAGATTGGAGAATGTGTAAATCTATTTACTAACAGCAGTGTCTGGGAGGGAGAATGGGGCTGTCACAGGACGGTGCTGCAGGCTACATTCTCTGTCCATCTGCTGCTGCAGAAAAACTGGTTCTTGAAAGCCGGCGAGGAACAGAAATGTTGGAGCTAATTGAAATCATGAATTCCTCCCTATAACCTTTGAAATTATTATTTCTTCTCCATTTCCCTCTTATTTATTTTAATCACAGATGTGTTATTTTCAATTGTCAGATCTTCGAGGCTTTCCTGTTGTTGTTGGATCAGGTTTTGTTGTTTTGTTACATTTTGTTTTAAGGCAGAGAGCTACAGTTCTATCACAAGACTCAAAAGACAGTAAGAGAAAATGAAAACAAATAAGGAGGGAGAGAAAAATGAGAGAGAGAGAGCACACACAGCCAGTTTTATGTTTCATTTTTTATGGATGCCTGGTGCTTTGGATGTGGGCTTTTCTTTTTTTATTGTATTAGTTTTGCTGCTTAGTGCTTATAGAGAACATCTTGTCTGGAGTAGATGCCTTGCAGATTTGCTAGTTAATGATATATTCTTGCATGACTGTAACTCTCGACTTTAAAAACAGAAAAATGCGTTTAAGTGTAATTGGACACTAAAAAGAATGTTCTTACAGCAGGAACCCTGTCAAAGGACATGTAAGCAACTCCATAAACAACTAAATGAAAGCCTCAGACATGTCTTAAGACCCTTAAAGAAAAGCTTGACTAATCCCCTTTGATGATTTTATTAAGTACTTGTGGTTGATGGTGCCAACTGGCAAACGGCTGCGTTTCGCCAACAGGCCAGGAAAATCACTTCCTCTCCCATATTGTTTTCTAGCACCTAATGTGATTGGGATATTAGCAGTTTGATATAATAAATTAACAGGTGCTGTAAACAAGAGTCTAAAAGGTAAGGCAGCAAAGATATTTGCCCTTAGTGATCCTATTAGGAAGGACAGCAGGGAGAGGAGGGGAAAAAAAAGCAAAAGTTAAATTCATTAGGAGGCATTCAGTAAATTTTTGGTTGCCCTCACAAAAAGGATGGTGTGACTGCTATTCAATTGGCACTTCAGTGTGCCACCCTGTTATTTCAACAAGTGTAGGAGTGGCAGGAGCCAGGACAGAACTGATCAGTGTCTTTTCTGAGAAGGGTAGGTGTTATTTCTCATTTCCCTGAAGTTAAAGTTCAAAAAGAATTTTTCTCTTTTTCATCCTTACCTTAATTCTATTAAAACATCAAATCTTCCCTTTTAATGAAGTTTTCTTTTTTTTTTTTTCTCCTAAATTGTCCTTCTTGGATTATGGTAGTGGTGGATAGGGTAAGCAGATCCTTGTTTCACAGCATTAGGTTTTTACAAGTAAGAGCAAGTATTTCAGAACAAAGATGGCAAATCACAGATTACCACTGCAGCACCACGAATTAATATGATTTTTCCTGGAAGAGCTTGCAAATTCCTGCTTTTTTAAAACTTTTGATTAGAAAACATTTGATTTTATATTGATTTACTTTCCTGTAGTATGGTGGGAAAGAAACACACAAAAGCAGAAGGGAGAATAATAGAATGCTTGCATTTTTTATCACAATGTTTATAAAAATAAATCAAAAAGAGGATCAGATTTCAAAATGTGCTTAATATTTTTCCTGGTTTTTTTTTTCCTATTCAGGATTCTCCACTTTGTCTCTAGCTGACCAGATGAGCCTTCTGCAGAGTGCTTGGATGGAGATCTTGATTCTCGGTGTTGTATACCGGTCACTTTCTTTTGAGGATGAGCTTGTGTATGCTGAAGATTATATTATGGATGAAGATCAGTCCAAATTGGCAGGCCTTCTTGACCTTAACAATGCCATACTGCAGCTGGTAAAGAAATACAAGAGCATGAAGCTGGAGAAAGAAGAGTTTGTCACCCTCAAAGCTATAGCACTTGCTAATTCAGGTTGGCAGAGTGGCATGACGGTTGCTACATTTTTAATGTGTCTTTCTTTCTTTCTTTCTTTCTTTCTTTCTTTCTTTCTTTCTTTCTTTCTTTCTTTCTTTCTTTCTTTCTTTCTTTCTTTCTTTCTTTCTTTCTTTCTTTCTTTCTTTCTTTCTTTCTTTCTTTCTTTCTTTCTTTCTTTCTTTCCTTTTCTTCTAAAATATTTTCTGTGTGCTGGTTTAAAACAGGATTTTAGAATAAGAAATTGTGCTAATCAGACTTTAAATCTAAAAGGCAACAAACAAAGCAGTTCAAACTAAGAACAACTTTCTGGTTCAAAGTAATTGTGGAATATGTTCCTAAGGGAGTGGAGAATATTCCATTGTATTATTTGGAGAGTGTTTTACAGGCAGACATCTCTTCAAATGAACATAGATGTTGTTCTCCTAAATCCATTTCATAATCCAGACAAGTCTAATCATTGCAATTAAAGCAAAAGAAAGGATGCTGGAGAATATGCTATATATTTTCTTTTTAAAGGGAGCTACTGATTAATTTGATAGACTGAATTCAGGATATGAGAGGAGGGAGGGAATCCGTATTGAATCTCACAACGACCACACCTTACCTTACGGATCCTTAGCATTTATGAGAGTGCTTCTGCAAAAAATTATGACCCATGCAGCGAGAGTTAAAAAATCTCAGAAAGAATTTTTTTCCCCTGCATTTGAATTTGAAAGTGCTGAAGCAGTGAATACTGTCAGATAAGTAAAAATCGTTTGTGCTTTGTTGTTTTTCTTTTTGTGTCTCCTTAATGCTTTATTGTGGTCTTAAGTCCCTTTTAGCATTTGCATAAAGTTCACGATAGATCCCTCTTTAATGACGTGCCGATCATTAGATACCTGTGTGTCAATAACATGCTCTGATGCTATGTTCCATTGACAGTCACACCGTGCCCCTCCATCTGCTTTTGTTTTGACCCTATCTTTGAACTTTATCTTGGTTGCTGGCCAGTAGTTTTCCCTTTAATTACAAGAAGGAAACTGTCAATAAAATCTGTTAAATGGGATGCAATGAGTGGCTTGAATGGGCGGACGGCTATTTGTTCAAATTCTGCAGCATTCAAGGTATTGACAGTTTGTTTTCTGGGGCCATATGTGACGATCAATCTCAGGCTGGGCTCAGCCGCGCTGAAAAATGAAAAACCAGATTGCTTTTGCTTACTTGTGGATGACGACTTGTGATTTGGCGCGGTCCTAGTGAGATGAGACCTTCTGCCCAAATTGCCCCCCTGAGAGCCAGGACGCGTGACTGTTTTTAGAAATAATTTTTTAATTGATTTTGTAATTAACAGTTCATCTACAATATTGATGCATGAATCCTCAGATTGATAGGAGGGAAATTGTTTTCAACAATGAAGTTGTACTTTCCTATTTATCTTTGTAATGTGATTTAGCACTCTGCATTTTTAATTGGAAATGTAATTCAAAAACATGCAAAGCCAAAATGCTTATTAGTTTCTTTGTAAAATATTCTCCACCCCACTAACTCTGCCCTTAATTTTAGAATATTATCTTATTCCAGATGAAACAAAATGCTAAAATGCCTCTCAAAGATAAAAATTATTCTTAATTGAAGATTTATTTATAATTTTTGACCATTGTAAATAGACGCTTGAGGATGCTTTGCAGCTCCGGGAAGGTTATTTCTCAGAATTGGTCATGCTTAATGATCAGAGCAAGAAAGTTATCTGCAATTAGGAGTCTAAATGGAGAAGGGCTTTTGTATTTATTTAAATTCTGTAATTCAAAGACTGAATTAGAAATACTACTGCAGTTGACTTGACAAAAAGGATGAGGGCTAGCATAGACAGATATCATGTTAAATACCACTCCCACCTTCACCCCCCCCCAAAAAAAAAATGCAGTGTTTAAGTAATAATAAAAAATAACTGCTGCCAAAAAAAAGTTTAGTCATACACTGTGCATAGAGTGTATCAAAATCATCTGTAGCTTCATTAACTTCGCTGGAAATTACAACCGGGATAATGTCAGAGATAAATACAGTTCAGCATACTAAAATTCAGGGCACATTGAAGTGAAAACATTTCCTTCCCTCATCTTAAATAAAATTGCTGTCTTAAAATGAAACTGTACAAGGAGGAGTTAAAATGTAGCCCAGCCATTCCATTTCCCTTTCAACAGTGTTTCAGGTGCTGACATTCAGCATTTCAGCTTCAGGTTGTGCATGCAGCAGATACCAAACTTCCACCAGCTGCAGCTACACTAACCTGTAGATACAAAATAACACCTGCAGAATTACAGCCCATCAGTGGATATCAGGCCCTTAGTGTTTCAGTTTACAAATGCTGCTAAAATTAAAATAAAATCTAAATTGGATTAAATTTTTTTGTCTTTTTTTAAGTAGACAAAAACAGAATAGCTTATTTTCATATAACCTGGAACTTGGTTAATGAACATGTAGTTATATAAAAAAACCAAAATGTCGTTAGAAAATCAACCAGTAGCAATTCGCATTTTAATATATTTTTATTGCTACTTCTGCTTTCTTCCACTGTTTATTTTTTCAGTTTAAAATGTATTAGCCTTTTTATAGCTGTGGAGAGTATAAGAAATCTTGGGTGTTTCAGACATCTTTGCCATATCCACACTGTCTAGAAAGATTCCCAGGTTGACTCTACTGTAAACTGTAGACAAAGATGGTTTTACAGCTCCGTATCTGTGTTAGTGATTTATGATACGGTGTCATAGTACTTTCCCTGCTGGTGTTTGGAGGCAGGAAAAAGAAATTGTAGATTGTCTTCATATTGATTGTATTTTGTTTGAATAAATACCACAAGCTTTGTTTTGGCCAACAAATCTCAGTAGCATGAGCATTAAAACATATATTTTTCTTTAGGTCTGCAGAGCCCATTTGTGCAGTGCTGGAACTGAGATAATCCTGCCATTTGGTCCCTAAAAGGTGGGGAGGAGTAGCAGTTTCTCAGGGAGATTCTCTGACAGCCACTATCAAATGTTCCCCGCGCAGGGCTGGCAATGCCACACCAACTTCCATAAATTTCCAGAAATGCAAGATGTGGCTACGCTGTAGATTGTCACTGATTTCAATCTGACTGCATATAGACTCTGGGAAGTTTAAATACACGTGTAAAAGCACAACACTGAAATATATAGACATTTCAGTCATGCGTGCGTTAAGTACGCACAGGCATGATTTCAACGGTTGCATTTAATACATAAATATGGAGTTTATCAGGCTAGATTTAAGCATCTGCATTGATTTGGTAGCAATTAACACAGCCTTTTTACTTCAGAGAAGTCACTCTTTCCTTGGCATTGTCCTTGTCCTGCCGGTGTCACGAGTTCCTCCCTTTTTTCCCTGCCCTCTGTACACAAAAGCCAGGATGTACCTGGAAGCTGCGGGACGCGGCTGCCCCGCGTTCCGCCTCACACCGCCCGAACGAGGCGAGCTGGCACCAATGAGCACTTTGTTTACCCACGCAGAAAATCAACTTTGAATGGTTTCCAAAACATGCATGTACCAATTACTTCCTCGTGTGTAAGGGAAGGTGAAATATTTACAAAATATGCTTGAAGTGTACACAAGTGTAGGCACGCACACGGAAACGCTGCAGCGTGGAAAAGATGAGCGGCTCATCTCTTCCCTGCTGGGGTGTGTTCCCCTTTATTGATTAGGGTAATACTAAACAGGGAATTGCAGGTGAGCAGTTTTTTGAAATTGCCTAATCAGTAAGGACTTGGGCCTCCAGGCCAAATGTTGCAGAAGAGCTTAGGAGTCACAACTGAGAACAGAGTTTTAAGAGAAGCTCAGTTCCCATCTAAGACCTAATGTAAGGAACTGGAGTGTCAAAATACGTCAGCACATTTGAAAATCTGATCTCTGTGCATCTGTTTAATAGGCTGCTGGCATCTTGAAAAACCTGACCCAAATGTGGATGCTAGGCACTTAAAAGTTCAGCCTTATGCACTGTTGAAAATTTAATCTTAAATGCTAATACTGGCTGTGTCACCTGTACCACAAGAAGGAGAAAAGGACTTCTGCTTACCCTCACATTTCTTGTCTTTGATATTAACTCTCCTAAAAAAAAGAAATTAAATCACTCTTTCAGTACAGAAGGAGTGTGAACCAAAAAGTATCTTGTGCATTTTAGCATAATGAAGTGTAGATCAATATTGGTGCCAGTAAAGTTACACTATCATCTCATCCTGTTAAAATATTAGTAAGTTCTTATAAGTTTTTTAGCTTTCCAGACACAGTGTACTCAGAACACTAGGCAATCACCATTATATGATATTATCATAATAGAAATTAATTGGTAGAGCCCAGTAAATCACTTACTCCACACGACATCATCTTTAATCCCAGTGCATGTCACAACATGCTGTATTTCATTTCTGATAATGTCCATTTTTTCATTTTGTTTTATATAGTCATCTTGTTAGTGTTCAAATTCATGATTAAGACATAGCTGTCTTGACTGGGCGTGGATACAGATACGGATGATGTAGATACAGATGATATAGATACATATAGATCTAGATATATAGATATAGAAACACACATATAGCAGTGTGTTAAGAGTGTGTTTCCAGTCTTTATGTTGACAAATATAGATAGCAAGGTCTTAACTCTTTTGTGTAGTTTTGTATAGAGAATAGTAGAGCATCGAAACAAATTTTTAGAAAAGGAAGTTACCATTAGAGTCAAAGTTTTCACATTACTTGAAAACGGTTTATTCATCATGTTCCATTTTCATGTAATCAAATAGCTGACATCCACAATTCTTAGAGAAAATAAATGTTACTAGTTGCTTAATGTTGGCATTAGGATGTGGCAGCTGAGTTAATCAGTGGTTAATTAATGGTTAATCAGTGATTAACCAGAATTTCTTTTTCCCGTTTTTTTCTGGAAGCTACTCTAGTCACTGAGTAATGTGGACCTATTCCTTACTTCATTAGGGAATAAGCAGATAGTACTTACATGTTAGTAGCCTGAGAGTCACAAAGGGCAAAAAGTGAGGCCATACTTAGTTGCCCTCAGTGGTAATTGTTGTAATTTCTTATATCTTATAGTGAATAAAAAGTACTTTGTAGTCTTCATTCAACATTTTCTTTTAGTTGATGTCTCACCCCACAGCTTGATCATTCGAGTTCCCTTTTTTCCAGGCTTTTTTATTAGCCTTATGGTGTAGGGTCTTGAACCAGTTTGTAGTATGCTGTTTGTTCTGCTTTGCAGTAGATATTCCTGTATTTACTGCCCTCACTATCTCTCCTAGTGGAAAGTAAGACATTTCAGGAATAAAATAGAAAATATTGGTATACTATGTCTTAACTTCCTTGTGCCACTGGTTTTAGTCCACTGCTAATCCAGTTAGTCCCTGAAATAAAGTCCCCATTCTGTGAAGTAATTTCTTATATGCCTTCATTTCCTACTGTGTTTAAAAACTGTTTTGAGGTTTCAGTTTTTATCTCTTCTGAAAAGTAGGCCAAACCAGGGCAATCCAGACTATGGCCTCGTTTGCTAAAATCAATCATACAAGCCTTTGTTTTCTGTTTTCACTGCCTATAATTCCTATGGACAAAGAATTCTTAATTTATTCCTCTTTCATTTTCAGCATCTCTTCCAATTGAAGTGTCTGTTTCCAATAGAATACTCCAGAGGTCAGACCATTTTTGCCATATTCTTTTGTAAGGGAAAATATTCTGTTTGCCTCTGTGCTTGTCTCTTAGCCTAACCATGCAGATCCCAGCAAACAGTTCTGCTCAGGAAAAACAGGGAGTCAAAATGAAGTATATTTGTTTATCCAACACAGGGAAGACCAAAGTAAGTGTCTGGGGTAATTTCAGCTCTGAATGGAAAAAGGACAGGAATTCTTGCTGCATGAGGGAACCAAGAACCTAGTTTGATTTGTGATTGGCAATTTCCATGGGTTGCTTCTATCTTAAGCAGTATGCTTTTCAAAATGTCACTGTGTTGTGTTTCTCATAAAAATATACAGAAACACAATGTGGGCAAGCACTTTGTGTTCTTGTGCAAATCTGGCACGTGTTTCAGAGGGAGAGGAAGGGATTCTGTAGTTCAGAGAACAATTCACCATTAATAAACACTGCCATGGGTTTTGTGGGGTTTTTGGATTGGAAGTACAACCTAGATAAAAAATCTCTTTTATTTGGGATACAACCCAGGTTAGGATTTTTTTCATCCTTATATAAAGCAAAAAGCACTTTGCTTTTTGTTCTTAATCTTGATCCCATCCAGATCTTCCAGGATCCTACAGCTTTCTAAAGGGATTTCTCCAGATTGAGTTTGTGAACTGCTCAGTTGTATGAAATCAGAAACATCACAGCAGTTGCTGTATTTCAAGTTCTTATTGGTATCTGCCTCTCCAGCATGGTTTTCCAGCATCCTTATGTGTGTTTTCACTGCTGCATGCTCCCTGCTGCTTGATTCACTGTCCTATTTTCTTTTTGCTCTCTGAATTTTCTGACATGAAGAAACACTTCACTTAAGACCTCTGGTTTTCTTCCACTTCTGAGTGATGTTATATAGAAAATGTATAGATACCAACCTTTAGCTTTCCTCAGAGCGGGTTTTTGGGAGGTTTCCTTGCCCTGAGTTCAGGTGCTTTCCAATTTTTAGCTAGTTGTCGCCCTTTGTGATGTGTTCCAGCTGATTCCTGGGTGGCTGGATGTTTGTTTGCTGCATTTGAGATGAAGCTTGCATTTTAAATGAGGTAGATTGTAATCTGAGTTTCTGTCTGGACCTTGCGGTGTTTTTCTTGAATGAGAACTCCAGTTTTCTCCTATTTCTGTGCAATGATCTGATCAATCAACTGGTCAGAAGAGGTACAATTCTATTTTCCCATCCTGTGATAGTGAAAGAAAGCATTTGCAAGGATAGAATGAGATTCTCCAAGCAGAGCTCAATTAGTCCATGTCCTCATTTGTTGATCTCACTCTCTCCCATGGCAGCTTTGATCAGGATCAACTTCTTCCCTGCCAGGGAAATCCCATGTTCTCAGCAGTTGTATCAACAAGTCTTGTGTTTGTCTGTCTTCAGTTTCACCAGCCTGGGATCATGTTTTTGCAGGGCATTTACCGTCAAATTCTGCTGTCTTTCAAATGATGCTTTGAAATTACCCTGTTTAATTTCATTGTTTATTTAGGCACTGGTTTTTAAGTGTGTTACATCTGGCTGTAGGTTTCCTCTAGATATTACCTGTGTGGGATGTAATTGTAAATTATTCAGACTGCCTCCAAAGCCACTTAAAAAAACTCCAAGCTAACCTATAAGCAAAAAGATTTTTCATGGTATAGGAAGAACCTTCAAACTCACTTATAATTCGATCTAATATTTTCTGTGGAATTCTTCCTTTATTTCTAGATTGTCACACAAATTGTCTGCATTTCCTTAAATTATAGTGGTTCTCAATAACATCGCTGAAAATTGGGTTTATCCCAATGCATGACCAATATTTAGCAATGAGTTAGCCTGCTCTGAATTCGCTTCTACATCTGCCAGTCTGTAGTTACTGAAAAGATTTTTCTCTTTTATTTTTCCTCCTCTTTTCCCCTTGGCTAGTTCAGCATTTTCAACCATTTTCCTTATTTTCAAAGGCTTACACCTGGGGGATTAAGATCTACATTCGTTTAATATCAGGAATAAAGTGGAAGTTCCAGACTGCAAGGCTAAAACTTGAAGAAGGATTTTTGTAGAGATTAATATTTTCCTGAGCAATCTGCAAGCTGAATCATGGTCTAATTAAATAGTGCAGATTTATTGAGTTTGCATTTAAACATTGGCAGACCCTAGAATGAGTACAGCTGAAATGAGTTTGAATATTTTCTGTAAATGGGGAGTTAAATTATCATAGTAATTTGATTACATAATTTTTAAATCTTTCAAGCTAAATCACCATTTTAAAAGAACAGTTTGAAGTCTTAATCACCACTGGAAGTGCCCCTCTCTCTGCTATTTTTTCTTACCCCATTCCTTGTGACCAGATCTGTTCCCCAGGGCACAGCTTCCTGAACTGCTCCATGAACCACCATTTTGGGGGACAAGAGCTGGCCAAGCACGTTCTTCCCAGCTACTAAATTAATTTCAAAGACAGCAACAAATACATTAAATGCATTAGTACTATTACTTCTCCATGTAAATTATTGCCCTGTTTACCAGAGGGATGGCACACAATCACCCCTGCAAGGAGAGGGTAAGAGCCCTTGTGTTTGGATGTTTTCCACACAGTGGAAGAGTTTTAAAGCATGAAATTTGATAGCTGTGTCAGAGGGCAGGTTTTGATCCCTTTCTGAGGGCTGTTCTTTTCCCTCCTCACTCAGTTTCATTGTAACATGTAGAGCATAGGTCTTCCTAACATTGCAGGCCAAATTGCTCTCCAAACTGCAGAGTTAAACATCTTAGGCAAGTTTCACCTCTTTGTAGAAAATATATTTAGTCTGGGCTCCGTCCATCTATTTGCAAACTTATGGGCACTGTTACAAATACCGATTCTGTGAAAAAACTGACCAGTTTTATAAAGGGTTAAAAGCTAAACCTTTATAGTCACATTTTCCAGAAAGACCAGTCTCTTTATGCAGTATGGTGTTAAAAAAAAAGTAATGAGAACAGTCAGTCTTTGACTCATCAAGGATTTGTTGCAGATAAAATGCTCCTTTTTGGTTCCCCAGCAAATCTGGGCTTGGCACTGTGGATCTGGGGAGAGGAGAAAAAGGTGTGTATTTTCTGCACAAACAGCACATGGTTTAATGGAAAAATTACTTGGAGTAGCAGATTGTGTTCTGTAGCACAGCAGTGAATATCCAAGGACTTGGTAAAGAGGTAGGGAGTAAAGACAACAATGTTTTTGGAGATTGCATTCCAAATTAAGCCTGGTGGCTGGACCCTGTGCTTAAGACATCAGTCACGTCTGTATGTGTGTGTTAGCATGTCTGTATCGATTACATCTGTTTGTAGGACACAGAATTCAGGGCTTTTCTCTTATTGACACAGAATTACTGAGTAGAATTACCATATTAGAAAACTATCAAAAATGTATGGATTCTGGGAATGGTCTCACATTAATTAAAACTAAATTTTGCTAGAAGTAATATTTGCCTGTCATCTTTTTCAAAATGTTGTAGCCTTCTTTATCCCTAAGAGAGAGATATCTGTGTCTGTGCTTTCAGCACAGTGCACCTTGATGTGCAGCACCACATCCCAGCAGCGTGTGTCTTAGCTGCATGCTTCTTAGAGCATGTATTCACTAAGACTTAGAATTATTAAACATGTAAAATTCCCATAGGACTCCATTATGTGTAATTAACAGATAAACTGTCATCAGAATCAATAAAACGTGCTAAATGATCCAAACTTGTATATAATTAAGTGTCTGTTTTAGAGCGAGAGCTGCAACTTTTTTTTTTTTCTTTTCAATTTGCACATTTGTTGTGACAATAAGAGCTGGAGCATTTTTGTTAACCTGTTACTTACTGGTTTGTGTTTCAGTTTACTTGTTTGTATTTGAAAGAAGACAGGTATTTACTATCTGGCCTAATTATCTGAGGAAACAGTTGCATGTCAGCTTTTAGGAGATGAATCTTAGATGCATCTTAATTCTCTGAATGTAATTCAGATATTTGAAGCACGTGCAGAATTTGACGTTTAATCATCAACAGGCTTAAATGTCTTAACATGAGGCTCTGTCAAATACTGATCCAGAGCATCAGACTGCTGGTTATAGGTCATGGAAACAAGGATGGAAGTGGGTTCTTCACCATCCAGCTCCTCAGTTGTTATTCTGTCTGTGAACAGGGGCGTTATTCCAAACCCCAAAATTAGGATGCAAAGCACTGTTACACTAATTAAGTTTTCAAGGATGAGCTTTAATCGTGCCATGTCCAGTCGCAGTTCCACCCTGAGCAAAGCTTGCACAGTGTGGCCCGTCCCTGGGGCTTGTACCCCCTTGCAGCAGTTGTATTTTCATGTTGTGTTTTATTGGCTCTGTAAGTCTGTTGACCATCCCAATTTTGGTAGCTGATAGGGGCTGTTTGGTGCCCTCTTTCACCTATGACTGTTTTTCCTTACTTGTATTCACCTCACTTTGGACCACATCAGGGTTTCTTTGGCATTTATGGCTACATAAAAGTCAGAGAGTTAGGGCTGCTCATCCAAAGTAATCTCAGCATGGTCCAGTAACTGCATGTTCTCAGGAACATCTTCACTTCTGTGTCTATCCAGTTGAGGGGTTTACAGTTATTTCAGCTGGATATTTTCTCTTTATTTCACACTTCCATTGCTTTAATCTTTTCGGGTCATGTAGCAGTTTAGTTTAGTTCCTGGTGTGTGTTGCGTCTGGGCTTGTCACTCAATACTTGCACCACCAAGGCATCTCACCTGCAAAGGTGCAGGGCAAGGTGTTTGCTGAGAGTCTTTTATAAAAAATGCAAAACCCCAATGCTAACAATATAAACTGCTGTCTGTGGGGGTGAGAGAGAAGGATTACACCTTGTAGGAGATGTTAGCTTCACCAAACAAAAGCTGTTCAGGAACATGCTAAGTTTTGCCTGTCTGTTTGAATATGACTGAGGGAGAAAAAAATTTGCTAAAGCTATGAGGAAATGCCTTCAAACCAGCATTTCCCTCGTGTTGGTGGAGTGGTCCTAATCCCACAGTCAATGTTTCTGAATACTGGTGATGTCTGTGGCTTCCAAGTGGGCAGCCTTGGAACCTGGTGCAGAATTCTGCTGAGCTTTTCCACAGTAGGGCATCCTTGCTTTATCCTTGCTTCCCTGATAAAATGCAGCCCTCCGTTTCTCCAGCCCCTTGGCACTGTCATCCCTTCAAAGCAGTAACCATACAGATGGTTTGGGGAGCACTGAGGGTGACTGTTTCACTTGTTTGAGGAGGATGGGGAGAAGAATTACTTAGCCAAGAGTTAATTGTACGTTTGTAGTTCCACCGCCTTTCAATACACTTTCCTAAAGGTCAGTACAGAAATTAATGGGTAATTATCTTCCCTCTTTGTGAAAGAGGATGGGCAGAACCAGCGAAAGTGTCGTGCGGCCGTGGCGTTATCAAACTCGTGGCACACCAGACTGAAACCTCCTGTTGCTCCTTTGTTTTGCAGACTCAATGCACATAGAGGATGTTGAGGCAGTGCAGAAACTTCAGGATGTCTTACATGAGGCTCTGCAGGATTACGAGGCCGGGCAGCACATGGAAGACCCTCGTCGTGCAGGCAAGATGTTGATGACTCTCCCGCTTCTGAGGCAAACCTCCACCAAGGCTGTGCAGCATTTCTACAACATCAAACTGGAAGGCAAAGTCCCCATGCACAAACTTTTTTTGGAAATGCTGGAGGCCAAGGTCTGACTAAAGCATCATGGGCTTCCCCATCATGCACGTTTTAAAAAAAAAAAAAAAAAAAAAAAAAAAAAAAAAAGGGAAAATAAACAGGATAATAATGGCAAAGAAACTTAGTGTTTAATTAAGGAAAAAATGACTAAATGACTGCACTGATATTTAGCAGCAAGACTGTGAAGCAGCTTTCAACTTTTTCTTCTGTGTCTTTCTGATGCAGTTTTTTCTTTTCCTTTTCCTTTTCTCCCTTTTCCTTTCTGTTCTTTCCTTTCCTTTTTTCCTTTTTCTCTTATTTTTTTTTTTCCTTTGCTGCTGAACTTTTTAAAAGAGGTCTCTAATTGAAGAGAGATGGAAGCCAGGCCTGCCAAAGGATGGAAATCCATAATATGGATGCCAGTGAACTTATTATGAACCATAATGTCCCCAATGACAAAGGAATCAAAGAGAGAAGCACCGTACCTAGCAGTACAGTACAACACGATGAACTGACTGAATGCAGTATTAGATTTCATAGGAGCAGTCTCTAATTAGACGACTAAAGCGACGATGCATCGGCTGCTTCTTATCATTGCATTTTCCATCTAGATCAGTTACAGCCATTTGATTCCTTAATTGTTTTTTCAAGTCTTCCAGATATTTCTTAGGTTAGCTACGATGTAACTTTTTCAGGGAATAGTTTAAGCTTTATTCATTCATGCAATACTAAAGAGAAAGAAATACTGCATTTTTGTGCTGGCTTGAACAATGATGAACAATAATGAAGGACAAATGAATCCTGAAGGAAGATTTTTTTAAATGTTTTGTTTCTTCTTACTAATGGAGATTTTTTTGTACCAGCTTTACCAGTTTTCAGCCATTTATTAATGTGGGAATTTATCTTACTAAAGCAATAGTCGAAGGGAAGGTGCATATTATCACGGATGCAATTTATGTTGTGTGCCAGTCTGGTCCAAAACATCCAGTTTCTTAACATGAGCTCCAGTTTATAACTAAATGTTCACTGACTCAAAGGATTAGATTACACCTGCAGTATATCCGAGTAGTCTGCCATAGAAATACTCCATGTCAAATACCAATCCGTCAGGGTGTTAGGAGACAGCGGCTGCGCAGGGGCGCGGCCGCCGGGTGATTTCTTACTGCTTCAGTTGCAAATGAACGAGATACTACTGCCTGTTTGCAAAATTGTAACCTCACACGCAGAAAAACCCTATGAACCAATAGTAGCTTAGAGGCCGGGTGGCAAATGCCGCCGTTTGCAAAATTAAGAAATCAGAGTAGTAGACTTCTGACCAAATTGAAGAATTTAACACTTCTATACCTTATTTATTGATTTAGATTTTCGTTTGTAAATGGCGATCCTTAACAAGTAGCTAAACCAGTATATGTGCTTTTCAACCAGTATTGTCACAGCATGAAAGTCAGTCAGTTTCAAGACTGTTACGAGGTGTAATCTAATGTATAAACCGATTAGATGCCCCCAGAAAACTACAGTCGCTAAATAACCAATAAACAATAACCTCCATCAAATGCTATACCAATGTACCAGTGTTAGTAGCTGCTCCCTGTACTATGTGAACATCCTTATTCTATGTACACAGATGTAATTAAAATTGTAATCCTAACAAACAAAAGAAATGTAGTTCAGCTTTTCAATGTTTCATGTTTGCTGTGCTTTTCTGAATTTTTATGTTGCATTCAAAGACTGTTGTCTTGTTCTTCTTGTGGTGTTTGGATTCTTGTGGTGTGTGCTTATAGACACAGGGTAGAATTAGAGACAATATTGGATGTACAATTCCTCAGGAGATTACAGTAGTATATTCTATTCCTTACTGGTAATAAAGTTCTTCCTAGTAATAATTAAGAGATCAAAACTCCAAACAAATACTCGTTATGAACAGATACACACTGAAATCATAATATTTTCAAAACAAGGGATAATTTCTGTAACAGTTTATTATAGAATACCAATGTATAGCTTAGAAATAAAACTTTGAATATTTCAAGATTATAGATAAGTCTAATTTTTAAATGCTGTAAATATAGCTTTTATTCAATCATCTCTCAGATGTTGTTATTAACTCGCTCTGTGTTGTTGCAAAACTTTTTTGGTGCGGACAAGTTTCCAAAACTATTGCTACGTTGTGTGCTTTAAACAAAATAACAATGGGCCGATGCTCTCTTGGCCTCATGCTAGGAAAAAAAAAACAAAAAAAACTGTGTATCTATCATTAGCTATATGGGACTATATTGTAGATTGTGTTTTCTCAGTAGAGAAGTGACTGTAGTGTGATTCTAGGTAAATCATCATTAGCAATTCATTCAGATGGTCAATAACTTGAAATTTATAGCTGTGATAGGAGTTCAGAAATTGGCACATCCCTTTTGAAAAATGTCAAAAAAAAAAATACAACTCCTGGGAAAAAGGTGCTGATTCTATAAGATTATTTATATATGTAAGAGTGCAAAAAAAAAAAAGTTTATTTTCCAGAAAGTTTGTGCAGGGTTTAAGTTGCTACTGTTCAAATACACAATATATATATATAAATATATAATATAAATATTGTTTTTGCTGTATCACATTAAAGAACTTGGGCTTCAGGGTCAAAAGCCAATCAACTAGAAGTATACAAAAAACACGCAAAAAATGGAGATGTGTTAAAGGCACACGGTGCAAACTTTAGTTTTCGTTTTCCGTAATTTTTTGGAGCTGCAAAAGAACAAGTATCTCAAGACTGTAAAACCATTACCTGAAACTTAGCTAAAAAAACTGCACGGGCTTTATAATGTTGTTCATCTTAAACCTTGCTGGAGAAGAGTTCTTTCAAGACCACTTACTTAATGTGAAGTGTTGGGAAAATTTCAAAGGGTGTATGTTTTAGCCATAACAATTTAATTTCTATTTTTGCTTCATTTTTTAATTTTTTTCTTATTTAAAGCAATATGATTGTGTAACTCCCAGAAGTTACACATTTGTTTCAATCAGATCAGATTGTTGTATTTATTCCACTATTTTGCATTTAAATGATAACATAAAAAGATATAAAAAATTAAAACTGCTATTTTTCTTATAGAAGAGAAGATGGGTGTTGGTGATTGTATTTTAATTATTTAAGCGTCTCTGTTTACCTGCCTAGGAAAACATTTTACGGCAGTCTTATCGTGCAAAGATCGCAAAAGGACAAAAAAAATTTAAACTGCTTATAATAATCCAGGAGTTGCATAATAGCCAGTAGTTAAAAACCGAAACAAAACAACAAATGAAAACAAACATGTCTATAGCTGTAGATGGGCTTCACATCTGTATAGCAATCAACTGTATATTTTTGTGATGTGTATCATACCGTGTGCTCCAACCAATGTCCATTTGTGTAAATGTATTTATTTTATATTGTATATATTGTTAAATGCAAAAAGGAGATATGATTCTGTAACTCCAATCAGTTCAGATGTGTAACTCAAATTATTATGCCTTTCAGGATGATGGTAGAGCAATATTAAACAAGCTTCCACTTTTGATCGCTTTTATTTTATTTTTTGTGTTGTGGGGTTTTTTTGGTTTTGTTTTCTTTTCTGGAGGAGGAAACAGAGCAATTAGCGTTGCCTTTTGTTACTCCCATTCAAAACGGAGCCAGCGTTTGCACTTCTCCCTTAAAGTACGATATGAGTGTAAATAAATGCTATATAAAGCCTTGTCAGAATGAATTCCAGTGTGGTACAAGACATTTTGCATACTCTTAAATATGCAAAATGTCTCATAGCACATTAGAATTCAGGTTGGCAGGCCTTTATATAGCACTTACTTAATCTTAAAGCATCTACACATCAACCTGCATTACTCAAAATCATTGCCTCTCTGTCAATGTCATAAAAGAAAACTTTCCCACTATTTTAAGATCACATTAATATCATATAGAGGTAGTTTTTTGCTTTCTCCATCAACAACCGAGTCTATCATTCGTTTCCTACTGCAGGAGACTCCTTTAATGTGTTCTGAGTAAAAATAAAAATAAATTAAGCCAAAATCCTGTATTATTTGATCCGGTGTTGCTGCATGGAAGTGAAGAGCTCCCAGAGCAGTGACACAGCCTGGTGTGAACGCAGATCCCCGAAAGCTGTTGGGATCCAGGCGGGTTAAACAGCGTGGGGGCACAGTGGCCATAAAGTGGCCACAGTGGGCTCTGGGCCCCGTCCCTCTGAGGGGCTGCGGCCCCCCTTGCTCAGGCTCAGCCCCTCTGTCCTGTGGACCCTTCTGGAACCATCGCAGAAGTGCTAATGTGTGCTTTTCTTGCTTTTTAGCCTACCTTGACAGTGTTTTGTCGTTTGTGTTCACCGGCGTGTTTCTCACCTTGGCTCCTGGCTGTCTCTGGAGGCTCTGGCTGATGGCACAGGGGCTGCTCGGGGACAGGAGCTGTGGCAGCCACAGCACCGAGGGCTCTTCGTGCCAGCACAGCCAGAGGTGCCCCTGCCCTGCTGCCAGTGCTGCCTGTGTTTGAGCTCCCTCGGGAAATAAGGGGCTTTTTCTGAGTCAAAGGAGCAGCAGGGCAGCAGGAAGATGAATCCTGGGTGGACCCTGCAAAGATGATCAGAATTGGGCTTTAGTGTTGTGGACACTGCTGTGTACGCATCCATCCATACGCACACACAGTGTGTGTGCACAGAGCTGGAAAAATACTAAAAAATACATTTTTTACTATTTCCCCCCTTTTTTATTAGTTTCCTGATTTTTAATTGTTGTAAAGTACCTCTTCAAAAGAAAACATAATACTGCACCTTAAAAGTCAGAAAGGCAGTGTTACAAATTCTCACATACAAAAGGAAAATAATCCGTAAAAGGTGGCAGTCTAGAATTCTTCAACATGTGTCTGACCCTAATCATTGACTAAAGTTTTCACATGTGGTTAAAAAATCATGCTTGCTGTACCATTTTTCATGAGAGGATCATGAAGCACCATACAAGAGAAACTGAGCATCACAGAAGAAAAAATGCACACAACTCTCAGACAAAGCTTCTTCTAGGGTTCTGTCTCTGCAGAGTTTTTCTGGTTTTCTTTTTTCTTTCCTTCTCCCTATGGTATCTCTGCTGTAAAGCCAGGATGGGCACAGAAATCCATTGGAAATGTTTCAGTAGGAAGCTGTGGGGAATTTGGCTAAGAGCACAAACCTTTCCACACTGCAGAAATAGCTACTTAGTCTTCAAAGAAAGTTAAAAAAGGGCTCGGGCATTCGTAGCTCAGACAACACACCCTGTTGTAGCTCTCAACTGCTGCAGCCCCAACCTGTGGCTACCACAGCACCACTGGCTCAGTGAAATCAGGTTTTGAGATGTTTTTGACAGGTTTTACATCCACCTTCCCCCCCCCTGCTCCACCTGCCCTCCAGATAAAGGAAGCCATCGCAGTCCAAGAGTGGGGTTTTGCCTCTGGAGGTGTTTGTTTGACAGCTCCACTGCCCCTCACGGCTTCACTGGCACCCAGGCCCTCAGCCAGAGCCATCGGTGTTGATCTGAAAGAAAACGCCGCTCACTGAGCTGGCACCTACATGGCATGGGATTTGTGAGAGGCTGTGAATTTTCTCTGGAGCTTTGCAGTCAAGTAATGGCCTAACTTGATGTTATTTGGGCTCTTTGTTTGTTTGGCGGGGATTTTTTGACCTTGTGGGTTCGCAGTGTGAGAAGGTCTGGCAAACACCAACTCAAAGTGTCCTTGTGTGGTCGCTGCAGCTGATCCTTTCTCAGTGAAAGAAACAGCAGGAAAATCATGTGCCAGTCAGTGCTATTGGACGTGTAGTTGTGTGTGTTTCTTAACAATGTTAGTGGTAAAAGACTAAATATGGATTAAAAAAACCCAAAAAACAAAGGGAAGATTATGAAAGAGGACAGAAATGGAAATACTGTCCTTAGACAAGCCCTCCTGCATTTTTACGTGACTTCCTGCAGCATTGCCCAGTCATACCCTAGTGGGAAAAAAGCCTACCCTAAGGACAAAAACACCTGAGATTTTTTTAAGTGCACAGGCTTCTGTGGAGAAAATGTCTCTTTTTTAAAAGTTTTGAACGTTACCTGTGCTGGATCATGCACCAAACTCAAGAATAGGACAGCTTCCATCTGTTTTCTACATTTTCTTCTATAGCCTTTGTTAGTTTTCCTTAACAGCTTTCTTCACTCACACCTTTCCTTTCCTTTGCATTTCATCTCTCTTGTGTAATGTAGGTCTCTGATTTCACATGGCACTTTGCTAATTACTCTATCCTTTGTTGTCCAGCCTGCCTGCCTCACAAGGCGTGTGTTTTCTCTTGCAATGAAAAGCTGATTCCGTGCGTCCATAGGTTGCCTTTAACATACAGATCACAAACTTCCTCCTTGTGGTTGCTATTAGAGAAGGGGGAAAAGAAATCCCAAGTAACTGTGGAAAAGAATATGGATGCATTTATTTGCTTTTGCCATTTTTATCCCAAAGTGTTTGTGCTGCCACATCCCAGCCGTGCTAATCGTTAGCGTTTCGTTAAGATTGAGGGTCGCTGATTCCTGGTGTTCACATTCCCAAGCTGGCTCCTCACAATCTCCGTTAATATAAAGGAGCAAGTGGCGGTAGATTGATTACACGCAGGCTCTTATTATTAAGCAGAACAGAAAAGAAAGGAATTTCAAAATATAATCCTCCGCTCCCAGGAGTATTTGTCTTGTTCTCCATGAAGTTAAAGGTCTGAAATAATGTGCCCATCAGGAGCTCAATGTTGCATGTCCATGCCAGTTGGTCCAAGGGCTTGTTATGATGGTAATGACCTGCTGAAACGTGAGCTTTGATGGCAACAATACAATTGCTACCAGCTCACCCGCTGGGAGAAATATTTTATTATTGTCAAATGCCCTCCGCAGAGATTTGTTTTGCCTGTTCCTGTTTAAATTAAATTCAGAGCAGAACTGCATTATTATTTCTCTAGAGTATATTTGAAATAAACAACTAGTCTCCAAATTTAGGATTCCTGGTTAGTTTAAATTTTCTTATTAGTAGAAAAATTACAATAGGTGACAACATAGCTGCAGGAATATTATTATGGCAGCCATATGAGAGATTTACACACTGAGAGCATGGCCTAAAAGCACAAAAACTCCCTTCTACTTTACAAATTCCAGCCAAATTAATAATTAACTGTGCCATAAATTCTGCAGCCTTCAAAAATGATGTCAGTGCTCTTCTGTGTCACAGTAGAGGAATTTTGTCATAAGACTAAGTGGTGTTCTTTATGAAGAGCTTTACTTATATGTAGAAAGTGGCCCAGGAAAACAGCCCTTGCCACTCCATATTACAGCAGCTCGGTGAACAAGTGACAGCAGGACTTCAGAGTCATTTACCGCTGCTTTCTCAAGGCAAAACTATCTCCTTACGCCTGTGAAACAGAGCAAATTTTGTTCCACATTAAATGGGCCAGATTATCTCTTCCACAAGCTAAAGAGACAACACTAAATCCCAGCTCATGTAATTTCCTTCAAAATTGTTCTGCTCGGGCTGGGTGTTCCCAGGAGCGCCACCAGCAGAATTATCCAGCAATTCAGCTGTACTTAAATTGGCAGATGTTGGAGATTTAAGACAGTCCTGGAGCCTTAGCACAAATCCTCCACTTCTGTGCTGCCTCGTGGCCTCCCCTCCCTCTCCAGCCCATGCCACAGTAGCTGCCCACTGCCAGCAGCTCATCCCATGGTCTGCCAAGCTGTGCCATCCCTGCCTTGTCCAACCCAGCGCCCAGAGCCGGGAGGGCAGCAGGAGATGTGCTGTGGGCTTGCACCTCTGCCTGCTTGCAAACAGGCGCTAACCCTGCATTCCTGGGGGCAGGAATTCCTAGTTGTGTGCTTGTGGTTTGCCTTATCCCCGTCTCCCAAGCACTCATGCTAGTGAAAAGCTGCTCCACCTAAAGGCTGGGTGATTTTTGTGCCCTGCTTTGCTGACAGAAGCATTTCCCAGAGAGGCACTCAGCAGTGGCAGGGTGACAGCTGTGAGGCTGGCAATGGTGGGAGGGCAGGTTGTCTGCCCCACGTCAGGATTGGAGGAGCTGCCACACACCTGCAGAGGGAAGAATGCCTGCAGGGGAGGGGTGGGCTGCTGGGTGCACTGCCCCTGCAGCAATGCCCCCCTCAAATGCCCTTCCCAGCTCCCTGACAAGCTGCTAGCCACCCACAAAGTTTGCCCAGCTGGGAGGGTGTGGAACTTGCTACAGCAGCCCCTCAAAAGGCTTTTTATAGAGAGAGTTAGAGGGTAAATGGCAAGTGAAAGGGGTTAAAAGAAAAAATATTTTTAAATCACAAGTGCCTTATGAATCGCACTCCTAACACTCTCCAGTTCAATCTACCATGCTCTATCTAATTTCACAGCTTCATTGGGAATGGCCACAAGGTGAGGGACTGGCAGTATCAGGAAGTCAATAAGGGCAGAATTCTCATACCAGGCTGTGAAGGAGTCACAGAAGTGCCAGTGTTACTTGCCAGAGGTTAACTTAGGGTCTACAGGGCTCCTGGGTAGAGCTGAATGGAAAACCTCCACATCATCCTCAGTAGTTTCCTTCTTCACTGCAACCCTGATTTAAATGAAAAAAGAAATACCTGGGTCTGAATCCCAGGGAGCATCTCTATATTCTGACACAGAAGTGCTTCAGCCTTCCCCAGGGTCTGCAAGCCTCCCACCCCTCACACTCTCCAAGTGCACGGGTCTCTCTCTTTAACCACAGCTGACCCTTCACTGAATATTCCGTCCTTTCCTGTGTAACAGAAACACCTTAAAGAATGAGATGTCTATAGCCCATCGAGGCTGAGCTGTACAGATTAGTCACAGACATGGAATAACCTCCTCTAGCAGGGGCCAAATCCCAGGTCACGCCCGTGGTTTCCACCTCACTTAACTCCCAGCAGGTTGTTCCCACTCTGCTGTGATGAAACCTCAGCATAATCACACAGCCACTTTCTGTGATCACAAAAGAAGTGATAAGTAAGAACACTCTCCCCCAGTCCAGCCTTTTCACTCCTTCTTTCCCTCCAGGCTCCTTGTTCTCCTCTCTCCAGGACCATCTCTGTATTATCAATGCTGGCCCAAAAGATTAACATGGGTTGGAGGCAGGGAATGCCATTTTCCTTCCAGAAAGGGTGATTTCCCCATCCTGTGGCTTCCAGCTCTAGGCTCAGGACTCCAGCCCACACTGTTATTTCTGTCAGGAAGAAGTAGCTGCATAAAGTTCATTTGGGCTGGCCCTGGGGATGCCATAGAATAGAAGTTACTCATGTCCCTAAGATCCATGTGAGTGGTCCTTAGTGGACACTGCAGATGCTCAAGTTCAGACTTGAGCCCGGGCCTTACAAAGAATATTGTGGCATAGTCTCAGCAGAGATATGTTTTTAGTTTTTATCCTGTCTGTCTAGTTGTCCATGCAGCCTCCATGAGGCTTCCTTGCAATCAGCTTTTTCTGAAAGGGCTCTTTCCCGAAACGAGTGACTCTCCCATCTCCCTGCACTGTGTTGTTGTGATGTAAAGACACTTTTTGTTCTTTCCTACTCCTGGGTGACTGGCTCAGGGTCAGCCTACCCCAGCAGTCATATATTGCTCCAGATGAGATTGAGCCCAGACATATTCTGGAACATCTGGGGTCGATTGCTTTTTCTCTGCTCAAGGAACCCTAAAAGCCACAGCCCAATCCTTGTACAAGAGGGGCTGCTTCTGTTGAGTTTAAATGTGCACAGTGCAACACAGAGCTTGCAGCAGTGCCAGCGACTGGTCACCTGTGTTCTCCAAGGTGCAGCAATGGGGAGAAGGCATACAAATCTGTGTTAGTAAATCTCTCTCTTGCTCTGGTTTGTGTGAATTTGGAAATCCACGTACTGGCTCTTTTCTGTCTGTAGGCTGGAGATCTGATCCCGTGTCCCACTAAAACTGTGGGAAATAATGAATCAGTCCATGCATATAAGCAAAGACTCATACTGTCCATATGTTCTTCTCCTTACAGATGGATACAAACAAACTGTGATGCGAGGGAAAATGTCATTCCTTGAGCCCAATTCGAGATGTTGTAAGGCAGCAATGAGTGGTGCAGAAAACTACAGGGATACATTGGTTTGGCTTTGCATCTTGGATTGGATTGAAATGAACACGTTCTTCAATTTCTTTCCATGACTCCTTGTCCTCTCCTATTATTATATCTTATCCTCTTACTACAGCAACAACAAAAAAATTGTCTTTGATATATTTGAGATTGTGGTACGTTGATGGATTTTGGGCAAATTGTTAAGATGGGCCTTGATAATGCTGTAAGATGTAAACGTGCCTATACTTGCAATATATGAGGTTTTACATAGTTCCTACATTGATTCCCTTGCTCCTTTGTCACCTCGACAGAGACCCACTCACAAGGTGACCATGACAAAAGTCAACAATGGAGAGGGGGATCCCTTCCCCCTCCTTCCCCTTACTCCTTTACATTGACCAAATGTCTTTCTAAATGACTTGCTGAGCCAGCCTATTCTTATATCTTACATATAAATGGACTCTGTCTTACAACCAGAAGATTCAGGGGGAAAAAATTTCAGCTCCCAGTGTGAAAAGATTAAGGTCAGTCACTTTACACTGCAAAACCCTTTCACCAGAGCAGCATGACAAAAGGATCCACGAGCCTATCCACAATATGGTTTATAGCTCCAAGAGAAACAAGGGAGTCTACAGCATCCTTTTAGGACTGTACCACTTCTTTATAGACTCACAACAGAAACATCTGGACAGAGGAAGGTGATATTGAATAGGAAGCAAAGCTGACTTGTCTCCCTACTTCCAGTAACTTACTGGTGTTTTTTCTGTGGGGAGAACACACGCAGTCTTGTTTGGCATGAGAGATTCACAGAAAGTGTGTCCCGTTTTGGATCCCACTGGGTCACCCTGCAGTAAATGCAGGGCTACCTGGGGTACAAATCCCCACAATGTGTGGCTCTGAGCCTTCATGCCTCTTTGTTTCCTGCATCAGTGTCTAAAAGCAGGCAACAGAAGCTACGTGGCTCAATACCTGTGCAGCACAACACGCTCCTTGGACTGCTGCAGTTTAGAAATGCCATTCATGAAGTCAAATGCTCTTAACAGATGTTTCAGCTTAAAGATAAATTAATTTTATTTGGCACCGTGGCCCAGCCAAATTGCACTTCTTTCAGTAGACTTCATTTTGGCAAAGCAACGAGTATCAGAAAGGACTTACCTAATGCATAAAAAAATCTATTTAAATTTATAGACCATGCCAACAGCAATGGGGATCTGGAGCAGAGTTTGGTTAATATAGATAAACTAATGGTGGCCAGAAGGGGTAGCATACAGCAGTCATCAAGCATGCCCATGGATTTGGAAGAATCTGAAGATGAGAAGGTCATGTCCATGTTAGGAGAGGGAGGTAAAATCTGCAGAAAGGAAAAGAGACCTATATATGAAAGAAAATGCAGCTGTGGTAGGGGAGAGACAGAAATATGGACAGAAGAGAGAAAGAATATGTAAGAATGGAATATGTATGAGGGAAGAAATGCTCCAGTGTGCTTTTTTGTTATGTTCATAACAGTCTACCAGTCTTGGAGGCAATTGGAGTCAATGCAGTTATACTATTATTATTATCTTTAATAATCGTATTAAGTCAGAGCAGAATATTAATTGGACTAACATTGGTCTAAGCAGGTAGGAGGCAGATACTGGGATAAAAGAACATCTGAATGAAGAATCAGAACACTGCTCTTTGATTTTGTGATACAGAACAAAGGGTGGCTTGAGCTGGGCTCCCCTCTGGAACTGATGGGGCTGTCAGGGTCTTTGTCACACCTGCGAGAGCAGGAGGCTTCCAGGTGCTTTAGCCTAATTTGCCCTCACCTGGCATCAGTTTCAGTGGTGCCCTGGGGCAATAAAGTCTGAGGAACAGGAGGTCCCAATCTTTTCTGCATTTAAGGCAGAAAGAGAGAAGTTGGATGTTTTGCCAGGTTGAATCAGGTGTAGTTTAGCCCTTGGTGGGGTGAAACAACGTTTTCTTTGACCTGCCAGGCACTCTCAGAGATGAATGCTGACACTATCCAGGAGCTGCTTAAAATCCAGCAGGTTGGTGGTTTGCTTTAACTATAGTCAAAAGCCTAGGCAGATTATCACTGTTTGGACTGAGTGGGAACTGGAGCACTTTATCTGCACTTCTGAACTGCAGGGCTTAGAAGAAGGGTTGAAAATCAATGAAAAGAATGGTGGGTGGGCACAAACAACAGTGACCAGGTTACAAGGTACCAAGTACTTAATTAAATTTGTGGGCTGTCCTATTAAGCCAAGAGGGTAAAGCCCCATCCTGGTCAGGGTGCAGAGTGTTCTGGGCAGTTTGGCAGCTGCTGTTGAGTTGTACGAAGGCAAAATGTGTCCCTGTTCCACCTTCCATATAGGCAACTATTTTTGGAAGCTAATTAGCCCTGTTTAGGAGTGTTGTTAATGTAGTATATTTGTGGGACACAGGATTAGAAAGCAGGAGGCCTCAGCTTGTTGGAAATCAATTTTAATATCCCTATGGCTCTGGTAGTGTGTCAATATACCATATACATGTCTTACAGAGGCTTCTCTTTTGCAATTAAATCCCCCTGATTTACTGCAGACATGGCCCTCAAACTGAAAGACTTGGGGAGGGGTTTTATTCTCAAGGAAAAGGGGGACACAAACAATAGTGTTCAGAAATTCCTCATCATAACTGCTTAATTCTCTCACTTCAGGAGTTATTATCAGATTTGTTAAGTACATATTTGTTGCTGAGGAATTGACTGCAGGGGCAGTATCTTTGCTGATTTGGACATTTCTCTGCATTTTACACTTTCAGTGTTGCTGCAGCTTCTTGGCTTCTCTTCTGACCTGCAGCCCTCAAACTGAAGGGATGAATCTCTGTACCAGGATGAGGCAGGGATTTTGAGGTGGGCACTCAAACCTTTAAAGCAATAATAAAAAATATTTCTATATCTGCCTTTTACATAAAACTTCCTCCTGTTTGCCAAACATATGGAAAGAAAAAAAACTGCTATGCTTTATCCAGTGGCCCACAATTTGTCTTGGATTGAATTGTGGCTTCAGCCCGAGAGAGAGGAGGAAGAGAAACCCCTGTGTGGCCAGGGAGGCCTTGGCAGCAGCTGGCAGGAATTCTGCCACTTCAGGAATTGGTTTATGGGGACACTGTTTCTCTCTAGGTCTTCTAAGAACCACGTTCACTCTCCTTTCTTTCAGCTTCCAGCTTTCTCTTGGGATTGCAGCATGGATATTCACTCCTTTTTTTTTT
>VZTB01005220.1:1470643-1495758 GCA_013397245.1 Thryothorus ludovicianus | reverse complement strand
TTTTTTTTTTTAATTTCTTCCAAAATTATTTGCGCTAGCTCCTGGCCAAAATACAGAATTTTCTTAAAAAGCACATGCCATTTTTACACTTGTTAAATAAGGAAAAATATTGTGTATAACATGTTTTACTTAGTGTAAATTTAATGCTTTTATAGGTATTTTAAACTGAAGTAATTTTGCAACAGTCTTGGGAAACAAACCAAACCAGGTACAACTAATCTGCACAGATTAATTTTGTTCTCCAGCCCATGTCTGTGAGTTGGCAATCTTGCCATGCTTATTGATTATCAGACAAGACTACTAATCCCCTTAAGGTCATTAAGTGTACTTAATTAAAGCGCAGTTAGCAAGCTTCTCTTTACCAAGTTAATAGTGGCTGTTAAAAGTGATTTGTATGTTACCAATATGGTAGCCATTAATCTAAAAGTCAATTTGTCATTTATATTTTCCCAAACAAATACATCCAGTCGGTTTTGAAGGTGGCTAGAAAGTGTTCAGCATCTGTTCTTGCAATTTGTGTAAGGAACAAAGTCTGCTTTCCTCAACTCTAAGGCTTAGGCTGCAGCAATTTCCACCTAATCCCATCTATATCTCACTGTCTTGTTCTGCCCTGAATTGGCAGGGGGAGGAGAGGCTAAAAATCCTGGGAATATTCAGTTCTGGCAAGCTTGACCAAAGGCTAACAAGATGGAAAAGCTCAAAGTCTTCTCTGACAGAAACCCTGAAGCTCTTTGTCTTTATGACTGGTAATTGGCACAGGAGAAGTTTCAGAGAAGCTTCACATAAAAGAAGGGGCAGGCCCTGATCTCTGCCCTGTGGTGACAGTGACAGGACCCGAGGGAATGGCCTGAAGCTGTTTCAGGGGAGGTTTGGGTTGGATATCAGGAAAAGGTTCTTCACCCAGAGGGTTCTAACTGGACGCTGGAACAGCTTCCCCAGGGAAATGGTCACAGCAGCAGCCTGAGAGAGTTCAGGGAGCCTTTGGACAATGCTCTCAGGCTTTGACACGGTGTGACTCTTGGGGTGTCCTGGGCAGGGCCAGGAGTTGGACTCAATGATCCTTGTGGGTCCCTTCCAACTTGGGATATTCTATGATGTTGTGAAAGTCAAGGAAGGAGGCTGAGGGATCATTACCAGATAAGGAAGGGGAATCAGAGACATTGATGACATGGGAGGGTAAGGGAATACAATGCTATAGGAATCTGAATTTCATCAGTCTGTGAATATCAAACTCAATTCTTTCATGTTATATGCAAACATAAATACATAAATGTTTCAATGTTATATATTTTAAGATTAAATTTATAATGAAATACCTGATGTTTCTGATTCTTACTGCATATGCTATTTGTTTTGAGAGACAGATATAGACCAAATCTTGCTTCACTACCTGAAACCTCTTGCTGCAATTAAAGCAAGCATTCTTTACCAAAACATAACACATCTGTCATTCTCTCTCTCTCTCCTACAAACTTAAATATGTAATTTAAGACTGAAAGCAAATGTGTCTAGAAAATGATGACCCCTGGTCTGAGCTCCTTTCAGGGTGCAAGGTAGGCTGAGTGTTGCTCTGGTGGTGTAGAGGTGTGGTCTTTTATAACACAATAACGTTGCTTCTGAGCACACCCATCCCTCCCTCGGGTACCTCTGAACGGTGCTTAGTGGGACTCTTGTAGAGAATTGTCAGCCAGTTGCTTTCCCTGTTTGACCTGAACAGGCCACTTTGCAAGAGTGGAAAGTTAATTTCGTGGGACTGGAGGAAACCTCAGGGTAGACAACTCACCTGTAGAATATTTTAGACTTCAGAAACTTGCAAGGATAAAATGTCAGTCACAGAAGTATTGTTTTAACCCATATTAAGGCTCATTTATTTGCCTGCAATATTTTATTTTTCTGCTGTATCTGAGATATATATGTATATAAGTCTTTTACAAAGATAGAGCCCATGTTGTAACCTTCTTTTCCCATTAAAAAATGGATTCTATACTTGCCAATGGGATAAAATTCTCATTTTGATCTCTAGATGCAAATATATCCATAAGCCAGGATAAAACATTATCTGTCCTGATCACACAGCCAGTGTCATTCTGTGATAACACCTGCATTTGAGAATTTCTTTATAATATATTATTTTTGCTTTACTAATCAAGCCTGTTTAGAAAGTTATCAGGCACCTTGACTTATGGTGAAGGTCTGTCTTTGGCAGAAGTACTGATTTACATCTTTTGCCTGCTCCAGTCTATCAGCAGGGCTGTCTGTGATGATGTTGGAAATCAGACCTTGTTTAAAAAAAAAACAAAAACAAAAAACAAAAGCAACTAAACAAGTGAAACACACACAAAACAACAACAAAAATAAGCCAAACAGATAAACACCAAATATACCAAAAGAATTTTTCTCGAAGTGAATCAGTTCTCCAATCAAATTGAAGGTTTGGAAGCACAAAAAATAAGAAAACAAAGCCTGGGATGAAAATTCAAGAGGGGAGAAAATTGTGGTGGGAGGGACTGTGATTTTATTATTAGGTTTTTTATTATTATTTCATGTTGCTGCTGGTGCTGAGAAAATGTATGTGGGTCTGTTCAGGCAAGGTGGAGCAAATTGTGTGAAGCAGTACAGTGCCCACCTGGGAACAGAAGTTTATTTTCTGGGCTTAATACAAACTTAAGAACACAACCTCGATTTTATACTTCTATTAATTATTTAGGTCAATCACATTAGAAAACTATAATAATTATTATTTGTGTGTAATGAAGAAGAGAGAATGCTTTTTAGTTGTGGGGCTGTCCTTTCTTGCTTGCTTTATTTTTCTGTTTTTTGTTTGTTGTTTTTTTTTTTTGGCCAAACCAATGTCTCTCCTGAAAAATCGTTTGGTTCCCACTAGGGTGCCAAGGAGAGGTTTTTCACAGCAATGGGCAGGGACAGCAACAGACTTGAGGCTCAGCTGGAGCACCTGTGCAGTCATCTTAATTTTGAAAATGTATATACTGGTAAATGACAGAGCTCCCTCCCCCAAATACATTTAATCTGGAAATTTCCAAGCAGCTTATCTGCTAACAATCTTTTAATATTCTATTTATTTATTTAATATTGTTGCTTGGGCTGCTCATATAATCAGATAAAGGTCATTAAGCCAAATTTATGATTAAATAGGATAAAACTATTTATTCTCTTTACTCAGCCTATTAATGTTATAGCTTATGCTGACTAGAGGTCGATATTTCAAATGAAGTTACTATGTTTTTCAAATATCATAATTATATGAAAAAGCTATATTATCTCATTGTGAGGATTACTTTCCACTACCTTATCTGCCATAATGTCTGCACATATTGGCCTTCAGATTTCCTCGTGCTGCTAACTGCAGACATTCCTCTAAGTCTCCCATCTGGTATCTGCATTAACCTCCATATAGTTTATTTTGTTATTTTATTCCTTAAGTCATTGTTAAGGATTTAAGGGACTGTTTGTCAGGCTTTTTCATGTTCGCTTGCAAAACAAAGTATCGAGTGCTTTCTCTTTTAATTGCAGCCAAATTGTTTGTGATATGAGACTGCCACAGTGTAAAGCAATTGCTTCATGACTCTGGAATACATTAAGGGAGGAGTATTCTTTCAAAATTCTGTTCACTAAAATGTAATTGACTTCAGCACCTCTCTCAAAACCAGGGATCCTTGCGGGCTTCCTGCTCTGGGAAAAACAGACCTTAAGGCAGAGTGCAACTCACATCTCCTTCCCTTGTAAGGGCTCTGTGGTATTTGAGCTTTTTCAAGAGCAAAGCTCCTGTAGTTCAGGCTGTTACTTTTTTTTTGCCAACCTTTTTTCTCCTTTCAATTGTCTATGACCTTGTCTTGAGAGAGGCCTAATTAGAGGCTTGTAAAGGCCACAACTCATTTGATGGGGTTTATGTAAATGCAGACTGCAAAAGGAAAGCTGAGTTCCTCAGCCAGTCCCTATGGTCACAGGTAGCTGGCCAGTTAACTCCAGTTTCTAAGGTGCCTGACAGAGATCTGAACCCATGCATGTGTGGCAGAGTCCTAGAAAAAGAGTGATAATGTGACCAGCCTAATGCAAATGACACTCTCCTAGGCTGGATGCCGAGGCTGAGACTCATTATTACAGACTAGTGACCACATGGCAGCAGAAAATTTAAAAATGTGTCAGAAAAAGATAAATTTTACCCATAAAATATTTTGTGTCAGTCTATTTGAAAGGTCCCCAAGTAGCTACAAAGCAGAAGCATAACCTAGATTTCAGAAAATAATTTATTCACCCTTTTTATCCTGAAATTTTCTTGTAACCAAATTTACAATTCTTTGTAAGTATTCCAGTCTTAGTTCATGTCCAGATTGTCTGCTCTCTTGACTCTCTTCCTATAGAAATTGGACAGTTTTCTCCTCAATGCTGACTTCTGCCTTCCCCTTCGTTCTCCAGGTTTTTGAGTTCTGTTCTCTCAACAGCTGGTCTCAATTTCATCATCCAAAACTTCATTTCTCTAGGCAGTCAGGCAAATGAATTGTCTTCATCCATGTTTAAAACAAATTCATCCTAAATTAGTCTGTGTCCCTTTAGTGTTAATTTTCCATGACTATTATAGTCATTGAGCTTTATGGCATGAACACAAGCAAATATTAAGTTTGAGGGCTTAAATGTTTTTCAGTGGATTTTAAATTGTGGGCTGCATCTTCAGCTGTGAGCTGAGTCAGTAGGAGTCTTCAAAGCCAAGTGCTAGGGTTTATATGATGAGGTGACAACAGCAGCATTGTGTCCTTGTGCCAGTTGAAGAGCTGGCCTGTAACTAGTCAAAATAAGTTGCTTCAAATTATTAATATGAGCAAATTTTTAAAAAGATTACTTAAATTACTCAGCTATGGAACCAAGAATGTTAAATGTAGCTAAGTGTCACTTCAGTGTAGCCTGAGGTTGGCGTAAACGAGCTGTTTGCACTTTTGTTCTGGGATAGTTGTTTGAAAACAATTTGATATTCATTACAGTAGTAAACATTTAAATGTGAGATGCACTGAAGAATTTTGTAGTTGACTTGGAGAACCTGGAAATCTCATGCATACATAAAGTTTGAGAACACTTCTGAGACAGAAGTATCTCTGACGTGTGACTCTTCATCTGAGGAAGTCAAGATACAAATCATAGGGAGTCAGTCAGCACCTGAAGTGGTGTCTTGGCTCTGAGCTATTCTCCAAAGGAACCTAATTTAGGCAGACCAAATTATTCTTCAGAAAAGCTTCACTATCTGCACTCAGTACAAAAGGCATAAAAACCTATTCATCGTGTATTTAAAATTCTTATAACCTTATTCTACCTGCAATCGCTTAGCTGAAGCTTATTTCACTGCTCTTAACATTCTCCTCTGAACAATTAGGGTACTGGTAAATACTGTCGATCTTTTGCTTAATCTTTGAAGCAAAAGGGAAAAGGAATCTATAAAGTATTACTTCGGTCTTATGTGTATATTTTGAGAATGTAGTATTAGGTGATGGAAATATTTAATTCCTTGTCAGCTTGATCCAGTTTGATTTGGTGATGAGGAAGTTATCATTGTGTGGTGCTTCTGTGAAGGTAAATTTCATTCAGGGTATGTCAGGAGACAGTGTAAGTGTCCAAATGAAACAGTTCCACTGAAGAGATGTCTCCGCCACAGAACTTAAGCCCCTTGTTGGCATTTTAGAGAGAAGTAAAATGCTGAGAAAACACAGACTGAGTTACTTTTATAGAGATCAGTACTCCACATCTAGGCTAAAGTATGTTGGCAACCTGTCCGTGGATATTTTATTTCTATTTTCATCTGCAATACATTCAAATAAGCACTCAGTATTTCGGTGGGGTTGGGGTGGTGGGAGTTTCTATAATAAAAAGCTGGTGTTCAGTCTGACAGCTTCAAAAGGAAGGCTTTCAGCATATTTCAAGTTCCCTGTCACTTGCTATCCAGCTGCTACTGTGGACTAACACACCAAACAGTTTTCAGATGGTTTCAGTGATGCTCAGTGTTTCATTTAGATTTGTAAAAACGTGTCCTATTTATCAGACTAGGAGTGTTTTGCATATGCTTTTTATAGCCAGGAGTATCTGGCTTCATGGCATCACGTGAAACAAACACCCTCAAGTCCCTGCTCCTTGTGCTATTTCAGCTCTCTTCTTATGTGCTGCTCTTGGTGCTTTAGTGCAGGCTTCCCTGATGTATCAGTGGATCCACCCTCAGGAGCTTTACGTGGCAGGGAGAAGTATCCCAGCTCTTGATTACAAGAGACTGACAGATTGGTCACGAATGCTGAAGACTAGCAGGCACTTTCTACACTCAGCCTTTGCAGAAAATGCTCTAAATAAAAAGACTTGGAGTTGGGGTATGGAGCAGAGAGAAGGCAAGACACTGTATCTTGTCAGCTCCTTTTTGATTCTATTTGCCTACAAGCAGTTTTCATCTCATTTGAATAGAAAAGAGCGCTGGCAAGTGGAGGAGACCAAGCCTGCTCCTGGAAGATGTGTGTGACAATGCATGGGTGATGTGGAGCAAGCATTTCATCCCAGTTCAGCTGTACTTACCCTTTCTTTAAACAGATGCTCGGGAAAGATTATGAATCAGCTTTATGGAAGCAAGCTCCGCTTTCACATTACAGAACAGGAATAAGTTTCAAATTGCAGATGTCTGTTTTCTTCCTCTTGTTAATTTATGGACTTATTTGTGGTTAATATTTTCCTGAAAGTAAAGCCTTGAAAGGCTTTCATTGTTCCACAAATTGAGTATGATCCTTGCTTAAAATAAAGCATCACAAAACCTACTTAGAAGCAAGCAAGAGAAAAACCATCTGAGATATCCCAAGAGGGACAGTGTCTCCTGTAAGTCAGCACACCGTAGGTGGAAAGAATTCTACATCTTGACTCTGGTTTTTGTCATCTGTCATTTGACCAGGAGTTGAGTCACATTAATTTGAGAAACTGTCAAAAGAGAAAGAATCCATCTCCCAGTTAGACACATGATTTTACTTTGAGACTGAACATTTCAGTTCAACAGTTGAACTGATAAAACAATACAGAGAAACAAATCTTAAACTCACTAACCTGAGCTATCCTGTTTTGAGTCATGCTGGAGGTCCTGAGTCAACACCCTGGGCTAACCTCAAACACCTCAAAGGTTTAAATTTGCTTTAGGGTTTTCTAGACTCTACTTCTGCTGTAAGACTTCTCAGAGTTTAACCAAGTCTTCCTGGGCCATGACTTCCAAATGAAAATTTCTTCAGAGCTGTTCCCCTACAGATACTTATACCAAATTTATGCTTCTCAGCCCTTCTGAGTAAATTTTCTTGCAAATTTTGATCAGGCTATTCACATAAGGTTGAAAGATGGGAGATAGTTCTGTAATATTGAATCGTGGAGAGGAAAAGAAAAAAAGTGACAGGACTGTTTGTCTCAAATTTTGTTGTTCTTGATATCTAGGCAAAAAAATGTCTTATACATAGGTTGAGAGGGATGGATCTGAACTGTGAACTTTCCTTTAATATGCTAAACTATCACATATTGACAGGATATCTCCTTCAGCCTCTGCAGCAGGTTAAGGACACATTGTGTGATGTAGAAATGTGATTTCAAAGGGCACTTGCCATAACTACAAAGAGGATGGCCTTAGTCTGTCCCATGGAAGCCAAATACTACTAGAAATACAATCTAATGTTCTACTCACAGTCATAGTGAGGTCCCAGGTTTGCTGGGCCTCAGAAATACTACAGAAGTTTCCAGTACTTTTACCAATATGACTAAATATTGATATTTTTGCAGTTCCAAAATATGTTTGTCCTTTGGAAAAAAAAAAAAAAAGACAAAGAAAAAAACCTAAATAACTTCAGTTTACTTTGCATCCTGATTTTCAGTAAAATTGGGAAATTCTGCATAGACTCCAAGTGGTACTAAAGAATTAAAAGCTGGAAATGAGCTTTGATGGTGAGCACTAGATTACTATGAAGAAAACTGGATAAATAAATTAAAAATTAAATAATTCTAAAACTGAAAGTAATTTCAGCTGTTGAAAGATTTTAAAGTAGATAACACGTGTCAAAAGGCTGGACATACTGAAATGCTTAAAAAACAAACCATGAAGTACATATCAGTGATTTATGTAACTGAGTTAAGTTTAAGTTTCAGAAAAGCTTAAGGAAAATATTTCAAGGTTTGTTTTTTGGTTTAAACAACTACTTCTTGAATATGGAATAATGGAAAAATAATTACATTCTTTTGGAAATTAATTTAAAAAAAGCAATGTGTATTCAAAGGACTTCTGGAATCTATTTTAAAGACTGGGAAGTAAATTGCACCTTTAAAATATGCAAATAAGGTGATTCATTAATAGTCATCTTGGCCCTGAAAACTGGACTGTAATATGAGCCCACTTTCTCATTTACACTGTTATCCTCATGTTATGCTGATATGCTGGTATCTTTAGTGTTAGCTGGTAAAATTTGTATTAAGAATTAACATGAAGGGTGTGGATGATGACAGTAATTACTTTTCTCTATCCCAAACATCCAAACTCTGTACTTATGCTCTGAAGGCATAAATACAGATGTTTGCGTGATTTTTGTCAAGGTGTCCTTGAATGAGAGGATTTAAACCTCGACAGTGTGGCTTGGGCCCAAGCCAAGTCATGTGTCCTCATTGGTCTTGAGGCTTTTCCTGTGAATGCAGCTGTCACTCTCCTCTGCAGAGTATCCTAATGGAATGAGACTTCTCTGTCCAGTCCCTGTCTAAGCCTATGGATGTATGGCTGAAGCTAGAGGAACCCCCAGCTATTTAGCACCCCCCACTCGAGCTTGAGAGGTTTTCAGTGCTCCAAGACCAACTCTGCAAATTAAAAAAAAACCCTCTTAATTATAAGGTTTATAAAATTTTACCTTGATTAAAAATACATATTATACTTAAATTATGTGCAAGGGGATCATTGCCTGCTACATTTGAACCTTCTCTATATGCATAGGCTTCATTATTGTGGCAATATTGATAAAGCTACATTCTCCAGTCTTCAGCTGTATCAGGAGAAGCATATTGGTACACATACAGTTTGTTTTCCTTCCCTTAGGAGAACTGGGATATTAGGATTTACGTTTCCTCAGAGTTTTTACAATTGGACTATGGCTGAACCAAATTACTTGCGTTTTTTGCATACTCCTGATGAAAATTGCACTGACATTTGAGTATATTCATTAGGACATCCAGGAAAATGCAATGGTAATGGTGCAAAGTAGTTCTGCCTCTCACAAAACAAATGGAACACATTTTCCTATGGTTTTGTCTGTTTTGTGATATCCTATTTATCTTACACACACATTCTGTCCCTTTTCCTCTGTTTTCTGACATAGCTGTTAAGATCCTGGTCATCGTGGTCTGTGCCTTGTTAAGGAACTACGTGTAATTACAGGTGGACTAAGTACAAACAAGGAGAATGTATCATGGCTGAGTTCTCCCTCCTTTTCCATCTATAGTATAACTAATTTAGATATCTTCCTTTTTCTTTGCTAGTAGTTTTTGAATTCTCTGGGCCTCTTCCCCTCTGAAGTCTCTGGGAAGACACCAGGAAGCATGATATCCTAGAAAGTCATGCCTCACTCTACATAAGTGGTTCAAAAATTGCCATGAGCCCTGGCCTCAGAAAGAGATTTTAAAGATCAAATAAATACACAAGTTGGGATATGTTTCTTCAAAGAAAACTGAGACCATCTAAAAGCTTGCCACACTTAGAACGGATGATCCTGTTCTTGCCAATATTGTTGTGCCCAATTTTGGCACTCACTTGACTCCTTGGTGAGTGGATTCAATCTGCTAAATCCTCTGGGCGGAGTGGGACTGCCCATTTGGGCAGCAGTTAGCCCTTAGATTCGTTCTGCTGCATCCTCTACCAGCACCCTTTCCCTCTGATTATCCTGGCATGATTCCTATGCTGTGTCCTTGTCTCTCACTGGTGTTGTTTATCAAGCTTTCTGGAATCTACAGTTATTCAACTAGAATGCAGTTAAATCAACCTTTCCTCACAGAGCTGCTCCACTGGGAGTTTTGTGGACAAAAACAAAAGGTCTGTTTCATCTGCAGTCACTTTTCCTACTGTGGGAGGCTTCTCTGTTTCCCTGTGCTGTCACCAGCATTTGGAAGGAATTTCTGGTCTTACCCTTTAGAGCATCTTCACCAGCAAAGATGTAAATCCATAGTTACTTGCTGCAACTGTTAGTGTGTATTTTCATATTGTTAATTCTATTTCTATTTTAGTTGATCATATAGAAGACTTATAAAGTGCAGGGTCCTACTATCAATTTTCTTTTGTCATGGGATATTAATTACTGACTGCCCTCTAACATTTCACAGGACTGGTCCATTGGAGCATTTGGCCATCATATAATACTTTCAATTTTTGCCTTTTAAAAGTAGACCTTTTTGTTCATAGCTGAAACTAGATTTACTGCTAAGTTAAGCAGTTTCTTGAACTTCAGAAAAAAGGGTTGTTTTTGACATTTGACAGTTAAACTCAGAAAATTTACTGCACTTGATAATTCTTTGGCAATTTGTTCCTTTCTGTACTTGTCAAGGTGCTTCGCTAAATTCAGCATCAGCCTTCTCAATCTTTAGTAAAGGAAACTAAGTTACAGACATGCAGTCACTCATTTCTTAGCTCTGATTACTTGGATTTTCTGACTGCTTTGTTTCTCCTTTGGATAGCTTCCCTTAGCCTAGCATCTGAATTTTTTTTTTTTTTAATTGGCCTATACTTATCCTACAGTGCTAGAAAAGTATTAAATCCCACAACAGTGCATGCCAATGCTCCCCAGAATTTATGGTAGAGATTAAGGTGCAAAAAATACCTTAATGCAAAAATGTGCATGCAGTTTAGGAGATGGACTTGTTAAAGGTAACTGGGAATAACAAGCACCTGAAGGTTTGGGCAGTGAGTAATGTTAATGTGTTTCACAGGCAGAAGTTTAAGAAGCTCAGCTCAGTGGTTCTGGGGAGACCTCTGTTTCTTTGATTGTAATACAGTTTTTAAATTCTTCTTGAAAGAAGAAGGGGCCAGGAGCAGAGGAATCCCTACTTTAAAGAAAAGAATAAGGCTTCTACAGGCACTGCAAGCCTTTGAAAGATGGCACATAATACAGCGGGGGAAACTTGGGAGGGGAACAGTAGGATGGTGCAGTTCTTGCTTTGTATTGGCCTGAAGTGGAGAGAGGACCTGAAATCAGCTGCTTGATATTCCCCAAGGCAGCCATGTCCTTCCAGGGATGAGGGAGTAAATGGGTCCTGGTGGCTGGAAATTATTTTAGGAGCTGTTCCTTGAGAAGGAAATCTGCACTGTGGTGGCACAGGGGAGCTGTAAAGGGGCAGGAGGAAGGGAAGAAAACAGGCCTACACCAAACTTGCTTTCTTCTTAGCTCCTTTGGAGAGGGAAGCAGATGGGGAGACAGCAGAAGCTCCTTCCCTGTGTTGCTGCTCATTAGGGATCTCATTAGTGAAGCAGGAAGGGTTTAATTGCTCCTCCTGGCATGGGGAGACCTTCAAAGTGTCTCTCCTGTAGAGGAAAGGAGGGGACTGTGATTCTGCTCTGGAGATGATGAAGCTCTTTGTTCACCATTCCTGGGTCTGCTGACCCAGCAGCTAAGCAAAGCCCAGCAATAACCAGTTTATGGCTCTGGAGTTCTTCCTTCAGGTCTCTCCCTCATGGCATATAGAGGAGAGAGCCCATGAGAAGTAAAAGGATTTACCACAAAATTTGGAGAACTTTGGACTGAGGTGCGTTCAGGTGGAAGCTTTCAGAGGAAAAGGAAAGTGAATAAGAAGAATAAAGGTCAGAGTATTTGAGATGTCTGTACTGTGAAGGAGAGGGATACATTGAAAAGCAGAAGAAATGGGTAGGAAATAAGAATTCTGAGGGCAGAGGATGATAAAAAGTTTGAGGGACCTGATGCTTGTTGAAGAGTTGGTCTGAATAGAAAGAGATCAGATCCTTAGAGGAGCAAATAGGAGGAGATGTTTGGGGAAGGAGCATGTCCTTGGGAATGATAAATATGGCTTAATTTGCTAATGTGATTTTACAAGAAGCAACAGGAGGGGCTCTGAAATAGATGTGAATTTAGAAGTGGAGGAGAAGAGCATCATTGCAGGGGTTTTGACAAAAAGATTTTATTAAGATAGGTATTTTGAGAATTGTGAAATAGTAATTTCCAAGAAAAATAACCCAGAAGTTGAACATTTATATAATTATAAATGATTATGCTCATGCTGTATGATGCAGTCTTCAATTGAAAGCCAGACTCATCTGTCTTCAGAAAGTTGCCTAGTAGTTGGATATTTGGACAAATACTAATTCAACTTTCTAATGTGGGGAGGAAGTCGGGTCTTTTTTTCGTTTGTTTGGATTTTTTTTTTACTTGTTTCTGTTTATTTTTTGTTCCCTTTGTTTTCTGGATTTTTTACAAAGCACAGGACATCTTTGAAAATAAGGGAAGGATCTTTAGAAGCAATGCTACCTTTGGTGAATCTGTCTGCAATGTCTCAGGGGTAAGACTTCACAGAAATTTTGGTGGCTGACTGTTCCTCCTAGAAGTATGAAATAGGAGATTATAGCAGAAGGTCTAAAGGAAAATGAAGAGTAGAGGAAGGAGTTTGAGACTCTGGAGAAGGTGTTGATGATGAAAACAGAGAACTGGTTAATTAGGTATGGATAATGGATCAAAAGGGTCAAAGGCCAGAGGATAGAATGAAGAAGGACTTATGGGGTTTTTTGTTTGTTTGTTTTGGTTTTGGGGATTTTTTTAAGAATGGGCTAATAAAAAAGAAATTGTTCTTGGACATGTCCTGTGCTGGTAACTGCCAGGAAAGCATATGATGGCTTGGGGTGTGAGTAGGGGTGGAGGAAATAAGAGATGCTGCAAGAAGAAAAAATGTAACTTATTAGAGCCCAAGTGCACCAGTTGTATGGGATGGCCTTTCCTGCTTGGATAAGTCATTATTACAGCCTATGATGGTCATTGAAAAGAAACTCTGTGTAAAGAGGTCCTTGCAGAGGTTTCCTTTCTCTGGATTTACCATGTGGAAATGTACACTCTGGCACTGTATTTTCATGTGGAGGAAGCCTGTAAAGCTCGTTGCCTGAAAGACTCTTTTGTTTCTGCCTTTCTAGTAACAAAGAAAGTTTTTGGTGCTAAAAGAAGTGGTGTGATGTACTGTACTTCTAAAGCTGTTAAAAGGCTCTTAACAGCTCTATAAAATACTTGCCGCCTCCTCCTGTGCTTTCAGAAAATTTTACTCCAATATTTATTTCACTGGCTTATACAGAATTTCCTCCCCTTTAAAATGTGAGTTGTTAATTATTTCTGGGTTGTCATGATCAACTCCCCTCTACCTATTAAAATGTACTTGCATTGTAGTTTTATTATTGCTTGCAAAATATTGGAAAAAATAATTTTTCTAGACAGTTGAATTTGAAATATACATATTGACTCAGCAATGCAAATAGATCTTTTATGTTAATTTCTTGCAAATATTAAAATGGTGGAGTTTTATGGGAAAAAGCCCTTATAAAAGCAAGTCTTTATGAATATTCACTGAAAGTGAGTCTTGAATGGTACGCTTGAGCCTAATCTTTGAAAGTCATGCTGCGTGGAATAGTTTACATAGGTCACTTCAGACTATAGCAAAAATTGCAGCATTCAACTAGTCAGCACTGCACAAATTGGAGCTAATATTGGTTTTAAGGGTTTGCATAACATAATATGAAAGCTTGCAATGCAAAGTCTGGCATTTTTTGAGAACTCTATGAACAGAAAACAAGGCAAAATTGATGAACAAATTAGGTATCAAGACATTTCCCACTATTAATGGAAATTTTTAAAAGCAATTGTGAAGGTGCAGAACACCCATGATGTTATAGGACAGAAATGGGTTACCTGGAATTCTACCTCAGATATCCCAAGAATCATGATTCTAGGAAATTATTTTAAGTTTTAAATTGTCATTGCATTGTGTAAGTATAAAGCACAGACATAGATAATATTGAGGACTTAAATTTGATTTTAGGAAGATGACTTCTCAAATCAAAGTTTGCTAAAGAGCATTCAAACTTTAGACCTGTGGTCTTCAAATTTTCTAGTCGAGGCACAGGCTGCTGTATAACAAACCAGGCTTTATGGCTTCTTTTCCTCAGCAACCTGCCCTGACCTCCTAGAGCCTCTGTGTGTCCTGAGACTCTCTGCTATCTGTGGGTTAAGAAAGCAACTGCTATGGAAAGGGTTTTTGTGGATAATGCTATCTGCCATGGATAGGGTGTTGAATCATTAGGATCAGGAGGCTAGCTATGTCACAACTCTCTGGTGCAGGTCAGATTCTCCAATGACATTGGGGTTGTTTAAGGCACCCCAGGGGTTAATGAAGGCGGTCTTCCCTGATGAAATGAACAGTTGTAACTAAAAGCTTGAAGCACTCAAATTACATCACTTTCCTTGTTCCACAATTCTAATTCTGTTAAATGGGCATAATGTGTTCATGAGGATTCATTGTATAATAATAATATACTTTTTTTTTGCCTGGTAGGATTCCCTGTTTTCATAAATGTACATTATACAGCCTTCAAAACACTCCTGTGAATAAGGTCTGTATTTCCTGCAAAATCACTCTCAGGTTTTTTTGTTTGTGGTACAGTTTACGTGGCATGCCTATTCCTGGTTGCAAAGGCCTTTAGATGCTTTCTCATTGTTTAACCTCCTGCAGGTAGTTTATTGATTATATTCCTGATGAACAACAATGTAGTGATCCTTGACCTGGGTAATTGTTGGCCTGCAATGTGGTTTTGCAAGGTTTGTACTGCTGTCTTGTGTCTTTGGGTGAAATATGCAAAGGGAAAAATTGTCATTTCTGCTTCTTATTTTGGGGAGTAGAGGGTGTAATATGAATCAGAGGCACTTTCCCAAACTGAGAACTATTGAAAGATGCTATAGTCTGTCTGGGAGGTGGTGAGGCTGTCAAGTATTGGCAGAATATAACAAAGTGCATTTTGGGGTAAATATCTCCTGACTTTCAGACATCTGTTAGTTCTGCAAGGGTTCTTGGAGCAAGCATGCCGGCTGCTAGAAAGAGATGGGAGCAAGCAAAATTTATTTATTTCTTATTATTTCACAAATGCCAAGAAATACCCACAAGCTGGTCTGGTGTCTTTGGCCACTTGGTAAGTTCCTACCTTTGTCAGGTGCATGTTCCATGCTCACAGCTGTTCCCGTTCCTCGATGTCCTGAGATGGTAGCTAATATTTAGGATTTTATTGCCATGTTTTCTGTCTTCTCTCACGCGTGTTCTGTAAGACCTGGTTTATTCTTGATGTGCAAAAGCTCTGGCCGTCGCACTGCTGATGGTACCGTGGCAGCACACGGTCTGACTGTATTTATCTAGAGATGTTTTATGGGCTGAGTTCTTGCACTGTGCCTCAGACAAATGTTTTCCCCCTGGCCCTTCTGTGGTAAACAAAGTTCTTTACATTTGAATACTTTAGGGCATGTAATTCTGACAACAGAGCTACGATGCTGAATGACTACCAGAACATGAAAACACTGCAAAATGACTGATAACACTTCAGCAGGAATTACTATTTATCTTTTATGACCTTAGGAAAAAGATCTGTATTAAAGCAGAGATGTTCCAGGAGTGGTCAAGGAGCTTGTTTGATATGGGATGAAGGGCTTGTTAAAATGCATTAAGAGTTATGACAGAGGATGATTTCTTAGCAGTGCTACATGTTGCCAAAGAATTCTGCCTCTGTGTAGCCAGTAAAATTCCAAATATGCTAAGGTGACAGCGACAAAATTGTAGGGAAAGCCAGGTCAACCAGCCAGGTTGCAGCTCATGCAACTTCCGTAATAAAGACAAAATTTACAGACGCCTCCTGTATCCACAGGGGACGTGTTAATCGGTGTTTCTCGGTCCAGAAACACAAGCAAACGAGCCGCTGTAGCTCACCCACGTCCCCTCCGCTTGCGGGAAGGGTGCGGATGGCCGGGCGCTCCTTGGCCGCGGCGGGAGGCGAGCCCGGCGCGGGGCCGGCGCTCCGCTCGCTGCCGCTTGCTGCGCGCCGCTGCCGGCCGGGCAATAGCGCCAAAGCAGCGCCTCCAGGGCTGCCCCGGCCCCGTGCGCCCCGGAGCTCGCTGTTAGAAAAAGCTCCGCACGGGACAGATGGGGAACGTGGTTGTAATCAGCTTTGCCGAGCGCTGAGAGGAGCAGCCGGCGTGAGGTGGGCGGCGGGGTAAGGCGCGAGGGGACGGTAGGAACACGGCTCCCCGGGGCACGGGGTGTCCCTCGGGAATAGCGCGGTGGGGATGGCAGCTGCCAGGGAGCGGTGCGAGGCTCAGGTAAGCGCCGGGGGGCTGTAGGCGTGAGGTCCGACCAAGTCGCCCGAAAGCCTCGGCAGAGACTTTGAGAGGCCCAAGTTGCACGGCCCGGTTTGCTGCCGTGTGCCGTGCTCCTCGCTGTGACACGCAGAGCAGGTGACGCCACAGATCCGGGATAAACTCCGCTCGGCCGTGGGGCTGCGCGCCCTCGGGCCGGCCTAATCCCACGGCCCGGCCGCGGAGAAATGTCCCGGCCCCGGCTGGCGAGGGTGTGCAGGTGGGCCTGCTGGCCGCAATCTGGACGAAGAATTCAAAGCCTTGAAACCCCTAGCCGGACACCCTCTCCGCTGGTGTAAAAGAGCGGGTTCTTCCTACGGACCGTGTCTGTTTTCTGTGGTTTGCAGATCCCGGCCGTCACCCACGTGCGTTCCGCTGGCCAGCAGGCGTAGATGTCCCTCACGACTGAGTCTTTGCATGGGCGTTTTGAGGATGAAATGCTACGTAAACTCTTAAAGCACAGCACCTGAGGACATTGCTACCGACATGGACATCATTATTTATTTACGTTTGCTTTAATCAGGAGGAGCTTTTTTGTAAACATGAATTGCTGGGCCCTTTCCTTGAGATGTCGTTTCTTGTTTCATGCTATTGAAACATTAATCTTAACTTATTATGACTCCTTCGTGTTGGTCAGCTCTCAGGGACATTTCCCTAGGCTTGAAAATGTGGGAGCTTTCAAGAATGTGTCAATCGTGCCAACTCAAGCCACTTGTGGGCTGCCAGACCGAAGTACTTTTTGTGATAGCTCAGTAGCTGTTCAAAGTATTATATCCTGCACTCAGAGGTTTTGTGTTCAGGAATGTCCATATAGGTCATCACCTTCATCCTACATGCCACTTCTTTCAGAAGGCCTTGGTACCTGTATCACAGAGGACAAAAGGGACTTGCATCCAGGGTCCTCCAGCAATGCTTCAAGTTTTATTTTTCATAATCACAAGGACTGCTTCTCTACTCCCCGTCCTCCAAGGCTTGGAGCTTCATTTACGTTAACTGTATGGTTGAAACCTGAGCAAGAAGGTGTAATGTAAGTAGTATTGAAGGTGTTTACTTTCCTGGTGCTCTTAAAAAAATTGATCGTTGTAGTCACAGTCATTATTAGCAAGCTCTTTAAACTTTTAAAAGGTGTGGTGGGAAACTGTGACATTTACGGAGCCCTATTTAGGTTGGGGTCTTCCCAGATGTTGAGATAAGAGGCTTCAGTTTCAGTGGCATTGACTCAGATGATAGTCCAATGGCTTTCAGTGTTTGGAGCTATTTGTACACAATGTGCATGCATTTTCTCAAAAAGAGAAATTTGCTTTTCCAATTCACGTTCTTCTAAAAGCTGCTAGAAAATGATATTGTCACAGGGTTGTGCTGTTGCTGTTTTCATGATGGAAAAACAATCACCTAAGATGGTAGGACTTTTCCATCACAAAAACAAACAAGGAAATCCACAAAAGTGTACGTTTTGGACATACAGAAGAGAGGCCATAGTGTTCCTGGAAGATCTGGGAAATGTTGCCTGACTGCCAGACTATGTTGCTGCTTTAACAAATTATTCCATTATTCAAACTGCTAGTGAAATTTCACTAGCTGCTCACAAAATAGAGGTGGCTAAGCATGCTCCCTCTTTTATTTGCCAACATGTTGCATTTTCAGGAAATACTGCTGTTAGAAGTGACCTTTCAGCTTGACTGGGCCTTACTATAATGAAAAACCTGCTTTTTGAAAAACACATCCCAGATCCTGCACAAGAAGTTCTGTCATCTATTACAAAATGCAGAGCCTCCTACTCTTTCTTGCCTTTGTTGTGCAGATCTCTTTAAAATAAAGCACACAGAGTATAGTTTGTTCCTTTGGACTACGTGTCACAAATTATTTTATACTTGTGTTCATAACTTATTCTTAGAATGTAGCTAATGATCTGCTTTGTTGAAGCATTCTTGATACTTATGTTGCATTCTGCTGTGGAAGTCACTTGTCTAAGGGTAGTAAATCATCATAAAAACCAGAAATATCTAAATTCATAATGTAAAATTATAGTATGTTTCATGCAAAGATAGTTACCTTCAAAAACTTTACCTAATTGTAGAATTTGTGGTTATGGAGTGGAAATAAATGATATTTGCAGAGCAAAAGGGACTTCTGTGTTAAAGTTAAGTAATTTCATCTGGAGGTATGTGTAAAGGCATCTCTGGAGGCTTGGACTGTGGTTTTCTATATAATGGTTGAATCTTGAGCATCAGACAGTCCATTTCTGGTGTGTTCCCGTGCCGTGAATTCCTATCCACACACATGTGGGCACATCAGAGTCTCCTTCAGCAGAGCACAAGCCTAACTTCAAGCAGAAGCATCCTGCTAATTTCCAAGCAAGCGGTTGCAGCGACGTATTGAGTGAGATCTGTGAAAGTCTTTTGTCAGTGGGATAGGCTTTGATGCATGGAGCCTAAAACAATGAAATGTTATGTCCTTAGTTTCAAATGATTAAATGCTGTGAAGAAACCAGACTCTACTGATGACTGATAAGCCATGGACTAGTGTAAAAGCTTAGCTTCCAGTTGCTGCTGTGTTAATAACTACACAGTATACATATTCTTGTTCAGTGGGTTTTATAGATCACTTCAAAATTTAAATGTTTTTATTCAGTTTTTGTAATAGGTCACTTCATTCTTATGCCTTGTGAGATCTGCTGCTATTTAACATGTAGGAAAGACAATGGTAAAGCCTAGTCATGAAAAACTGGACAGCAGTTATTCCAGTGGTCAGGATGTTACGCCACTGTTCAGGTGCTTTTGTTTCACTGGCACAGAAAGAATTGTGGTTTTTTTTTGTTTTTTTTTTCATAAAAGGAATTCTGAGCTCCAGTTCTGGTGGGACAGTTGTTGCACATGAGTACCCATTGAAGCTTGGCTCAAAGCATCTTACAAAAGAGAAGTAATTTACCAGCAGACTAAGATGCCTTTTTTATCATATTGGTTTAGTGAGTCCTTCAGGTTGGCAGATGAAGTTTGACTTACTGGATGTCCTACATTTTGCAGTCCCCGATGGGGAATTGTCCCTGTTACATGTCATTTGTGAGACCTTTTAAACCCTGCTATTGCAGCAGAGGGGCCTCACAGAGATGGGATACATTCTAACAGTCTTTGTGTTCCCACCAAAGCATTAGGAAGATCAGCCAGAACAAGCTGCTCATTTTGCCAGTAGAATGACTGAAAGTTGAACAAGGTGGGTTTTTTTTACTGACAAAGCGCTCCTACATCGAGTACAGCAGACCCTTGTATTTTGGACATGCCATACTAATGTGTTTTTGTGCTGAATTTTATACAGTCTGCCTGTGAGAGTGTGGCTAGGGAAGAAGCCAGGAGTGTTGCTGCACAGTATCCCATTACATCCTGTGGCATTCCGATAGGCATATACCCATGTAAGAGAATAGCAGGATTTTTGTTAGAGGTTACTGTGCTAGCTGAAATGAGAGAGTGAAGGCCCTTTAAAGGGTGTGCATAAGCAGGAACACCAAGAATTTTCTTCATCACTTTCATATACCAAGTTTTCTTATGTGAATCTGGGAGACAGTACACTTTGACACAGAGAGGAGTCAGGTCATGTTACAGATTTATTTGAACACCTGATGTTCTTCTAAGTTGTTCAGTAGAGATATTAGTAGGCATGCTTTTAAGTCACTGCATATTGGAAATATTGAAGAAAAGCAAGAGTGAGAAAGCATTGACATTTGTACTCCAGCCTTTAAATTTTCTTTCCCTTTAGGCAGTAAGTGAGCAGAGTTCTTGCCCCTGAGTTTCATTCTTGCCTCATGCTTCCTCTCTTGATGCATGTACTTATCAGTTAATATAATTGCCTTCAGTAAGCCTGCATGTAGCCTGTATGTAAGCATTAGCACAATATAGGAAACTGTACATGATGATGATCCTTCACAATAGGATAAGAATATGGGTACAAGCTTTGCATATGTCAGTAACCATTACAGGCAGCTTATATCAATGCAGTGTGAACTGGAGCAAGTTCAGATGCCCAGAAGGTATTGGTGGTGGCAAGAAGTGAGCTGAGACCTTTTACAAGCAAAAGGATCAGCAGGAATGGCTTTACTGTGAATTTGGTAGCACATATATTTTTTTAAACTTTATTTATCTGAGGGACTAAAATCCTATGGTGTTACTAATTATTCATTCAGATGTTTTACATTAAGAATTAGACTGAAAGGGGTATTTGCCTTAAGATACCACGCATCTGATTCTTAACCAGTGCAGATGTTCTCATATGCTCCAGTCAATGTGTGGACAGCAGTACTACAGCCACCTTAGAGTCTCTAGAATATTTTTCTCTTTGAAAGCTGACCCAAGTGGATTTGTGTTACTGACTTTTTTCCCTCCAACCCCACCACTGAGATATATGTAGTCAGGTATTGGCTCTGTGGGACTGCACGTTACTAGAAGCTGGAGACTTCACAAAGAATAGTGGCTTTTCTCTGTAATCATGGCTGGAATGGAAAATCAAGCTCAGAGTCAGAAGTAATGCCTCTTCCTATCTCACCTATGTTAGAACTAGTTTGGATTTTTTCTTTTTTCTTCCCTCTCTTCTCCCTCTTGATTTTACTCTTTTACAAGTAAGTCACAATTCGTGTTTGTTCTTTCCAGTTTTCAAAGTGATGTACATCAAGGTCGCTTCCCTTCTTAAAGTCATGACACCTTTGGGTATAAAAACAGTGTGGGGATGTTTGTTTTAGATAAGTAAAATAAACAAAACCTTGGATTATCCAATTATTGTTTATCCAGGAACTGGGTAAATCCAATTCCTAAATATTTTGCTACTTAGCTGAGCCTTCCTTCACATTTATTATCTAACAAAACTAGCGTGTTTACAAGCAAACAAAATATTGAAAAGACTAGTGGACAATTTATTAAGAAATGTGGTTTTAGTAAGGTTGGGAAAACACAAGTCTTCATTTTGCAAGGTGTTTCATTGACAGCATTCCAGCAGGCTAGAATAGTAACAGGAGGAATTTTTCTCTTGGATTTAAAGGTGAATTAGTGAATAATGGCAGTATCAGAGAACAGCCTTTTTGGTAGTTTTCTTTTATCAATGCAGAGTAGGTGAAGACGCTTATCAGTAGATAGGAGTTTTCTGTTTTTATTTTGTCTCTGAAATATTTGTAAGTGAATACTAATCTCATACAAATTTTATATGCTTCCCTTTTGTGACTTAGTGCACTAATTTAGTCTGGTGTAACTGTTAAAATATTTGACTTTTCATGGGTCAATAATCATTGAGAACTGCATTTCTTGAGCAGCTCAAATGGGAAGGGTAGAACTTTATAATTTTTTCATGTATTTAAGATTGCTTTAATAAAATACATATTTGTTACACAAGCGTAAGGAGCCTTTGCTTTCTCAGGACTCTTGATGTCATGGTGATTGGATTGGTAAAAACATTTCAGCAGGTTGAAATGCAAAATAGGTTGCTATGGATGGTATTCTCTGTGCCTTATATGACATTGTTGCATTTGCCATTGATGTGACTTCTGTGTGGGGAAAAGAATTCCTAATAAGTACCTGGATATCCTTCTTGCCTTGTTCTAGTTTCTTAGGTAAAAGACACTGCAAAGTTAAGAGTGTGGGGTAAGCTGATGTTAGGGCTGCCTTATCTGCACCAACTGTGTGGAAGGATGGGAGACTTATTAACCAAGTATACAATTTGTACTGCTTTTTATGATTATATTGCATTTTCCCTGTTAGACTAAGGAAAATTAAAGTGCCTCCATGGGATGTACTAAGTTGCATAGCTTTGTATGACAAGTGTGGCAGAGACCTGCACAGTCACTGTGGTTTCTGTCACAGAACCTTCAAGAGAGGAGGCAAAATGGACCTCTCTTCCACCCCTAAATGAGTTGGAGTTGCAAACACTCAATAAACAAAGCCAAACACAAAAACCAGCCAACTGAAACTCCAAAACAACCCCAAAACCTTACAGATCGAGACAGAAAATATCTTTACTCAAGTTCTTTTACACTTAGTACATCCTGTGACTTTCACTGTCACTGAGCATCTTCTCAAGAGCTGTATTTTTAATGTTTATTTTAATGCATTCTGGTTAGCATCACTTTACAGGATAGCACCTTGGCAAGAATGTGTATATGTGTGTGCCTCTGACCTTATGTTGTTTTTCTTGGTTATTTCCAAAGGTGTGTGATAGAAAAGGCTATTGATGGGCAGACTGTGTTCAAACTCACAATCTCTGAGAAAGAGACCATGTTTTATTATCGCACAGTAAATGGTTTGCAGCCACCAATAAAAGTAATGACACTGGGGAGAATTCTTGTGAAGAAATGGATTCATCTTAGTGTGCAGGTGAGTAAAATAAAAACCATTTGATATTTGTTGAAATACAACATTTGTGTGAGAGTGGCATAACTGTGTAAATATAAAATAATAAATTGGGGGATGTAAATGATAACTCTTGAGTCTCATGTGTAAGGATCTTAATTTGGGAGCTCATTTTGAGGCAACTGCTAATTTAACACTGGAAAGAAACGTGTCCATTCTTCTGAACAACCAGACTGTACAAAACTGAGAATTCTCACCTTTAAGAGCATGTGTGTGTGAGGTGAAGAAAAGCATATATTAATATCTTAGATGCTTCTGTCTAACATTACCAATTAGTCTTGGGTCTCACATTGTTTCCTGTAGAAGGGAATACCATTCTCATCTATACATGCTAATGTACTTACCTTACAGAGTTGTGTTCTGTTTAATTTTAAAAAACTTTTTACAGTGCATGTAGGTAAATGTCAGAGTTTGTGCAGGATCAGTCAAGCTAGTAAGTTACAAAGCTATTACCTCTTATTTTAAAAATATGATTCAGAATTGTTAGAGCACAATCCCTGTGTTCTAGAAGTCTTTTGTTGACATAACTTTTTAATAAGTGTACAAATATCCACTGAGGATAAAGCAAAATTGAGTTTGTCAAAATTTAAACTGTATGTACAAAAATCAGTAAACAAACACAGAAGAAATTAAAATTCAGTTATTTGCATGTCTTGTAATTCCCAACAGACACTTTAGTAAATTCTATTTGTGAGCCAAGTTCAACTAATAATTATGAAACACAATTATCAAGTATTGAAATATTTATCTTTTCCTTCCTTCATTTTCTTTTATCCATTCTATTAAATTTCATTTGGTCTACAGCACAATCAAGAATAGTTTTGCTGCTTTCTTGAAACTTGCTAAAAGGTATTGACTGTGATTTGGATTTTTAGTGCTGATCTTGTCACTTGTAAGAAGTATCTAAGCTGACGTCTTGATTTTTTTTGCAGTTTTCTTTTTTCCAGGGTAACAGCATGGTAGTGTGAATAAGATTTTGGCTGTTGGATTAAAAGAGTGACCTTAAGGTAGAACTAATGAACTTTACACTTCAAGCACTCCAAGGGTGCTATATTACTGCTGTTGCTGTCAGCCACATTTTGTACCTCAGAAACTGCTAAAGCCTGGCATAGCCAAGTGAAAGTGGAAGGGCTGGTTAAATACACACAGAGATCTTGAAGTGCTTTACAGAGAAACGTGAAGCGCCTTGTGGAATTTTGTCCTTTGTTTCTCTATAGAGAGTTCTTCAATTCATAGCAGGAGTAAAGAAATACAGCTTCTAAGGCCTTTAAAGAAACTGCAGGCTTAATGCCTTTTCAAGGTTTCTGAGCTCTGGGCAGAACCCTCCTGTGCTTGGTGCTATTGTAGGATGCAACTTGCCATTAAAGATGATAGTGGCTGTAGCCTGATCCATTTAGCCCTTGGTCTGGCTATCAAACCTTAGGCAAATGTTTGTTTGTTTTTAGCAGGGGGCCAAAAGCACTGTTTTTTCTATAAATGGACAATGACAACACGAGCAAGACCATACAAAAATATGCAAAAGTAACTTCCATCTGGAAGTGTCTGTGTCTCATACACCCCGATACCAGGCAACAGACACTGTGACAGAGGAGTGTGAAGTATTGGTTACAGATGTGAAACTGAATTTAGAGAGAGAAAAAATATGGTGGGATAGCAGATAATGTTTGGAATTCAAGTGTAAGAGCATATGCCTATTCAGAAATGATAAAAATGAAAGCCAAATGGTGGAATAGCACCAAATAGTAATTAAATGATAAGAGGGAAGGAGAGAAGAAAGGATAGCCCAGACTGAAAATAATTTCTTTGGAATAAAATAATTCTAGGGGAAGAGAAGGCTAGTAAATTAATTCTGCTGAGGTAATCTAGGAATTTAAATCCTTGGGTTTGTGTTTAGATATGTAATTTGTTAGAGGGAACTACTACTAAGGACTGTGTCATTGCAGAGACTTATTTTCCAGTTTATAGCTGGGAAATTTAAGTTCTACTAACAAGAGCAGGGCCCAAACATTCCTGTGTGTTCTGCATGAAGGGTTTCTTCATCAAATAGTTGCTGAAGCAGAAAGTCTGGGTATACCAGCTTTGTTAAGTGATGAGGGCATTATCAGAGGTGTAGGTCTCAAGAATAATGTTGAGCATTCATAACTAGGGTCAGATGAAATAGAAGAGTAAACAGTTCTTTAATTCTCTAAGTGCACTTTTGGGTTTCAAAGAGAACAAACATATGCAACTATTTTAATGCAACAAGGTAAACTTTGGAATCCAGAGACTGAATGGAAAAAAATAGCCTAGAGGTTTAAAAAATTAATATAATAGAATT
>VZTB01005220.1:1432334-1461069 GCA_013397245.1 Thryothorus ludovicianus | reverse complement strand
ATTTATGTTGTTCTTCAGGGAATTCAAGCTGAACTAGTGGATCTATGCACAAAAAGAAAGACTTGGATTGAAGGAAAACCATTTCCCACTGAGGAGGGATTAACATTGTAGGAGATAGTGAAAAAGAAAAGTAAAGGAGGGCAAAGAGAAAAGCTAAATATCTTTTATACAAATGCTGGGAGCATATGTAATAAGACTGCTGAATGGGAGTGACATGTTTTCAAGGATAAGAAAGATATTATTGGAATAAGAGAGACAACCAGGAAAATGAAGGGGGATTTAAAATGCCAAGATTCTCAGTGAAGGGAGAGCTAATATTAAGCTGAAAGAGATGTAACAATATTGCTGAGGGATGATACTCCATCTGCAGTAGGAAACACTCCTAGTCTCATCCCCTCTGTTTTAATTTTTTTTTAAAACTACTTTAAAAAAAATAAATTTAGTGGTTTGCATGCAAGCTAAAGACAGTTTAATGTAGTTATTATATATGTGTATGTAGTATTTGTAATGTGATTCCCGGCTGTTGTACCAGACTTGCTGGTGGTCAGAAAAAAAGCCATGGGCATAAAAGTATTTAAGAAATACAATGGTCCCTAAGAAAACCAGAACTTTGATTTGAAGAATGCTGGTGTATTGAAGAGGAGACTGTAGGGAGAGAGATTGTTAGAGATCAATTATTATATGAACTGTGTTAAAACCACAAAGGAGAGCATGTTTCTGCTATTGCTGTAAGGTTGCTATCTTTACACTGTTAATGAAGCAGTGGAGAATATTCTCACAGTTGTGGAAAAGTTGTAAATATAAAACTAAATGTGGAGACAAGAAGCAAAATCAAATGATCAAAAATCATGAAATTTGAAATGGTTGTGGGGTGGGGGTTTGGGCTAGATGGAGAAGCAGGCCTAAAGTTATTGATTTTAGCAAAGCTAACTTTGAAGGAAAGCAAAATGCTCCTGGGGTTTTTGCCTGCAATCCTGTGATGAATGGGAAATCCACTCCACACAAGTAGAGAGTACATAGTGTATAAAACACGTAGAGAGGCTGCAATTAAAATTCATCCCAGTTAAGTCAAGAAAAGGAAAGGCCGATATGGGCCTGAGGCAAAAGAAGGAAAGGCAAAGAGACAACTTGCCCCTCCCGACCTTATGCTTTTTCCTTCCCCTTCGCTGTTCTTTACCATTTCTTCTACTGTCCCTTTATCTTCTCCAGCCCTTGTGTTTTAAGATAGTTCTGTCACTGTGGTCCCCTGATGAGGTTTCTTCCTCAAGTCTCTTGCTTTTTTTCACACTGGATTTCTCAGAGTGTGGCCATAACTGTTCAGAGTGCTCATAACATGGGCATGAGTCTTTCTCCCCTTTTCTCCCCAAAAACACACTGTGCATCCCCTTAAACATGGTTGCAAGTTGTATGTAGTGGACATGTTTTTTCTTTCCCAACTTCTTTTATCTGTTTGTGAATCTGGGATGATTTCAATTCACTGTGTGGCAAGGGAAACCAGATCTGGGAAGGGCAAGCATAGGGGTATGTAACAAGTCATGTCGATGGTGTGGATATATGAAAATCTTTAAAAAAAGACACTGTGCTGTGCTGGAACATCTACTGCTGAAATGGCAGGATTTCTCTGAGAGACAAGAGTGAAACAAGCACATACATCATTGCAGGTGTTATTTCTTTCTTTTGTGCAAAGTTAGGACACCAATTGTGTCTTCTTTTGGGACCCTCTGTGGAAGCTGCTTTATTGTTCAACCTCCTACATACACGTTATCAGACATCTTGTTTCAAGGTGTAAAGAACAGATGTGAGGAAGAAAGGAAATTTAATGTATTTTAAGGTCTGAATCTGGGCAGGTGTAAAATTACATTGTTGAAGCTGAAGGCAGTTTATAGTAGCTGAAGCTATGGCCCTTAAGCAAAAAGTTTGAACAAATTTTGATATGGCATTTTATTTTTAAAAGGTGAACAAAGATTATAATGCAGAAGTGGATTTTGCAGAGAGATTTAATGGGACAGTGGTGGAAGATTGAATGCTCTTTTTCTGTCAATCTGTGTTCTCTCTTTCTTTTTTAAATTGCAATGATTTGTTAACTGCAGGACTTGGCAGCAGGCATAGAGGATGACCATGTGGTCTTACGGCATTCAGCTGATGCCCTTTTTCTGAAGATGGTATGAGGGATCATAAAGTTTAGTTCCATGTGTATTGTGATGATAGTTGCATCTATATTTAAAGCTTTCTGTCACTGAAGCACTCTTGGTGTTGTCAGATGTCTATTGGACTGGATGAGCTGCAACTTCTTGCAATTGAATGTCAATAAGACCAAAGCAATTTTGGTTGATTCATAGCACCAGCTTAAGCATATTCACTTGCACAGATTACATTTGACAGATAGTTACCTTCAGCTGAACTCTGTGGTTAGAAGCCTTGGTATATTCTTGACAGTGAGCTTAGAGCTGATGCCTTATGTTTATTTCATATCCTGTTTTTGCCTTCCTAATACTGCATGTGTATGTCTACATTTAAATAAACTCACAGCTGAAGTACTAGTCACTCCACTTGTTATCTCTGGACAGAATGTTGTGATGAGTCAATTTCAGTATTTAAAAAATGGTGTTTTTTCCCATTTAGGCAGTTTTAATTTCAAAAGCTATGTAATGAAGGATTTTTTTTTATCAGGAACTTCTGGAAAAGTGTCTGTCAAAGTCTAATAAGAAGAAGATAAGAAAAAAAAGAGGTGGAGGATGTAAGCAAAGATGAAAAAGTATTATTCTCTTTGGAATGTTTTTCTGGTATTCTATCAGTTTTCTAGCCTACAGGGAAACATAGTCAGCACAGGTGTTCTTGCCTTATTGTGTTAGTAAAAGTTAAAATCCTCTGGATTCTGCAACAAGATTGTGCACAGTGTCATCAAATACTAATGCATCCCTTATAAATTTTGCAAAGAAAGGCATCTTTCCTTGTGGTTTCTCATAACAGTTCTAAAATAATCTGGGTTATAACAGTTTCAATCCTTGATTCAATTGATTGATCCTGTTTATGGTGAACTTGCTTACATTGAAACTTCATTTGGAACATAATGAAGAATCAAACAAACTTTTGAATTATTTCAAACTATTTCCCTCTGTGGGTTCCTAGTCAGCTTAAAGCAGCATCCTGATGTTGAAGAAAAAAATCAGTGTTTTAACACCAAATACCTCGTACACACTGTTTCCACTCACTTAAAAATTCAGTTTCTGTTCTTAAAAGCAAAGGTGATTTTTTCCTATAGAGCTTAAGGAGGTTCTGAAAGGGAGATTTTTAAATTTCATCTCTCCGTGAACAATAAGATTGCAGCATCCTTGAATTTTGATATGAATGAACTAAAAATAATATACTTAAATTAAAATGTTTCTAGTTCCACAGTTCAGGTAGACTGATATGTTCTGGTGAGAGAACAGAGTTGACTCTTGTAGTTTTGGCAAGATTTTAGATAATGAATCTTGGCCTAGAACTATGTTGGCAAGTCTTCCTTCTAAAAATGACAGAGTGGTTGAAAGTAAAGGAATTTCCCCTAACCACGGATGGCAAGTTAGGCATCTTCTTTTTGAAAGTCATCACAATAAAGTCCCTAGCCGTGTTGTTACTTTTGTTAGTGGTGGCAATGAAAAGCCTTGAGCCCTATTTGTTTCCTTCCTGTAAAATGCTGTTTGTCCTGAGAACCAAAGATGTGTGAAAAGCATCACATTGAAACCTCCATAGTAGCCAGGGTTGCACCTTGCCTTTATTATCTTCTTTTCCTTTCCTTCAGACTTGCAGCTAAGTTGCTTCAAAGGCTTAAAATACAGAGGGGTGAATTTGGGTTTGCCTGGGGACTTGGAGTTGTTACAGCTTAAAACCTACATTTTTTGCCACATGAAGGTAATATAGTATTTGAATATGGAAAGAAGAATTTAGAAATTTAAGCAAATCATTTAATAAGAGCAGATAAAATCGATTTTATTGTTTGTGTAGCTTTTGCATTTGCTATTGGACAAACCAACTAAAAACAGACTGAAGATTTGAAATTGTGACAGGGCCGTAGCTGGAGCAGCACCAACTTCACTGGCAAACTCATCAGGCAGTTCTTTTGCTGATACAGAAGGTGCCATTTGTCTATCAAGTGTTATGCAGATAAATTATCTGAGCTGGCTTGTCCTCTTGGATATTATTCTTTAGTTTCCACAGCCCTCCCTCCCACAAACCCCCTGTCCCTATTAACATGGTTATTAGCGTCTTTTTTGGTCTGTTTGAGAACAAGTTCATAGACAAATTCCTCCTGACATATCCTTGTTCTCATATGTTTGCTACATAAATTCATTATCTCTTGCCTTTTAATAGATCTGCCAAGTTCCCTCTGTTGTCTCAATTATCATTCCAGATTAAAAAAAAATTTAAATGCAAAGCACAAAACAATGAAAATGAACTCTCTTTATTTTAAAGGTTGTAAGTTTTGTCTCTGAGAGAGGTAAAAAAAAAAAAAAGACCCCAGGAGGCTTTGATGTATGTAAAACATCTGCTGAAAGATGTCTACCAATAATGTCACTGCAGTGATAGTTCTTACTCTTGAATTACCCATTCAGCTAAGGTTTTAAATTTGGGTTAGCCTGCATTTTGTACTTTGTCAGGATAGCTAAGCCATACGGGGCTGTAGGAGCAGGCTCTGTACTAGTGCTGGTGAATAATGTGTGGAGTAGAAGATAGTTGATAGTGGCCTTGGAATCCTGACTCATCTACACAGGTTAAACTGTGGGAACCTCTTTATTTTCCAAAACAGTCATAAGGTGGCTGATAGATTACCTGAAGGGTTGGGAGGAGTAGAGGAGTTTTGTGGGTCATAGAATCATAGAATATCCTGAGCTGGAATCAGATCGTAGAAGTCCAGCTCCTGGCCCTGCACAGCACCAGCTCCAAGGGTGCCTGAGAGCATTGTCCAAGCACCGCTTGAACTCTGTCAGACTTGGGCTGTGACCACTTCCCTGGGTATCCTGTTCCAGAGCCCAGCCACGCTCTGGATGAAGAACCTTGTCCCAGTGTCTGGCTTACATCTCCCCCGACACAGCTTCGTGCCATTCTCTTGGGCCCTATCACTGATCACCAGAGAGGAGAGATCAGAGCCTGCCCCTCTCCTTCCCAGGTTGAACTGTTTTGTTCCTTGTTTGTAATAATGTTTGAGAAAGATAATGCTTAGGGGCAAAAATCTGCTCCTACCTGTATTCACTACATTTATCACATCGTTTGGGTGTTTTTGTTGCTGTTGGTTTATTTCTTTTTTGTTTGGTTATTCTTTAAAGTTAGGTGTAAATATAGTAGACAAAAAAGAAGTAGTAAAAATTAGCAGAATAATGCGAAGTGAGAATAAGGCGAAAATGAGGGCTAAAGAAGAAGCCTTTAAAATAATTAAATTTATGTAAATTCCGCAATTTATTCAGTGAGGAAAGATGTTGAATTTTGGCAGAAAGTTGTCTGCTGTTTCTGATTCATCAATTTCAGAACATATAGATGCTCAGTTTAAAAAAAAAAAAAATTAAATGCTGCATTGTGATTTTTGGTCACTAGCTCTGCTTAAATGACACCTGAAAGTAAGCTTGGATTCATGCTAGTGGTTTCATCCTGGTTTTTCCCCCAAAATTCTTTTGCTTAAGTTCATACCACTGACCTTCCCTCTTTACAGAAAATCATTTATGAAATATTAAAGCTGTGTGGCAGCCTTTGTAATTGCAGCTTCAGCAAGATTTGCAATTATGCGAGAAAATACTGGAATACATACCTGTGTGCATCTCATCTCTTTGATATGCAAAAGCCCTTTACTCTTGCTTTTATTAACTGTTACGCTTCTGTTCCTCACCTGCTTTTGCAGAGGAAATACATGGACCCACATGTCCCCCAGTGGTAGAATATACTGTGTATCTTTATATAAGCAGGCAAAACCAGCATATTTAGACAGGTTAAAGGTGAAAAAGATTTTTATGCTCAAGTTTCTGATTAGACCATTATAGCAGCATCACTAATTCCCTTGCTTCCATCTATTGTCTTCTTTCCTCTGTTGTCATCAGTGACCACTGTTGATTTGTTGACTCTATTAAAGTATTCAAGGAAGCCACAGTCCTGTCATTTTGGTCATAACCTTAATCTGTTTTCTCACCTTGGGAGAAAATGTGTTAATACACTGTCTGTTTCTATAGAATGGACTCATTGAGAAAGTTCCTGACACAAATTTGCAAAACATTTAGAAGGAAAAAAAGGTTTTCTGAATCTTGATTTTGATAGTAGGCTGTGTTTAGCTGGAAATTTTTATAAGAACCACACCAAATTAAGTAACAGTAAGGAATTGTAATGGTACGTTGTTTGGTAATTTTTGAGCTGAGTGAGTTGAAGCTCCTCCTGATTTCTCATAATCTCTGATTCCTTGTTATTTCTGAATTATTAAGCAAATAATTTATGTTAAATTCTGCTTTAATTTACATATTTGTAAAAACTGTGTAACTTTATTGATTCTAGAGTTGCTTTAGTTTTTAAGACAAGTAAAGGGAGTGGTCATTCCTGCTAGCTTGCCCATTCGGAAAATAAATTGAACTTTCCCCCCTCATTTCTTTTATGCCTTACAGAGAAATTGTATAGCTACCTAATTGCTTCTCATAAAACATTTTAAAATTCTTCATATTGTGTATCATCTTTATAGTAATTATTTCTAATTCTGAGTAACCACCTGCTGTGCAAATAGGGCTTATTTTAAGGAAAATGAAATCAAATTTGTTTGAGTTTTCTTACAGTTTATTTTTTTTCCCCTTATTTGGGGGAGAATTTGTTTTGGTTTTTTTTTGTATTTGTGAAACTGACATTGTGTTTTAGTTTATATAAAATTTTTAAATTCAACTTGCATTTGCAAACTAGCTAAATTTACATCTTTAACTTAAAAATTAGCTTTTTTAAAATTTTAGTATACAAATACCTGGTTTTTGGAGTAACCTTGTTCACTGTCAGTTATATATCATAGATCCCTGAGCTGCTTGTTTTTCATCTTGTTAGAAAACAGTGGTGCCCATTACATGTACTGGAATGTAATAATTTCCTAGTATTGGAAGATGCATTTTTGGTCCTTGTTTTATCTGTGTCAGTCAGTCCTGCCCCTGCCATCTGAGACTTTGTGTGATGATCTGAATAGCTGTAAGAGCTGAAGTTGCACTTGAAGCGCTTGCCATCACTAAGTTGGCTGGAAAACTAAGTAGGCCAGGGTTGCTATCATTTGGCTTAAATGACTGGAAAAGATTTTTTTTATTCCTTTCATTTTTGGTGCCAGAGTTCCCTCTGTTGTGGAAATCCTCATTTATGGCCTGCGAATCTGGGAAGCAATCCTTCTGGTTTATTAATCTGTCTTGCCAGACTCTGTGATCTAGTTATTAGAACAAAAGATGATGAAAGGAAATGTTGAGATTAAACTGTATTTTATGGTTACTAGAAGCTCTGATGAATAAGAGTAAAAATGTATATTCAACCAGTGGAAGAGATTACTGTTGTCTTGAAATAACTCCCTTTAATTCATCTGTAATATTTTAATAAATCTTTCTCATGCCAATAAATATTGGAATAGGAACGATAACATAAAGGAGAAGGTTGTACTAGTGGAAAAACTGGTGTCTTTGAAGCATAAATTAATTACAAATTAAAATATTTGGGAATGAGACTACTGCCTCTGTTGGTTGTGTATCATTAAGTACAGTGAAGCTTTGATCTCTGGTTAGTGATCTTTAGCTCTGCTCTGGTACATTTAGGGATTCTTAGGGATTTTTTTTTTTAATGGAACATAAAGGATTTTTTCTATGTCTCTCCTTCCTATCTTATTTATTAGAAAGCATTTTCCATGAGGTACATGGGAAGTATTAATATTAGGACCAACTTCTAATGGGAGAATCTTGCTAATGCAAAAAGATCGTGTTCACTGAAGAAATGTTCTATTAATTGCATTTATTTTGGCTGAAATGGTTCAATTCAATTCCACATGGACGATACTAAAACTGTCTCAGTTGCCTTTATATATATATATATATATGGAAGAGGACATTTTGATGACAGGATGATTAATACGTGTGAACAAAACATGTATGTTGCTTAAGTGGGCCAGATATCACACATGTGCCTTGCAAGATAATAAATGTGAGTGTTATCACATGATAGCCAAGACTTTGTAGATTGTGGTCTTAGAACTCACCCAAACTACTTCGACATTGTAGTTCAAAAAGTTGGAGTCAATATAACTGTGTCTTTTACTTGATAGCAAAATCTCTTCTGCCTCTGTGTTGTTAATTAGGACAACACATTTTGTTGGCTTTCTTTGGTTTTTTGAAAAAAGCGTATTGTTAATTTTTATTGTACTACTACATATTTTTGCAATACCTATTATACTCTTGTAACTTATAATATTTCTTTATACATTGGTATATCAATATGCATTATACCTATAAATATCAGTACAATACAAGGCTTATAAAAAAAAGAGAAAGAACCCACAGTATTCTTCAGTCAAGGAGCTTCTGCTTTTTGCCATAGTCAGTCCCTTAGACAGTGCAGCTGCTCTGAAGTGGGATATTTGGTTGTGATGTTTCTTTTTTGTCACACAGATTACTGCAATATAATGGAAGCTAGCAGTCCTTGTTAGCACTTAATGAAAATACTGGCTTTTGTTTGCATGACCATTCTGCCTGATCCAAACCAAGTGGCAAAATGCATGCTAAATTTCATTGTTGTGTTTTCTTGGGTAGGATCTGAAGAGCACAGATTTAAGGCAAGAAAATAAAAATGTCAATATGTTTCCTGTACCGATCCAATTTTATTACCAATAACATAGGCACAATCTTGTTCTCTGCAGTGACCCTGCTTGAAGAGGGAGGTTGCACCACATGATCCACTGTGGTCCCTTCCAACCTTACCCAATCTGTGATTTTGTGATTCTGCAGTACTGTGACCCATAGGGCAGGGAAGCTTTCCTTTCTAGGAAGTGCTTTTATTTGGTATTGCTGTCTCTGATGCACAGTTTGCTTATGCTGGAGAACCGTAAGCTTAATTTGGCATGCACTGGAGGAACTTGCCTCTCGGCTCTTTGGCCCAGTTCCTCTCATCTGATTCCAGGTCATTCCAAGAGTGCTATTAGAAGGAAGAGTGTTGGTATCTTTCGCCACATCAGTTCCCCATCAAATGGATTTCCCATTGCTTGGAATTGGTGTTAGGTTCTATGTTGGGATATGCTGATGTAGTTTCAGAGCAAATGGATCCCAGTAACTAATCCTTGCCACCTCCTTGAGAGGTGATTTGCTGTATCTGACAGATGGGGAAGCACAGGAGCGAGGTGGTTGCAGAGCTGGGATTAGAGTGCTGATTTCCCAGGCTTCTGTTTCTGTGTTCTGCACAACCACAAAGCCAACCTTTCCTGCCCATCTCCTGTTACTCTCCTGGGGCAAATTCCTATTGAACATTATTAATAAGGACAATGGGGGAATAATCCTTTGTCCTAGTCAGGAGGGAAAGTATTTTTTTTACTTCTGTGCTATCGTATGAAATTTAATGCTAACGGTCAGGAGACCTTAAATAACCACATCAAACAGCCCATTCAGTGCCAGCCTTTCTTCTTATTTAGTTTAGTCTAAACTGACACCAAACTTTGAGACTTCCTCTCCTCCCACAGTGGAGAGCCGCTGGGATTTTTTATACCACACATGGTTTCCCTCCTACATTTTCCTCCCATGTCAGATATTCATACCCCCTTTAATAACCAGCAGGGGGATCATTACATTGAGCTACTGCCAAATGCATAATGACTGCTGCCTTTGCCTTACACAGTCACTGCACTACTGATATCCAATTCAGCATTGTAAAGTGCTTAGGGCTACCTTGGGGATGTGCTATATTAAACCCAACTATTCTAAATCCTATTTAATACAAAGAGATTTGTGGTGGGGGAGGGGGGAGGGAGATTTAAAATTGTCATTAGTCACCTGTTTTCAACAAGTAAAAATACCTGGTCACTTAGGGCCCAATTCTGTCGCTCTTAAGTCATAAATAGACTCCCTGATTTTAGTATGGGGTGCATGGAGGTTGAGCACTCTGCTTGCCACAGGGGGAGGCAGAATTAGGTCCTGTAAAGCTGTGCCTGAGACAGTAAGTTTTCAAGAAGCTGATGGAGGTGAGCGTGCCCATTTCTGAATTCCCCTTACAAATGTTTTACAGTGGAAAGCAGGAAAGCAGAAACATGCTTCATATCTGACTAAAAATAAGGGTACTCTTAAACTTGTAAAAGGCAACATTTTTATTTGAATGATATGACAGAGCTGCCACGGGAGTGTTACCTGCTATAAAGAAAGCTTAAGAATTATTACCTTTATTAGACCAGTGACACTGAGCTTTAGCCATACATTTCTAACTTCTGTCCCTCTACAGAGACAATTTTCTTTTCTTAAATAAACTGTCATGCTAGTGTTAATATATTGTTGGCTCCCTCATACTCTGAGAATACTGCTGATATAAAACATGTATATGTTAGATTGGTAATAGTATCTTTAGTGTAGCTGACTAGAACAAATGTGTTTCCCTCATGGCTGTGCTAATGTGATAAAGGAAAATTGGCTGTTCATCAGCTTTTGGCTGGGTAAAGACAGTAGAGATGGAACCACATTCTTTTTTATGCATTAATACCACTGAGAACTTTTCACTAGTTATATTTCATGTGCAGGCATGTTGTGCAAAGATGTTGTAAAACATGAGATAATGCTGCAAATAACAAAGTAGAAAAGCCTGTATCTTTTATGATGATAACAGTCAAACACCAAATGACAGTAACAGGCTGTAAAAAATGTGATGCAGAAAAAAAATGCAATGTAACCACAATATATACGTATACTTAGGCTCTTGCAAATAGGGCATCAGATGTTTAGAGGGCTTTGTATTAAAATTAAATAAAGAAGATGTTGTATTTAGGTCATTGATGTGTCAACACAAAAGATAATTTAAAATGGAGAGATGTATTTTGAGCAGTGAAACTCATATGCAATAACTTTTTGAACAAATCTCAAGGCTTAGTAATTATTATAATAGCCTTCAAATTTCCATCAGTGGAAGGGCAATAAATATTCCTGTCTAAATTTGGGAAATATTGACTGAATCTGGAAATGGCTATAAAGCTCAGCATGCATGTGTATGTTGGAAGGTACAGTTTAAGGAGGAATAATTCATTTGTACAATCTTGTGTGAAGCCAAAAAACCCCAAAAGGCCAAACAACCCCCTCCATCTTATTTCATGTTTTCTTTCTTAAAATGCTGATAGACTCATGTTGCCCAAGGCACTGATGCTGATCATCTGAGCTCAGATTTATAGATAATCGTGTCCATTTTTCTTGGTCTGAAATTTGAAAGATTTTATTGTCAGAGTAGTATTGTGTCTGCTTATGTTGTAGTATTCAAGCTGGTATTTTGTTAACCAGTAAATAAGTTCTATCTTTCCTTTTTTTTGTAACAAATTATTCTGGCTTGTAAACCTTCTATGTCCTCACATAGGTATTGTTCTTATGGAAGCAATAATTCCAGGTTTATTTTCTTTTGATTCGCATGGCTGTCAAGATGGGCTAAAGCACTCTAGTTTTATTGGCCATAGGTGTGATTCACCAGGCATCCATATCTGCAAAATTAAAATAATACTCTGTAAATTGGCAGCAGCAAAATGGTGTTTCAGAATTTTAAAGCTACCATACTCTCATGTGAAAAAAAGCTTTATGCAAGCTGAACATTGCTAAAACCCAAGTAATTTATTTTTTTTTTTTTTTGCAAATAAACTTTCTGAAATGAAAGTTTTTGGTAAGTCCAACTTAGTTTCTATAATTAACTTAATTAATGGGAACTTGACTATAGCTACAATACTTCTTGTTTTCATTTTATGTAGGCCTGGATTCTTTAAATGAGAGTATTGAATTTCATATAATGTAAGGCTGAAAGACACTCTCATATTATTAAATGTTTCCTCATTTTGGGTAACCGAAATCTAAGCATTTCTCATAGAAAAAAAACCTCAACTTTGTAAAAGCTCAGCATCTTGTGACTTTGTGGAGCTGGGAGAATGCCATAAAGTATTTCTATGAATGTTAGCTCAGATTTAAAATGAATTGGCAGGAAAGGGAGCACTTGCAGAAAACAGTACCCTGGGGTGCTGGCTGAGTACATATTCCTAGCCAAGGGTTCCCTTGATGAAAGGGAATTACCCAGTGGGTGTAAAGCAGATACAGGCAGTTCCTCTACTGTTCCCTTCAGCCCTTGTAGAAAGCAGCATGCTGGGGCTAGGGAGGCGTTTTGGGGGTGTTAGGGGCCTGTGTTTGGTTATCCTGGGCATGGTGTGCACCCCTGGAGGCCTGTTTGAAGTGATGTACGAGAAGAGCTGTGACAGCCGTAGCATGTGCCCATGGCCTGAAGTGGTGATGGAGCTGTAACCAGCCTTGCACCTTGTGAAATGCACCCACCCTTTTTTTCCTCTCTTCCCCTACATCTCCACCAGATCCCTGTGATGTAGTTCCGTCTTTGACTTAACCCCTGTGGAAATTTTGTAGTCTCTGCATCTGAGTGGTGATCTATTAATGGAAAAGAGGTAACTGCTTTCAGGAGGCACCAAAAATAAAGACAGCAAATAGCCTGAGGTAATGTTATCAGTTAATCAGTGATAGACAAAAAAATGTAGAGAAATCAAAGTGATAGCGTGATAAAGCATGTGTTTGCCCCTTTACATTGTTTCTATAGGTGCATCACAGCCGAATTAGTTTCTTCTTGAATGGTTGGGAAGATGATAACACACCTTTTGATTCAAGGACTCTTATGGGAACAGTTGCAGATACTGATGCTGATGGTACTCTGCAAATTGGACAAAGCTTCTCAGGTAAATCTTGTAGCACTTTAGTAGAATGCACTGGAATGGTCAAAATAAAATATGCATGATGTAGTTAAAAGAAGTGTGTGAGTAATTTTAAGTATCTATTTGCTGAGAAGTAATACCTTATTGCAGAAGAAAATTCCTATTGTTCAATAAGCTTTCTCAAAAGATTTGCTGGAAGATAGAATAAATTATGTTCATCTACCAAACCTCTCTGTGTATTCCTGCATATAGGTAAGTTTTCCTGAATTCTCTAAAACATATATGTAAAGTCACTTATTCAACTAATTTTTACCTGTAGTTTTTCTGAGTAAATAATGGGGAATTGTTTCAGAATGGAATTGTGCATGGCCACTAGTCTCCATCTTTCTCTCTGCAGAGTCAGGAATAGAGCTGCAGGTTTCTGGCTGTGTTCTTCAGTTCTGTCCATGTTCATGTAAACCGTGGCAGAATGAGAATCTTTCAGCCTCTAGTAGTGCCTGAGAATTTTACTCTTCATCTGCACCTAGAGTTTTATATGTACTTTATCATGACATGATCATTGAAGAACAGTAGGGGATGTTTTGTTGCTTTTCACCAGTTCTTGGCTCTGCAGGTGTAAGAACCCTGACTATTGCTTTTCAGGAACACACACAATTTGAAGTTAACTTCTAAATATATGTCACATAAACAGCTTTATTCTGACTTTGGGCAGGAAAGTATTCTTTGCCCCATTTCTTAAAGCTTGTATTTGGAAATATATTTTGTTGTCGTTTTGATTCTGAATACTGGATATCTAATCATCATGTAAAAGAAAGGAATATTTAAAAATGCTTTTTATCTTTATTGTATAAATTGATAGGTACAGTTGTACCTACTGTATCTCTTCTCTAATTAGAGGTGGCACATGGACTGGCTCATTACTTCTGTCTAATGAGCCGATCCCTGTGCCACCTCTCTAATCAGAAAAGAGATAGGTACAAAATGTTCTTATAAAGTTATTATAAATCATTCTTTTTTATCAAAAAAATTAAGTCACTGCCCTCTATAGTTTTGTCCAGGTCCAAGATGGTTTCATTCAGGAGGGGTAATTGTGCAAGAGAGGTTTCTGAGTGCTGAATTAAAGGTTCTCTCATGCAATGCAAAGCTGCCTTCTGCTCAATAGATTATTTATAGTATATTTCCTTAGGTTTAGAGCAATTTGTTGGAAGAATGCAAGATTTTCGATTTTACCCAGTGGCACTTACAAACAGGTAAAGAACTTTTATTTTTGTAGCACAATAAGAGCGTGGTGAAAAGAAAGTGTAGATAACAATATGCTTATTTCCCAAAGTGTAGTGCTTTTCAGATGCTCCCTTTAGATAATTGCTTATGACAGTGTCGTTTCTTGAGCCTCATTTCAAAGATTACCTTTAATCTAAAAAATCTTGAGTTAAAATAAATTCAACAACTTAATGTGTTTTCCTTTTGAACTGTTCCTTAAATAGGCTTGATGTATGTAGTGGTGTATGTAGTATATATGTAATGGAATGAAACACTGTAATAAATATGTGCTTTCCTTGTTATTGTTGTCCTTGCTACATCCTGACTTAGTATGTATTCTGCAGAGAGCAGATCCAGTTGCTAGATTTCAATGCTTATAAACTGTCTAGGTGTTACCTACTCATCATAATTCTGTCATAATAGTGTGTGCTGATAAGCTTAGTCCTGGCGGATAAGACTTGCTAAGCTTCCTCCGAGCTCCGTGTAAACGGTAGGGCAGGGAAGGGAGCACAGAGGCCTAGTCCCGCTTTGGCCAGGAGGACAGGCATTGCGAGTGATCAGCATGCTGCCTTTGTGGCTAGAGCATTGGCTCCCTGTGCTTAGCTGTTGCTTTCCTCTGGTTTCACTTCCCCACGGTATCCATGTCGGATATTCTTGGTGCTCCCCTGCCCCGAGGTGCCATTGTCCCTTGCTCTCCAGATGAGATTGTCACCACAAGCCACCGGTGACTTAGCTACCTCAGCCCACAGAGCCCTGGGCAATTGCTTTGACTTCCTCTCTTCCCAAGGCCAAATTACTGTTGCCACTGCAATTTCTGTTGCCCTCCAGCCTCCCTTCCTAGCACATTACAAAGAGATGTTACCTTTTTTATCCAGCTCATGCTGGATTAATCCAGTCATTTCAGGCTGGCCAGAAGTAGTCAGGTCCTATTTGTCTGCGTGGTGCTGCTGGGGAGGCTGCACACAATGACACTCGGGACTGCAGACCTTCAGGCTACTTAATGATAGTCTTTCAATAAGATGTAGAGCGGTTTCCTCGGAGCTCAGCTGTCTGCAGGACATTATGATGAACTGAGCTCCTGTGAATTGGAAGTATTAATGTGAATCTGAATTCCAACTTTTATGAAAATCACGTTGGTTGTATTTCTCAGAGCAGTGCTTGTCAAATCTTTTGAACTACAGTTTAGGTCAGTGAAATGAATGAAGCTTAACAGTTGAAAATTAAGGTATTTTAAAGACTGTTTTGACCTACTAATGTCTTTCTAGATTTGGTTTTATATCCATAAATAACTTGGTCCAAAGTGTTTGTCTGGGGTAAACTAGGAAGGAAAGTCTTGCCTGCATACCAATTAATTTAAAGCTATGGATTTATAAGAAGTCCTGTAACTCTGGGTTCTGTGGAAGTTGTAGTGACAGCTAAGAAGTATTTATTTGCTTAATAAGCACAAAAAATTATGTTTGTACTGATAAAGTAGGAAAACTAACAAAGTTTAAATATAAAAATTCAGTCTCTTCTAGAGTCCCCAAATCTTTCTTTTATACCAGCGATGAGCAGATAAAGAACTACTTATGTCATCCCTATTTCTGCTTGCTTGCCTGCCTACCTACCTTCATATCTATTTCAGTTGCTGATGTCAGAGGGGACAGAAGTATCTCGATGATTTGACATGACTAGGTTGATTGCAGTTTAAAAAGTGGGCATTTTTATTAAAATTGGTTAAAAGTGAAAATATTTCTATCCATGTTTCCTAAGGTACAATACGATATTGTTCAAGCTGGTCTTTGGGGAGGATTTGAGTGCAAACATTGAACTCTGCTGTGGTTACAGACAGTATATTGACACTGTGGTGTGTTTAAGAACAGGATCCAGACTACTGATCAGAATCAGACGTGATGCTACAATAAAATTTTCAGAGTTTTTCTCCTCGCATCTGTGACAGGCACTATCCTATCTAGCTTTAGACATCCGCCAAAGAACTCATTTCCCTTGATGCCCTGTGTCTGAAGAACTCCATGTATGTGGAGCAATGAAAGGAGCTCCAGAGTGCTGCTTCACAGAAATTTCGTGAAGATGCCTATTGCTACCATTGATAATGTAGAGACCTTGGGGAAAGGCTTCACTCCTAGCTGAGTGCCCCATCTTTATGAGCTTAAATCAGGAGCTTAGGGCTTCTACTATAATCTAAACCAAATTTTGTTTTATCTATGAGCCTAGATGCACGAAGTGACATTTGTTCTTTTTGTCGTGTGTGTAATTACTATTCTCTATGCTGTGACAGAGACATTTTGGAAGTATTCTCTGGAAAATTCCCTCATCTTCATACCCAGTCTGAGTGCCGCTGTCCTGGAAGCCACCCCCGAGTACACCCTTTGATACAGAGGTACTGCATCCCTAATGGTGCAGATGACACCACTAATGACAGGGTGCTGAGGCTGGATGCAGAAGCCCATCCTCTCTCCTACATCAATGATAATGACATTGGGACCACCTGGATTTCATCTGTGTTTGCTAATACTGCAGGTCTGGATCGTGGTGTTTCAATCACAATAGATTTACAAAACGGACAGTATCAGGTAATGGGAAGATGCTGTTTGCCATTTTTTAAAACAAAACTAAGAAAAGATTTTTGTAGATATTGCATCACAATTGTGAGGATATTCGAACCTTATGCTTTAAAGTTTTATCCTTAGAGGACCAGGAAGAAAATTTCCTTTATTGACATATAATAGTGCAAAAGGCATTATTGTGTTTATGGTTCTTGGCATTCTCTTTTGATGTACCTGTTTTAATAAGCACTAATCTAGAGTAGATATACAAGAGCAGATACTCTGTGTGAAGGCACCAATATTTAGAAACTAATTGTTGCCTTTTAACTCCACTTTTGTAAATTTCAACTTCGGTTTAAATTTCTGTTAAAACTTAAGGTGCTTATATCGTACCTGCTGGTAGAAAACTCACTGTAGACAAATGAAATTTAGTGTAAAAAAAAGCACATTGGCATATTAGAGGATGTTTCTCTTTGTAGATGTTCTGGAGGTGATAGATTAGCCTCCCAAGGAATATGAAAGGAGAAAATGATAAACAGGCATACTTATTGAAGAGGCAATATTGTTCCCAACCCTCCACTAGGCTGTTGAAGAATGTCAGGATGTCTTGGAAAGAGGGATGTCTCAGAAGTGAGACTGCATTCACAACAGTGAATTCACCAAATTTCTGTATATTCTTGCTGGTCTATTTTTTTTAAATTAATGCTGAGTAGGGAAAGAATGTGATGGCAGGTTTTGGCTACAAATATAAACATTAGTCAATTAGCTAAGAGTGATTTCAAATATCTATGAAATTCTTGGCTTTTACTTATTTGATACACACACTTCTGTTTAAGCAGTTTGCTGAAGAAAGTGGTCTTTAAAACATCATCTTGTATTTGACATATTTGATGAGATCCAGAGATAAAAATATGGAGAATTAAAAATAAAAAGAAAAATTACCTGCTATCAGACAAACAACTCATCAAATGTTTGGCAACACAAAGTTGCAACGTTCATTTTTACCAAATTAAAATTACTGTAACGAATTGTAACCTGACTTTGCAGGGCATTTTCATACAGTCTTTGAGAAAAGGTGAGTTTCTGATGCAATAGTTCAGTAGTTGTGTGATAGTGTCTTAGAGATCAAAGAGCTTGTTCAACAAAAAAGATTGTCTTTAGTTGGGAATGTGTGGGGTGAAATATGGCTGCTTCTGTCTGTGAGTGGTAAAGCAGACTGTATAGTTACATAAAAAAGAAAAGGTTTAAATTCTTATTGTTTTACTACTTAGCCATTAATATCAGTTCATACATTTGTTATCTTCTTGTAGGTTTTCTATATTATACTGCAGTTCTTTAGCCCACACCCTGAAGCAATAAAAATTGAAAGGAAAAAAAGAGATTATCTAGAATGGGAAGACTGGCAGTATTTTGCTAGGAATTGCAGTATTTTTGAAATGGAGAGCAATGGATCTCTGGACAAACCAGACTCTGTCAACTGTCTCCAGATGCAAAGGTATGCAAGGGTGTTATCTGCATAATACAAATGCTTTGAACAGGTTACATCCTAAAACAGTTCATTGCTATGTCCCACTGAGATAGAATTGTTTAGTTTGGTACACTCATTTGTTATGGACTGCTGAATATATAAAAGATCCTAAGCATGACCTTTCAACTCAAGATTGCCAGAAGGTCTTGTCATTTTTATTAGATTTTAGTCAGTTATGAGTGTCAGCTAAATGATTCCTGTTATTTTTGAGGTAGAGTTCCAAAATGTTATGTGTTTGTGTTTTGATGGCTATTGTCAGTAGAATTGCAGAACACTGAGAAGATAAGTGGAGGAGGGTAATAATATATTGTTCTAAACTTTCTAGTGAGTGTGAAATTCCGCCCCTCTCATCTCTGCCCAACTTGTTCTGAAGCTTAGGAAAGAGGCTAGACTGAGGTACAAAAGCCAGTCATTCAACCCTGCTAGTGCTATGCAACACATGTAAGAAATGGGTTGAAAATGTATCTTGAAGCTTTCTCATCTTTCTAAGCAAGATGCAACATGAAACTTGGGGAGGAGGGACAAGAAGGATTATTACCATTTAGAAATATGCTTCAAGCCCTTTTACTGTCAATTAGCATGTGAAAATTTAAAGCTTTATAATATATGACATAGATGTTTCATGTATATAATAGTTAATATGTTACCATATTACACACACATGCGTGTATGTACACACACTCATATATAATTTAACTTATACCACTACATGTATTCAACTGCATTATCTCTTACCTGTGTTCAGAAGCCAGTCAATATTAGGCTTGTTTAGTGTTTGACTAGAAATTAGTGAGAAAATACATTACCAGGTGCTGTAGGCACTTCACTTTTGTTTTTCCCCCCCACTTTTACTACATTTCTGAGACTTTTCAAGTGTCAGCATCTTTGTTCTCCAAGAGTTCAGAATTCTGAGGAGAGGAGCATAAGGTCATTTGAGTTACACCACTTTTCAGCAAAGGAATCTGAGCTTTATTGCTGATCTTTGAAGCAGAGGGTAGAGGAGAAGGGAAATATCTTAAGTAAGACAAATGTTTTTGGATAAACAACCTAAGTGAGGTGCAATATCACTTTCAGCCCAAAAATATTTGTATTTGTATAATTTAAAAAAGAGCTGAGGAGTTAAATATGGACTGTTTCCACAAATGTTTTCTAAGCAATGCAGTTTCTCCCCTTCAATTAAAATGTAAATGATGATAAGAAGTGGCACAAATGAATAATTTTTTTGGGTACAGCTGATGTACAGAAAGCTTTTAATGATAAGACATATATTGGTGAATATTCTGTGTGCTCAAAGAGGAGTTACTGTTGAAAGAAAGCTCCAAATTTATGTCAGCAGTGTAAGGGTTCCCTGGGGAATTTTATTGTAAAACAAAGCTCTCGCTCTCTTATACCCACAAATTTGTAACTGTTGAGACATGTAAAGATTGACTGTCCAGAATTTAGGCACCAGTGTCCTTGTGTCCTGGTGGCCTATCCAGGATTCCTTGGGTTTACATGGAAGACAAATGACCTTGGTTTTGAAATCCTTACAATAACTTGATGGTTCTTGTTTTAGTGATCACATGCTAGTACTGAATGCACTCTTTTTTGTGTCCTTTAGGAAATGCAAGTGATTAAGGTTTTTGTTTCTGCATCCTGTATCACCTGTGTAAGTTAGGAGTTGCTCACTGTCCTTTGAATCTTTGATTAGTCTGAATATAGACTGACCCTTATTTCAGAATCTCCTTTGTTTTCCTGTTTTCCTGAGAAACTGCATGTAGATGCCCTAAAATCTTGATGACCTGCTTGTCTAGTTGCCATCAGCCCTAGTCTTTCTGCTGTTCCTTCTGATGGTTCCATACCACCATGGTATTGTTTATCTGCTATTTGGACCTGACTAAACATTTCTATTACAGTTCTATACTCTATGGAAGAAATATACTTTATTTAGTTTCCTGTGGAGGGAAAGAGTAGACATAATCACCCAGAGAAACAGATTTATTCCACTGAGATTTCTGTGAGGCACTGACCTGGATTAGGAGCACAGGAAATTCAAAGATCCTTCATGAAGACAGAAGAGCTTGACTCAGCAGACCTAGCCTAACTAGAGATCTCATCTTTCAAAAACTGACATATTTTGAAGTGACATTTTTTGAATGTTGCATGTCAGGTGCCAGGTGATAGCGTGGGATACCTATTTTAATGATCCCATGTAGGTGTGCAAATAAGCAGACATTCTTTTCTCTTCCAGAGGCTAAACTCTACCTAGTACATAGAGCAACATGATATGATTCATACCAAGCTGTGCAAATGTGCAGTTTATATCTACTTGTTTACTCAGTTTTACTTGAATTCTCAGGACTATTCTTCCCCTTCCTGGGCTTAAATATGCAGTTTTACTCTCAGTCTTACTGTTTTCCATTAAATAATTTTGCACTTCTCTTGGTGGAAGGTGGCATGTGTTTCTAACTCTGCTCACTCAGATGAACAGATAATATGGTCCCGTGACTCTGGAATTCAAAACATAACAATTGTTTCTGTACTGTTTTCATATGTGTTTAGCAGGTATATTACTAACAATGTAAGCCTATTAATAATTGTGCTAGTTGTCTGAATGATTTCCTTATTTCTCTAGTTCGTGTTTCTCAAGGACAGTGTGTTAAGCTTTTTAAAAACTTGTGCAGATGACACTGTATCAGTCACACTTTAATCATATTTTGAAGTTGCCTGCTAAAGGTTTTACTTTTCATTGGAATCTTTGAGTCTGGCAAAGAGCATGGTAGTTTAGGGCAAAACAGATATATAGAGGACATTTTCCTTTCTTGAATTCTAGTGACTGGGAATCCACTGACATAAGAATTTTTACCCAGAAAGCATGAAACCACCATTTACAGTTGAGACCCACTCTGAGAAACAGTATGTTAGGAGCTAGAATCTGTAAAATATGTAGTATTTTGAGTTTAATTTGTTTTCCTCTTTATTTAAACAGCTTTACACCGTATTCCCATGGTAATCTAACTTTCAGTGTTCTTACACCAGAACCAAATCACCGACCTGGTTACAATGATTTTTATAATACTCCAGCTCTTCAAGAATTTGTAAAAGCTACACAAGTGAGGATTCATCTCCGTGGCCAGTATCACACTAATGAACCTTGGGTAAATTTTAGGCATAGGTACTATGGAGTTAATGAAGTTACAGTCAGTGGAAGGTAAGTGTTTTGTGACTCTTCCCCCATCCAGCACTGTCTCTGACTGTTACAGCTCTGCACAGCATAGAAGGACCTGCCTAAAATATTATCAGCTTGTTTTGCTTTTACATGTGTGATTGGGAGAGGAATTTTTTCTGAAGCAGTGTATCAAGTTAGAAATGATTGGTGTACTGTTTTATAAAACTGTTTGCTCATATTTTATTTTACAACTAATTATACTTATTACACAACTCTATCAAAAGAAATCCTTTCCTTGGAATTACCAATGCCTCTAAGCAAAGGCTTATGACTGAAACAATGGCTCGTGCTTTATTTCAGTAACTCTTCTAAGCTATAGGTTCCCAGACATGGCAATTTTAACAGTCAATGCAGAGCTCATTCTTTGTTTTAGTTAGAGTTTTCCTTTCAAAATTGGGTAGCTGTCAGTAAAACTGTTGTATTATCTCTGACTGACAATTTTATTGTATATGATAAGTGTGCTGTCTTGTGAAAGGACTAATTATGCCCTGTAAATAATATGCAAATTTGGCAATGAAGTAGTTTTTGAGAAGCACATGGTGCAGATTTGTAAGTATTATTGTTCTGAAATTATTTTGGTAGTTCTCATTTTGAGAGAAAGCACCCTGTTAGAAGTCATATTTACTTTAAAACTTTCTATCTTATTAATATAGTTTGATTATTGATTTAGATGTTTTATGATAGTGCATTTACTAGAACAGCTTTATCTTGGTAACGATGTAACAATAAAATAATTTCAGCAAATTATTGTAGTTTGCAAAGCATTGCCTCCAGAAGAGCAATCCTTCAGGTAGGGTGGTATAGTTGTTAATTATTAATTAAGATACAGATTTTCAAATCTGTATAGATTTAAAATTATACAGATTTTATTTTAGTAAGAAATGGACATTTTAATGGAGATAAAATGGATTAAACTTCAAAATTATTCCTGTTGTGGTTAAGATTTCTTTAAAAACTAGAGCTGCACTGCAAGTTTTAATATTGATGAATAATTGTAATTTATTTAATAAAATTTTACATGTTACATACTGAAATACAGTTTTCATTACTTGTCATATAAGGCAAGAGTAGCTCTACTACATACTGGTTTATATTTTCTTCTAAAGCAATTGTTGATGTTTGAAAATATATTGAGTGAAGTAGTCTTTTGTAGTTTACTGCACCTGAGAACATTCTCTTTGGTGACATTTATTTGTTCTTAATAAAGAACCAGACTACAGAATACACAAAATTGACTTTGTGACTGTGTAACATAGTTTTACACAGATGTGTTTCCATGTTTTAACTTTTGACACCAACTATTGTTCTTTCAGGTGTAATTGCCATGGCCATGCTGATGATTGTGACACAGCTATGAAACCGTACAGGTGCCTGTGTGTCATGGAAAGCTACACAGAGGGAAATAATGTGAGTCTCATCTTTGTCTATTCCACCTATGAGCAGCTCAACACGGGGATTTCAGTCCTGGGAGAGGGTGTGCATTTGTGTGTTAGTGTAGGCCTGTCTTTCAGAGGGAAACTTTCTGTAGCAGACTTGTATCAATTGAGGAAACAGATGTATTCTTCTCTCCACCCTCACCAAAAGCCATTCCATCACATCAGGAGTGTTGCATTCAGGGATTTGATTTCTTGTTAGAGATTATGCCACTTTCAAACATTAGATGGAAACCTGAGATTAGGCTGTGAGCATCTAGTAAAGATTATCTCTGTCTGCTGTAGCAAGAGTCCTGTAGGGTGAATGTACTGCTCCATGGTAATTTTAATCTGCTCCTATGGACTCCAGACCCATTAAATAGGTGGAATGCAGTAGGCAAAGTCCTGCAGTTCAGCTTCCAATTTAGTTTCATTTGAAAGGAAACAGTTCAAGTGGTCTGTAATGCAATCCAAAGCACCATAAATGCAAAATGATAATTTTCATTTGTGATTCTAGCAGTTTTTTAATTCTTGGCCATGGAAGAGACAAAATGGAGTTGATTATGGTTAATAATGGTATTCTAGATAAGTACATAGAGGAGAGCTTGAAAAGAGCCATTTTGCACTTATTTCATGCAGCCTTTGGTTTTCTTGGAGGCTGTGCATACAACTTAACAAAAGCAGAACCATGATGTATGAGTAAAAAAACTTGTTCAAAGAAAAGATTCCATAGATTAAATATTTATCTCAAATGAAAAACAAAAAGGAAAAGAAGTTGAGGTTAAGAAAGAGCGAGCTACATCAAAGGAATGAATCCCTCATTCTCACTGAGTGTTAGATTTCCTTTGTGAGTACATGTTGTATTCCTTGCTATATTTATGCCTTTTGGAAATAGCCTTTCTAAAAATTAAGAAGAGGTTATGTGGAATAGCAACAGCAGTAGCAAAGGGGAGACTAATCACACATCAAAAAAATCCCCAAACAGTCTGTGCTTGCTGGAACAGAGCATTTGATACAGTCACCATGATTGTGGAAAACATCTCTGTAAAATTTCATAGGGAGTCTAAGTTTTCTCACTTCTTAAGCAGATATATAGGATCTGCAGTCTAAATGGGACTTCAACAGAAATTTAAAGTTTTTAGATGGGTCAAATTAGAAAAAAAATTCAAGCTGACGGTGTCCCTTTAATTAGAACACACATTGTGAAATGTTACTTTGTGAGGATTAATTATAAATATTTAATAAGATCTGGAAGTTCACCAAGCACTCTTGCAAGACTTATGCTACCTTGTGAAAACAAACCAAATACATTTTAATGATGTATCTGTCTTATCAGATATTTCCTGTCAATGTTAATGGGTTGTTCCACTGAGTGTCACATCTTTGATTTGGCATATATGCATTGTAACTATAATTGAAGTGCTTGAATTAACTGTATTAATTCAGGGTACAATAAGGATGTTGTTTAATTATTTTTCTCATTCTTTAATAACCGTGTCAGTATCTATTAAATATGAAATAAAATAGCAGTAGTAATAAAATAGACTTAGTATTTGGAAATACATCACTAACTACTTTGAATTTTATCAAAGGTTTACATGGAATCCAAACAGCTTAAAGATTCTTATTTATTTATTTTACTAATTTTTCTTTTCTGAAGCTAGCACTTAAAAGCAAAACAAAAATCCATTTTGATTTTTGACTGTCATTGGCATTGATAAAGCTCTGTCTTGTAGATTCATACCTGTTTCTTTGGCTCACACTCCAGTGAATTAGGAACTGTAAAAATAGATATATTTATTTATATATTTTTTTGGTTTAAGTAAGCATTTGATGAAGCAGGTTTCCAAATATAACTTTTTTTGATAGAGAAAAAGAAAGTATTTTTTGAGAAGAAATAGCACTATCAGCAAGCAGTCTTTTCTTAACTGCAGTTCTGTGCTAGCAGTAAGTTATCACCACTGAGGGGCTAGAAGAAAGTTTTTGGCTTTAGGGTGTGTTTTTTCAATATCTCAGACTAGAAATCAGAGATCCTTGAAATCCTCTTTTTACATGTGGCAGAGTATGTCCTTGTCGGATTTACACTTAATGCAGCTAAAATTACTATCTTGAATTTATCTGACATATACATCTGGCTATCTGTTGTGCAGCAAAGCAATACCAGAAATGAAAAATCTGCATAGCTATTACAAATAGAAATCTTAGTCTAGGTATTTGCATCCCTGTGTTATGAAATTTGACATACCAAATGGAATTTTTTTTCCCTAGCTCCATTTGGGTGAGGAATGATGATGAAATATGTTGCTATGAAATCTGAGATGATGGGATGAAAGATGTCGAGGGGGCCAGATTATGAAAAAATAGGAAAATAAGCCTCACAAAGTTTGTCTCATTTTATGAAAGAAATGTTCAGCTTCTTAATTTACAAATTGTTCTCTGAACACCTTGGATCCAAGTTTGGGAGATAGCTCTGCCTTTTACAAACGGAAACTGAGGGACTGAGAGTGGAGTCCAGATTTTGGTAACGTTTGCATGCAAAGATTAATTTTTAGACTCAAGTAAAATATGTTCAAAAACTTTCCACATGGTGAGCTGGGAACAGCCCATGAGAGAACAAGACAGGCAAGGTTTGCCTTACATTTCAACCTCAGAGCCTCTTTTAAATCAATCTTATAGAACTTAACAAAAAAAGGCAATGGCAAAATACACAGGAATAATTATAGAAATCATAATAGAAAAGAAAATTTAAAATAAATAAAGCCACTCTGATAATGCTTGAGAAGATATTAATGTAAAGGAAAGACTGAGTGGGTGCAGTAAAGGCTTCAGGTCTTCAGTTTTCCATAATGGTTTTAAACGTCTGAGGTCTGAAAACTGGATATCGCATATGTTGATCTATCAAGAATTGAATAAATAAGACTTTTTATGTTGTTATAGAAGAACCTATGTAAACTTTAGTTAAAGATCAATTTATATCATGTTAGATGTTGGAATTAATCATAAATAGTATATGAATAGCTGTAAATATTAACTACATTACACTCAATAACAAAGAGTTCTTGCTTGCAGAAACAAGAAAGCCAGCAAAAAATGCACTTTTTGGTACATAGAGCATTGGGATAAAGTGTCCCATAAGACATCTTTCATTTCTATTCTATCTTCCTTGGTCCCTTGGAGTCACTTAGTGTTCTAATTTTGGTTGTGTGGGTTTTTTTTTTTTTCCCTCCCCTAGTAAAACTTGGCTTTTAAGTTTAAAAGCTCTTTGATCATTGGGGAGTTCACAAGAGATCGATGTAGTTCGTGTGGAGTCTTGGTAGGTATTCAAATGTTGTAGTGAGAGTGCTGGTGAAAGCCATAAGGAAATTAAGGCTGTCTTTAGAGCATGGAAATGATATCTGGGATAGGTATTCCCTAGAATCCATATTTATTTGGCTAAGGAAATGGAATGGAGTGAAAGCATAGTAGAAGGATACAGAAGAGGAACTGGTAGGAAGGAAAAAATTGTATATGATTAATTATCCTATTACAGTCAACATTTAGAGGGCAGCATAAACATGGGTGTTATACATAATGAAGCTTTTCAAACACAAGTCAGCGTTTCAAAATGCCTGAAAAGGTGGCATTCTAACCTTGATGTCACCTCATCAGATTTTTAAATTGTGTACTTTTGATAATGTGTATTACAGCAGCATATGTATAAGTATTATAAGTGTGTATGTACACTAGTTATTGCCACTGAACTTTCAGAGTAGGCTGCAAACTTCTACATAGATTACAAAAAGGAAAAAAGGAATTAATTCCACATAAAATCATATATATATATANTCATAGTTTTAGACTAAGGAATTGAGCTAATGGCTTGGTGTTTTGGCCACCTGGCCCCATGTGATATTTTCTCAGGAAACTTTTCACAAATGGTGGGAAGTTCAGATACTATATATCAAGAAGGCATGTTTGTTACTGGCGGTAGGGAAGACCATAAATTTAAGATGTTTTCTGAAAGGCCTAGATGTAACTGAGAATAAGGACATCTGCCTGTTTCTGGGTGTTACAGTTACAGAGAAATGTTGGTTTTGTTAAGCATTAACATCCTTTGTGAATCTATTGCTAGACTTTGCCATGGCCTTTTTGGAAATGTACCTATTCATTTTACATGTGGTAGCCAAGCACCAAACCCCAAATCTCTTGGTTTGCAATTCTCAACTACTACACTTTGGGCAAATGCAGAGTTTAGATTTGGTGAATGAAGACCTGGAGATGGCAACATGTGCATTATGGTGCTACCAAATGTGAAAGTTCAGTGCTGGAGGCCTGGAAGTGAAATGCAATTCTTAACCTAATAAAGGTGTGACAAACAGCAGGGTGACCTGGGGGTCCAGTGCCCCTTTTTATTGCATGCAAGTGTGACAACTGCTGGAAAAACAAACATTTCACACTCATTTCCAACTTCTGAATGATTGCTTTTTTGCCAAGGAGGTTGTAGACAGGGGAGTCAATCTCTTCTCCCAGATAACAAGTGATAGAACAAGAGGAAATAACCTCAAGTTGGGCTAGGGAAGATTTAGATTGGCTATTAGGAAAAATTTCTTTAATGAAAGGGCTGCCAGGGATTGGAACAGGCTACTGAGGTAAAGTGATGGAATCTTTGTCCCTGGAAATCTTTAGGAGTGTGTACATGTGGCTTTCAGGGACGTGGTTTAATGGTGAACCTGGCAGTGCTGGGTTAATAGTTGAAATTGGTGATCTTAAAGGTCTTTTCCAAACTTAGTAATCCTATGATTCTTAAAAGTTTTGTCACAGTTTTAAAAGTCACAGAACAAGAGATATTTCAGAGGCTTCTTGCTAAATAATCAGATGCCATCTTTTCCTCTCCTACTCCTTCGTGCTTGTGTGTCATTTAACAATAGGTGCAAGCACAGGTGTGCATAAGTAAGTGATCCAAGATTAAATCTGAAATGAGATGATGGATGCTTTCAGCTGCTGTGTGGCTGGCCATGCACAAATGGAAACTCAGGGCTGGCAGGTTGTTAGCTATTCCTGCACTGTTTTCCTTTCAAGGAGGACATATTTCCATAGGCATGCTAGGAGCAGGGAGCTGTGTGGGCTGGATAGTTTGGCTGGTAGCTTGTTTCTTTGTTGTGCATCCCAGGTTGTGCCATGCCTGAATGAACCCTCTTGTCTCGTGTTGGGTGCTGTGTAACGCTGATTTTTCTCAATGTGGAGAGAGTGGACATGGATGTAAATGTGTGAAGGACTTGAATAAGTTAGAACTGTGTAACTTGAGAAGAGTTATGGTTAAGGTGTTGCCCTTAGTACACTTAAAGTGAGATAATCACAATTAGGCAGTGATTCCTCTGATAGACAAAGGCCAGAGTCCAAAGTCCTGAATGAAACTCTGCTGATTTTCATCCTGAAAACTCATTTTTTCTCTCTCTGTGGTGATATTGTGTGGTTTTGGTTTGTTTTTAGCAAATTAGAAAAGGTGCAGTTATTATTGCTATCTTATTGCTTACTTCTTATTTAGTGTACTAAAACTAAATTTCAATAGGTAAAGTCCTGTGATTTAATTTTCTCTCCTAAGTGGCTTTTGTTATAATTTGTGACTGGTCTGGGATTCTTGGACTGTCTTAAGGTTATGGTTTTTAATTCAGATTCTTTTACACACAGACGACGCTTTCCCTGTTGTGAGTGAAACAGTTTAGAAACTTCAATACAGTTTCCTAGTTTTCAGTGTATAGGTGATATAGACACTCTAAAAAATAACAAATAATTATAATAATTCTTGGAATAACAACCATGAAGACAGATGAGCATACTTCTCAAGATTAAGAAGGAAGTTACCGGAAAAAGAAAATAGTTGCTCAAATACTTAACAGAAACAACTTATTT
>VZTB01005220.1:1380246-1424015 GCA_013397245.1 Thryothorus ludovicianus | reverse complement strand
TTAAGGAAATGCATCATGTAGCATGATTTTCCTCTGGGGAAAAAAGAACCCATCTTTTCTAATATATCATTTTAATTTCTATTGGAATGTAAAATAATAATACAGAAAAGCCTACTAGAATGTAGATCTCAGAAACTTCCTTACAGCCTTTTAAGGAGATTGATGTGATTTTATTCCTCTTTTACCAGTGTTGATTTAAGCAATTATTTCAGTAATATTAAATTTTGTTTCATCTAGAACTTTATTCTCATGTGTAGTTACTTTTCAGCAGATGAGGTTTTGCTAAAATATTTTTCTTCTGACTTCTTTGGTTTTAAATCAGTCTTAAAAATAATTCCTGATATAGAGAGGTAGCACCTCTTTCATAGTGAAGAGCTCTGGAAGACTTCCTTTGTGATGTCTGCTGTGGTTCTCATTTCTGAATGCTACACATAATCATAAAAGCATTAGTTGGTCATCTCTCCTCAAAGCAGAATTGTTGTCAGTGCTATAGGCAGTTAGTCATGATTTTGTCTGGATAAATCTTGATACCTCTGGGAACAGAGATTCCACATCCCCTCTGGATAGCCTGTTACTGATGCTGCACTTCTCTATTAGTGAAAAGCTCTGATATCCACTCTGAATCTGCTAATCGTACCACGGAGTTATTTGCTGCCCTGATTCTCTGGTAATCTTCCTTTGTTTCTGACATTCAAATTTTTTTTCCCTTCATACTTTAGTCATATTTTTTGCTGAGTGCTCATTTTTGTGTTGCCTTATTCTGGTTTTAAAATTTGGTCGTGGTTATCCTCTCTTATTTAGCTATCTTTGATCTTTCTTTCACTTATTGAAGATGACATTTTGCATGTAATTTTTTCCTTCCTGTGGTAACTTTTAGAGTAACTTCAAAGTTTTTTTGGGTATGAGTTGAGTGCTATTGTGTAACTTGTGTAATGCTGTGATCACTAGCACAAAAATGTTTCTTTTACAGTTAGGCATTAAACTGGGTATTTTTCTTCATTTAGGATTAAACTCAGAGTTGCTTTTCACATTTGAGTTCTCTGATGAATGGTTGTGATGCATGACTGAGTCTCTTAGAATACACTAAATATCTAGATCAAATCCAGTCTAAAAGGGAATTAACTTAAAAATCTTTGTTGCTGTGTTTTCTGCTGTTGTGGTCTTTTAACTCTTCTTGCACTTGCTATTTTCTTACCTTTTTACTATCTACATATTCCTGAAAAATAAGGCTGATACATCAGTAATAGATCTCTATCAAGAAGTCATATTAAAGAGATTTCATGGACAACAGAATCCTTTTGTGATGAAAGGGTAGGAGTATGTGCTTCTCTAACTTTTATTCAATATTTCCTGCACTGAGAATTTACTATTACTGAAATACCCTATTTTGTATTAATAAAGCTTAGATCTTCAGTTTAGATTTGAGGGTGTGATGATAGTATTTAAGTGGAACTTGCCAGTAGCTTTTGTCTCTTCTGTTGTTTCAGCTTGGCTTGACTCGACTCATGGATTAAAGATGAAAAAGGCAACTGTTAGGAAAAATTTTTGTTAGTAGCTAATTAAAATCAAAGTACAGTGAAATAGTTTTTGATATTGTAGATGAATACTGGTTTTGAATTACTGTACTTTTTCACATTTCTAAATATTTGCATTGAAAAAAAATATGCTGACCCCCCAAAAAATCCTTATAACACAGTTTCTTTATTTCTGCACTTTCCAGAATGCTTCAGTTAGAAAAGTTAGTTTTTGTTCCTTGATTATGAATCCCAAACCTTTTGCCAATTCCCATCTCTGTGTTGCTTTGACTTCCTGGATTTGTTTTTATGTTGTGCATTAACCAATGTCTTTGTTTCTCTGTCCTCTGCTGCTGCCATTTCCCTGTGGTTGGTTTCTCTACAATATTCTAAAATGATGAATGTAGAGCTTGGGGTTTTCCCCTGGCTTTCAGAGGTCTGAAATTGAGGTAGCTTTTCAAGAGCCCTTTAATCTTGCACAAGATGTGAGTCTCGTACTCTCAAATGATGGTCCAGGCATAACAGAGGATGGGTCAGCTCCTTCTGAACAGCAATGGTACACATTTCTGTACCCCACTGAAGTGGAATGTGTTGAATCCCAGCTAAACCAAGAAAAGAGGGAGAGGGTTTCAGTAGATGAGCTGTTGGATCACATCCTTCAATAAAGGTAGAGGAAATGTATCTTGGATGAGTAATCAGAAAGGAAAACCTTCAATTCTGCTTCATTCTTATTTAACTAACATTTTCACTAAAATAAATAAGCATACGGGCAGAACAAAAAAATGCACATTTTGTCCTTTGAAGATGATAATTCTTTATGGTAACTGTGATTCAAAAAAGTATTCATTTTAATAGAAGCCACCATATCTACAATGCAATTTTGTAAATATTCTTTGCAGGTTCTCTGTCCAGATGGCAAATATGGCTGCATTGTTTACTCACTTCTTTTTCCCTTTTGTTTTGAAAGAACAGTACTTTTAAACTCTGTTTAAAAGTTGAATAGTTATGCTCTATTCGATATTTCTCTTTTTTCCTCTCTCTCAACAAATTAAAAAAATACTCACAGGCTTATTTTTTTTTCTGTTCCATTTTAAATTTTCTTCTCCCCAACTCATACTCCCGTTCTTGTTGCTAATGAATGTATCATCTAAAAATAGATATGTTCATCATTCTATAATATTTTGTATCTTTCTAGATTGGAGGCCAGTGTAATTGTAAGAGACATGTGTCTGGCAGACAATGCAATCAGTGCCAGGAAGGATTCTACAATCTGCAACAGTCAAACCCTGATGGCTGCAGTCCCTGTAACTGTAATACCTCTGGGACAGTCAATGGAGATATTACCTGTCACCAAAATTCAGGACAGTGCAAGTGCAAAGCAAATGTTATTGGTACGTGTAATGCAAGAGTTCAGAACCATTTTTCTTGTTTTCTCTGGAAATAAAACACACTTGGTTTCTAAATGAAAGGTGTAGAAAGCTTCTTTGCTGAAGGCAGATTGCAAAAGTGAATGAAATTAACTGTTGAAAAATTATTAATTTAATAATTCTATCAAACTACAGCTTGAAGCTTAGTTTAATCAACCCTTTAGAAGTTTCTTTATGGCATAGCTACGTTAGCTTACATAGCTCCGTACTAATAAGTCACAGAAATAATGTAATTTGCTTACTGTGTAGATGTTTCTTTTAGGAAATTAGCACTTTTTCAATGTGTTTTGTACTTAATGAGTTCTAAGCAAATCGTTTCCATGCTAGTTTTCTTAATAGAACAAAATAAATGGATTTTTTTCTCAAAATATTCTGTGCTACAGGGTCCTTTGTGATAAATCTATCAATTTTTTTCTATTATATTTCTTTGAACTGTTCCTATGAAATGCAAAATAAGTCAACATAATTCCACAGATCATGTACATAGCTAGGGTTAGTTATCAAGGACCACATAATTTTAATTTTGTAATTCAATGCCAAGCTGATTATAATAAACTGCTACCTTCTGTGTTATTTATCATTTTTTTTACAAGACGTGCTTTTTTGTTTGTTACTCCCACAGGTATTTTTCAGAAATTAGATTTGATTATAGCAATTTATTACTTCCAGCATATTTGAGGGGAGCCACAGCCACATAAGGACAAAATTTATCAAGTGCCCAAAATACACAGTATATATAATACACTTTGAAATGTTGATGTATGGGAATATTATGCAAGGAGAATTTCCTGATAAAGTGAGCCTTGCATGGTAACTGTACATGTCTCAGACTATACATATGTCTCAAAAAGAAAAATTCCTCTTCTGCTTTGTTATTAACAGAATTAGTAATCTATTTTTTCTTCACCCTAACCAGGTTCTGGGTTGCATTAATAATGTTCAAGTACATGTTAATATATTTGATATTATATATTCCCTCACTTGTGAATGTTAACTCATTTTTAATGTTGTTTTTGTTGCTTTTGGAAATTAGAAGAAAGAAGAAAATGCAGAATAACAAAAAATAATGAAAATAGCTCTAAATGGATTGAAGCCTGAACAGTTTCAGTCCTTTTTCCTGTGAAATGCTGTATTTTTCATCCAATGAGAAGGATGCTAAGAGTAGGAAACCTCTATGCATCTTAAACTGTTTCTCTACCTTCAATAAAAAGGACTTCAGAGCATTCTTAAATATATATGCTTTGCCCACATTTTACTTTTGAACCTGTGAAAACACTTCTTAATTCGGTGACAGTTTGACAGACAGGAAATGCACAGTCTGGTTGTCACATATGTGGTTATCTCCATATTACAGTTTCTCTGCTTGATGAAAATATTAAGAATTGTTTTTATTTCCACTGAAATAGTTATTAAAAAAGAAAAAAAAAGTGTGGCACTATGCTTTCTGTACTTATCTGTAGCTATGATGAGGGTCTGTACTTAGGCAAGTGTTTGTTTGCAGGATAGAGACCTAATTCTTTCCAGACTAGATTCTCATTTTTTGTTTTCCAAACCAATTGTAAATAAGCTTCTGTATATTGAAACGTGTGCAGCAAACTTTATCAGGGAACTTTCCTCTTTGGATTTCTATACTGGTTTTTAGAGCAAGCTGTCTGTTGCCATTTTATCTATTTAAACAAACACAATAACAGAAAAACGCAACTATGGACTGCAGTGTTATGAAACATGAACTGTTAGAGTTACCACAACTGTTAAATCTTACTAATGATTCTATCACCAGTAAAATACATTAGCACCAATAATTTTATTAAAGTAGGTCATTCATCTAGAATAAAAAGGTAGAAGAATGTGAATTAAATGCCAAGCGTGCTAACTCCCCTGTACTTGTTAACATTGAATGTGATGCCCTGTAGGCCTTCCTCAGTATCGTTAGGAATAGATTACCTGTCAGGAATATGTATGGCATATTCAAATAAGCACTGCGCATATTTTTAAAACTGATATGATATGAATCCATGTAGACCAATTTTAATAGTTCAAAATGAGTCATAATTCTTGTTAACAATACAGTTATTTTTAAAATTTGCAGCAATAGTGGTCCTTTTTTATTTTCCTTATTGAAATTAAATGATATGCCTTAGGTGAGTCATTCATCACTGTTAAAGGAACTCGCCTTCTGTTGGAATTTTTGAGTTTTTATCCATATATATAATGCATTCCCTACCCCATTTTTAGCTTTATTTTTCTGCATGTAAGTTGCTAGATGTATTTTTGTATGGTTTGTGTTTTTTTTTAAGTAATGACAGTATTTTGCTAGAAGATTGTATTTATATTTTCCTATATGAAACAATTAAGTCAAAGCTTCATAGTGAAGGATTTTCCCACTGCAAGGGAAAATACATAACTGAATTTGCATTTTTCATATAACAATCTAGTTTGGTTTCTTGAAATGTACGTTTTATAAACTAACATATAAATACCATCCCTTGGGGCAGGGATAAAGCAAGCACTGACTTTGAAAACAAAGCTAATAAAACTACAGGATGAAGCATGAAGAAAACAGTTTATATTTTAATGTACTACAGGAGTTAACTAAATCATACATTTAGATAAAAATATTTCATTTTGGATTATGGAAAACATTTTCTGCTTTCAGTGAGAGCTAACAATAAAGACTAACATAAATGCAATCCGTGTTAAAACTGAAGTATGGTGTTAAGCAAATAATTTGTTATAGTTAGTTTAACTTGTGCTGTCCTAGTGTATATTTAATGTTTTTAATACAATATATAAATCTATTATCAGAACAGATTGTGAGCCCAGTGCAATTCTCTGAGTATTGCATTTCGACAATATAGGGTGAAGAGTTCACATAGGCATTGATTGTGCAACAGGTGCTGTTCTGGGGGACGAAGAGATTAATTCTGCTTTGTCTTAGAAATGTTACAAAGAATCTCTTGCAGAAGTATCTTAAATTGTATTGATAGGCCAGCAGAAATGCATTGCTTCTGAAACAAATTGGAAAAGTAAACAGATTTTTGGGATGCCACAGTTATTCAATTGATTTGTGCAGCCTCGCCACTCCTGTTAATTATGCTGGTGAAGAATATCAGTCTTCCCTTTCTCTTTTTTTATTTCANNTTTTTACAAATTCTTTTTCTCTTTCCAGGTCTGAGATGTGATAGTTGCAATTTTGGATTTAAAGCTCTCAGATATTCTAATGAAGATGGATGTGAGCCTTGTTGGTGCAACAGCCACGGCTCAGTGAGCCAATTCTGCAACCCTCTCTCCGGGCAGTGCAATTGTAAAGAACGAGTGAAAGGGCTTCTCTGTGACACCTGCATGGACAACTTTTATGGGCTGGATGTAACTGGTTGTAAGGCTTGTGAGTGTGACGCTGCGGGGTCGATTTCGGGAACCGTGTGTGACGCGAGGACGGGGCAGTGTGCGTGCAAACCAAACATCGGGGGCAGGCGCTGCGACGAGTGCCTGGACGGGTACCACAGGGTGCAGAAAGGTCACTCCTTCCTTTGTCTGCCATGCAACTGCGAGAGGGCAGGGACGGTGAATGGCTCTCTGCTTTGTGACAAATCGACGGGACAGTGTCCTTGCAAGGCTGGTGTGACTGGCCTCCGGTGCAGTCAGTGCAGGCTGCAGATGTACAACCTCAGCGTGAGCAACGCCCGCGGCTGCCAGCCCTGCGACTGTGACGCTCTGGGCACGTTGGCAGGAACAGCTTGTGACCACCTTTCTGGGCAGTGTGTCTGTCTGCCTCAGCGCCAGGGCAGGAGGTGTGATGAGTGTAAGCCAGGTAAGGAAATTGGAAGACAATCGGTTTGATGTAGTAAGTTATGCTTTGTTTGTTATCATTTCCTACACTTTTTAATATGTGCTTAGACAGCTTCATGTCTGACAAGTCTCTGATATGTGTTATAATTTTCTGTTTCTTCCTATGTAAGTGAGAAGAGTTATTTTCCTAATCACCATCAAGTAGTTATTCTATTTCCAGATGTTGTATAATTTGTATTATTATTACAGTTTCAACATGTCCAAAATAAGCTTAGGCTACTTCTAGATATTGAGAAAATATCCAAATAATCATGTCCCAGTCCCTGAATAAGAGGTAAATTGGCATAATCTAATGAACAGCAGCTATCCTCATAATGAAAAATGTGGATTTGGAAGGCAGAGTGCATGCTCTTCAGGAAGGGCACTTCATGCATAAAGCTGAGCATGGCAGGAGGCACAGAGATGGTTGCTTAAACTTTGATGAGGCTGGCAAACATGCCACTTAGAAAGCATTCACCTGCCTTGCTGTGTTGGCTTGTGCTGGCTTGCACAAGGACTGCTTACATTTTGGCCTTACAAGTAGGTGATATGTGCAGTTTGCTGCATATTTGTTCAAGATTTTGTGCCATGTTTGTAAACAGAGTTTAAAAGTTCGTTGTAAGTGGGGAGCTCTGTGGTTATATTTCAACGTTTTTGTTTTAAAAAGTAGGTGGGAAAAGAGAAACTATAGGTAACGTTAACCTACCCTTCATCATAATATTAAGCAGATAGATTTAGTTCAAGTTAAATACATATGTAATTTATTCAAGCAGCAGGTCACATTAAAAGGTACATTGTAGCTCCATTGGTTTTAATATGCCATTCAATAATTTGAACAGAGGTTAAAAAAGCTGCTTAACCTCCATTAAGTATTTTTTAAAATGCTTTCATTAAAATTATTTTAGGTACATATACTAATAAATAAGGCAGCATTCTGTTTTTCTTAGTTCCTCCTCCAGTGCTATTTGACCTGCTAACCCTCTGTAGCAGCCACTTAATCAGAGATCGGCAGAGGAGTGATGTCAAGGCTCCCCGAGTCAGTGACCGCCCTTGTCCTTGGGAAAGAAAGGCCAGGGTTTATGCAGAACTAAATGGTTTAAAAAGGTTTAATTGATAGTGTGAACAGGCTGGTTTGTAGAAAAGCCTATATAGCACTCAGAGGAATAGACCCACAATAGTTCTTGGTACAAAGAGAATAATTTTAAAAAGTATTTAAGTATTATTTTTAAATTTTTAACATGTATGTGCTGAGCACTGAGCTCTGTGCTGCGGGTGGAAGTGTAAATTCTTATCTTTGTAAAAGCACTGTATTGCTCTCAATAGAGCAGAGTGAGCTGTGCTATTTTCACTGTTTTAGTGACCTCATTTAGATGTTTAATATTTCTAACTTTTATATAAATATTCTTTGTTAGTATGTGCCAAAAGATACTTTTTTCCAATAACAGGTAAGGGTATAAAAAGTCTTCCATAGAGAAATATAGAAGATTTAAATTGGATTCAAGTACTGTAAACATGTCCTATGGCTTTGTCTTGGGACAAAGATAAGAAAAGGTACTCCAAGTGTATATGCAGCCAACACAGCCTAATTAAAGCACACACAAACGAGTTAATACTGGCAGCCCTGAAAACATACGGAGGATTTCTGAGTCTGTTGGGACATTTCAAGTCTATGATACAAGTTAAGTGGCATTTAAAATACTATCCCACTGTAGCGTGTCTTTTATGTGCGAGAAGTTTCCAAAAGTTGCCAAAATCTTAATGCAGGAAGAGTTGCCAATTGAGAAAAGGTCAAACTGGTCCTAGCTTTTGGAAATTGTTTTATAAGGAGATTGTTGTTCTTAAAGCTCTTTTTGGCACATTTAGCCATGTGTTTAATCACTTAGGCTGTATCCACAACCTCCTGTTTTCCAGTTTGTTTTCATACAAGTGACATTTTGGTAGACTGGTGTACATTTATTTTTTTCTTTAAACTAATGGTGTATGCAAGATGAACACTTGATTCTAGCATGAAACGAAAGAACAGTTTTGCCCTGTACAGAAACTTGCTTTTGAGATGTCCTAGGCTGCAGTGGTTGAAACGCAGTTTTCTTCAACCCCCAAATTGTGAGCATTTTGTCCCTGCCTCATTCTGGAACAGTGTTGCTGACTGGGATTTGTGTCACACAAATCCTATTCAACGCAGGTCTTGGATCTTGTTACTGCAATGCAAAAGGCATTTTGTTTTGTTAGTTCTTTAGTCCATAACCACAGGTTTGCATAGAGTGCTACACAGTATGGAAAAGCTGTAATGTAACATGTAGGATGTGTGTCTGGGCAGCAGTACTGAGGGTTTGTGTATGTATTGCCTCTCTTGGCCAGAAGAATGTGAATTGTCTTGTTACAACATTGCTGCTGTGGTTAACTGTGCATTTTGACGCCCAGGCTGTGGTGAAGAAATGAGCATTACTGCCGTAGATGGTAAGCATGTAAAAGTGCCAAGGAATTGGTCATGTGTTTCTTCTCTGTGCAGTGGGAGAAAGGCTAAGAGGATGTTTAAAAAAGAGGCTGAATACTTTATGACTTTCATTCTTCCTTTTGAAAAGTGTTTGATTGACAAATGTGATCAGTTACGGTTGAACTGGAAAAAAATCTGAAAAAGAATAAGCATAATACTAGTTACATACATAGATCTCAGAGAGATTTGCAGTGTCTGCCTTAAAATTGGAAATTGGCTCTATTATACAACAGTGGATCTTTCATAAAGCAACTTTTATGAGCCCTTCTAACCTTGCTGTAAATTAAGCTTGCATTAAGTTGTTACTCTTTCCTAGGTGGAGTCAAATTTTAGACAGTGAAAGTAAATAATAATGATTGTGACAAACAGTATCAATTTGTAATCTTGTGTTTTCTCTTTTTCCTATAAATTTGATCATGGTAATTTACTTACAAATTAGTTGGGGGAGGAAATTTTTTGCATTTTCCTGTCCCTTACTTTTAAAATAATGTTTTGCCTTTACCTGCTACTTCTGGGGAAAAAAAAAGTAATTGCAGTAGTGTCCAGAAACTTTTAGAGTGTTTATAAAATATTGTAACAAAAAATATCCTACCAAATCCTTCACTGCTCTACAGTAGTTTAGGCAGTGTGGCTGTAGGAGAGCCAGGATGTTTGACACTGAGGTATAGATTATAATTAGTAATTTCCCTGTTACAATAAAAGCAATATAGGCTGTAATAATTGATCCTTCTCAGGGAAAATCAATTTATTTTCCAGAGATGTGCTTATTTGTCCATTGTAGACTTCTTTTGGGTATTATTTTATACAAAAGAGTCATAGTTCTATGCAAAATTTCAGATGGACAAGGATCTGGTTTAGCCTGAGTCCTTATCATTTACTGCAACTATAAAGTGGGTCCTGGAGAAGTGCTTTGACCTTCTGCACGAGTCCAAGGCTTAAACTTGTTTCCACCCTTCTTGTTAGGTTCTTGGAGTGGAGTCGTTCATTGTGCTCAGGAGTGACATTGCTGGGAAATGGTCTCCTCTATTTATGCACAGGATGGGCACTGCAGAGCGCAGAGAAGTGCAGCAGGAGATAATACATGCTGCCTCACTAATATCTTCAGGCTATTTGCTCTCTGTGCTGCCTCAGTTCGGGGCCTCTCTGGAATAAAGTGCCAACAGTGTGGTTTTTTATGATGCGAATGTATGTTAACTGGAGACTGATATCACTTCACTGTCCACTTGAGATTTATCTCACCGAGGACCAGAGGCTAAACTTGAACAAAGATTTGAGCAGTAAAATTCTAATGCTTTCAATTTGTTTAGTTCCTCTGCTATTTGGATATGAGCTCACAGTGCAGCACTGCTGCAAAGACAGAGAATACCACCCTAGGGGTGTATATATAGAGCTATCTCTTGTAAGACAAATAATAAGGCCTTGGGCAATATGACATGTTACGATATAATTTTGGGCTCCTTATTATAAAGCAGGGCATCGGGAAGTTATTGGACAGCAAAACATATTCAGTAGCTGAGAACATGACTAAGAAACTACTGATTGAACTTGATCTGGAGAGAGGGCAAGTGTCTGAGAAGTCTGCAAATGCTGCATATCTCAGTGGCAGCTGAAATTTTTCTATTGAAGTTGTCCAATAATAACTAATAGCAACCAGCTAAGGGAGATAGAAACTCATATCAATGGCCTTATTTTAGGATTCATGTTCCAAGATAGGTACTTGTTATTGTCTAGTGTCTCTTAATACTGTGGCATCAGGATCGTTTGCAGAGCTCTCATGCATTGCTACATTCTTAATAAACTGTACCACTCCAAGGTGGGAGGGGTGAAAATAAAGAGAGCAACTACTTGTGTGAAAAAAACAGTTAAATGTTTATTAATAATCAAATAAAAATAGAAAATGTTTTGTAAACTTATGTAATTATATTTTTACTAGTGTGCTATAACTTGAATTGTCTTCTGATCAGAAAGAAATTATTAAGAATGAAATAAGTCCATACATAGTGAAATAGATTATGCAAGTGGAACAGCATCATTAAGAGAATGTGCATAAAAGTTCTTTTGTTAGGAACTTCTGGTGAGTTTGTGAATAATGGGTAAATTCTTGAATGACCAGATTAGAGGTGTATAAACTGTACCTAACTGTACTTTTTAGTAATAGATAAATATCAACATAAATAAGGGTGGCTTGTGAGGGCAATAGGATGAAATAGCATAGCAGAGGCATACCAAATCTATTGTGGGAAATGTGAAATGAATGCTCAAATTCATAATCGGAAATAATACAGGAACAGGACAGGATCCAGGATGACAGCTTTTTAATACCAGATCAGTAACTTTCTTTTATCAGTTTATTAGTTTCTGTGAAAGTATTTGTGTAGGTTACAAGCTCTATGTTAAAGAGGAGTAAAATATAAATAAGAACCTAGAAATGCTCATCAAATGTAGTTTTTCCAAAGAAACATTATCTTGTTTCAAGGATTAGGTCAAACACTGGTTGAGAAAAATTAAGAGACATTCTTAAGATGTCTCTTATGGTTTGCAGCAGGCCATTTTCAGAGCTGAGATCTCAGACAATGGATAAATGTCTCTTCTCTGTATGTTAATTTTTGTTTCTACTGCTTGTGATGCATTCATGAGCACTTTTCACATCTTTGAATCTTCACTTTCCCCATAGACGTGTTAATGTCTTCCCCCTGTGTTTAGTTTGCTCTGGCTAAGGGTCTGAAGAGAGATAAACATTCTCAAAATGCCTTTCTTTCGCAGGTTTTTATTTTTCTCCATCCAGCGTCACTGGCTGTCTGCCATGCCTGTGCCACGTCGCTGGTTCTGTGAATCAGATCTGTGATAAACTCACTGGCCAATGTAGTTGCCAAGATGCCTCTGTAACAGGCCAGACATGTGAACGTTGCAAAGAACTTTATTTTGGATTTGACTCTATCACAGGGAGGTGAGTGTTCCTTTCTTTGCAGGTCACTTATAACCTCCTGGTTACACTTTTCCTCATGGCTCAGTCAAGGGTTTAGTGACAAGGGAAAGATGTGTTCTGGTTATGTTAATCCTTCTATGAGTTCACGTGTGCACTCTGATTTACGTGTGGTACATTACACAATCCCCTGTGCTCCCATGAGCTGAAGGAAGTGGAAATTTTGCCACAGATTTAAGTAGTAACAGCATGAAAAGTGTTTAAGGATAAGTTATAGCAATTTATTAATTGTTTCCCTGTGTTTTCTCTGCATCTTCAGTAAGGTGTGCTGTTTTCTGAGATGTTAAACATTGACTATTAAAATGCAGGTCATTTGCTGTTCTTAGAACTAGTGAATTCTATTGAAGATTTCAGGAAGATTTAGTGGGGGGCAGCAGGGAGGGAAGGGGAAAACTACAGATATCCCTGACTCCCAAATTTCTTCTGCTAACTAACTCTTTTTATCTAATTTCAGTAGAAATACTCTCTGCTCTTTTACTCTTAAAGTTTTTCTGAAGCAGTGTATTCTTTTCCAACATTTTGGTATATGCCACAGGGTAAAATATGTTTCTAATGTAGCATGGGGTCTTTAGGTACATTGAAATTATATGGATTCCTCGGATTATAAGGGGAAACCATATCTGTATTTCACTGTTATTTCAGCTGTTGCTCTGTCTTTTTTTTTCCAGGCTCATCTTTCTTGCCTAGTCCTCATAATCTCAGTTTCCTTTTAAAATATTGTCCAGAAAGATTGCACAGCTCTTATGCCATTATCTTTTCATGCAGACTGATGGTGTTAAATTGTTTTGTTATATTTGGTATTTTTGCCTTTTAAAAAACCAAACCCACTTACTACAGGCAAAAGCAAAATCTGTACAAGGTTCCCCTCCCTCTGCTGCTCTCCCCTAGCTAGTGTGGGGTAGACATGCTTTTAGTCAGTGATTAGCAGTGTCATCCTGCATATATTTGACATTATTCTGCAGATTTTCCACTTTAATTTTTATGTTATTGTCACTCATTAGGAAATATTTTTAAATTATTTTTTACTGTTTCGGGTGATAGAGGCATCTGCTAATAGCCATAAAGTAATTTGTAGAAATAAGGACTTCCTATTTTTACTTCCTGTCATTTCTTTTGATGAGAAATAAAGTCTGTGTAATATTAAAGTTCCCTTTAAAATACATTTTCCTTATTATAAATTATACCTCTTTTAGTTACTTGGACTAGATTCTCCCCTCGCCCCTCAGTTTTAGCACATTTGTGCTAAGCAATAGCTTTTCTGAGCTAGATACTGGCCTTCAAATACCTGCATTTTAACCTGTCTTTTGAAATTCAAAATGTGTAAATATAAATTATCTAGATCCAGACCTTGTTGTAAAGACAGAAAGTTTTTAGTGTTCTGGAATTTGGATCTGAGTTGGCTTTCATGCCTTAGTACTAGTTAATCCTCATGGCAATATTGAGGACTACTCTGGTCGTACATTGACTTGATTAGCTTATGTTGCAATTTCTTGGCTCCCTTTTCATTGTTGTCTTCTTGGGTGATGTACCTCTGTTCCTCAGGCATAAACTTTTATTCACTGAAAATGATAATGCAGGTCCTTATTTGTTAATCTATTTTATTCCATTTCTTTAACTATTAATGTCTTCATAAAAAGAATAATATGCTTTTTCTTTCTCCATAAAGTTGCCAGGTCATTTAAGCCATCCTTGCTCCAAGTGGCTTTTAAGGACAGAAAAGGATGTGAGCTGTCTGTAGTGGCAAAGACATATCTGTCTTTGCACAGTAGCACAAAAGAAGCAGAAGATGTGATACACAGAGATTGTGAGGCTTTAAAATTCTCCCACTCTGAATGTATATGTGAGCTGATTTATTTTGTGGTGTTTTCGAGATAAAACAAACTCCATATTGTTTAATGCATTTTAGGCTACGGAACAGGGAAAATTTCTTGGCAATTAACAAATTAGAAATACTGAATGTTTGCAGCAGTCTGAGCAGATCTGTAATGGTTGTGAGCATCTGTACACATTTGAAATGCTTTACCTCTGTATTGTTTACTATAATGAACTGGTCAATGAACATCACAAATTGTTTATCTATTTGTATATATATCTTGACAGATTACTGTTTATGAAATCCATTTAGCAAGTGAGGTTTTCCCATAAGGATGAAAAATGAAGATTTAAAACAGATTGCTGGAGAGGCTCTAACTGCACCTAGAGAGTCAATGTAATAAAGGTTTCTCTATATTAATATTACAAAACCATTTATCCTCAGAAAATCAATATCACAATTCATCTTGGCATGACATTTCTCTTTCCATGTTTTAAAAGTCTGTTTTCCTTGATTATATATAATTCTGTTTTAATAAAACTCAAACATATTTGACTCAGAGTACCTTGAAAAAGTAGCATTTGGCAGGAATTCTGCAAATATTTCTCACATGATTAAATATATTTTGAAAGAATTGGATTTTTTTTTTAAATTCTTAATTGACTGAATCCTCAATCCTGACTGAAAAGTATGAGCTATGCCTAACAACAAATCCAGTTCTCATTTTTTGTAGTTTAAGAACATGATGCATGTGATTACAAAGAAATAATGTGTAATCTCATGGAGCAAAATATGGTGAAATATCTGCTGGTATTTGCAGAATCAGGAGCTTCATTCGGTACAGGTGAAGGTAGGGAGCCTACACTCTTCCTTGAAAAATACAACAAGCAGAAAGAAACAGCCCCACCCTGCCAGGCTGAGAAGTATCACTGAGACTGGATGGGTATTAAGTTTGATTTTCATTATAATCAAAACTAGAATAATCAGGAGACACTTATTCATAAGAGGTGCAACAATATACAGGAATAAGAGAAACTTGTCTTTCTCTGCTTATCTATCAAGAAACTTTTGTTAACATCCCCCCCACTAAACAATCAGCATGTAATGAAATTATGAAATAATAATAAAATACTATCTTACTAAGCAAATAATTCTGTTTTTTTTTTCTTTTGTAACTAAACTGGGTTTTTAGTTAAAATACCCTAAACAAAACCTCTATTTAAAGGGGGATTTGGATACAATGTCTGTAGATGAAAAGACTTTTGAAAAAATTGCCCTTTTCTCTTGACTGTAAAAGAGAGCAAACTACAGTATAGTGGTTTCCAAGAGAGAATGCATTTTATTTATTCTCAAAAGGATATTAGTCCATAAAACAAATTTGCAGCTTATTTTGCAGCTTTAGCTTTTATCAGCCTTTTTAAGGGTGTTGAATGATTCCCCAAGAGATCACACAGCATGAGCTGCTGTGGAGTAAAGGAACTCTAATACAGAGAGCTCTGCAATAGGCAGAAAATGTATGTGAAGAGTTTCCTTAAGCTTGTTTAAAAATCTGTCACATTAATGCCTATTTCACTGATTACTGACCTGAATTTTAGTGTCCTAATGTGAAAACAGTTTCCACCTTCCCTTCCTCTCTCCCTTGCCTTGAAAAGCTGATACTTGTAACATAATTGAACTCACTTTTTTTTCCACCTTCATGAAGATAGTAGGAGATACAGACCAAGGTGTGATGGTGGTGACTGGGAAGATGGCAAAGTAATGTGTGCGAAGGCACCACTGCATATTTCCTTGGGTCTGGTGAAACTGGCCAAGGAAAGATCAGCCACATATAAATTGACTTTTGTTTAGTCTTAGGGTTATCAGAATAAAGGGGACATAGCCAGACTGCCTTGGGCTTCTCTGATTTCTTCTTCTTTTTGTGGCTCCATCACCTTGGGACCTGGCATCTAGAGTAATTTAAAATTCCCTTGAAGTTAATGTTGCTTATGCCTGAGAATTGGAGTTTTCCAGTTCAGGACAAGGGGAGGGAAGTGCAGACTTCCCAGTATATTTTAGCTGCAATATATCTTCCCACCTGTTTCCCAGACACTGCTTTTTCTGAGCTCTTTTAGTCTGCAGCAATTAAAATATAGTGAAATTAGAATCTAAACGATGAAGTTTAATTGTTGACTTTATTATCAGTAATAATGGCAATCTGTATTGCAAGGGGTAGCATAACAGTATTCGTAGTCATTTGCTTTGCTTAATTTCTGACGTGTTCAAACTCTTTGAATATTTGTACAATCTGACATCGGTATCTGTGCTATAAATGAGTGTCAGTGGGGAAATAGTGTATCAGGTGAAGAGCAAGTTGGTCACAAGAGGTTTCACGTGCAAAAGCCAAAGCATAAATTAATCCTGAAAATATTCTACTTCTGCCAGAGAGATTTACAGAATGGAAGTGTGGCATTGGTTGTGATATCACTGCTTTTAAATTTTTTGTTCTTTTTAATTTGAAAATAATTTACTTGCACATTTAATTATTTGCTGTAGTTATTTCAAATTTTGTCCTTCAGGCTGCAAAGAAATTGTGCTTTCTGTTACAATATTAGTATTTCTGCTGTTTTGTTTCCTGTCACTGTTTTAATCTGAGGTTTTTTTCTCACAGTTTTGGTCACAATTTATTCTCCTTTTTTCACAGCATGTAATTTTTTTTCAACCTTAAGTTGCCTTTGTGGGCAAGAAATTATTAATTTATTTTTTCCAACTAAAGCCTTGTTTTTCCTGAGGAGAAGGTTGCCTATTTTGTGCAGAAACCTCTTCGGCTGGTTACATATGTATCACTGAACTTTGTAGCTCTCAAGAAAGGTTGTGTCAGTAAGGATGCAGGACTGAGTGCATAATGTGGTTATTACCAAACATTATTATCCAGTTTGTGTATGGATCAATATATATAAAAGCTCTTTAATTCCAAGCCATTTTTATATAAATTAGAATATTATTCTGGCAGTGAAATATTCTGGCAGTGAAAACTTTATAATGGGCACCTTTTTGTAAGTTTTTTTTAATCACACTAATAGATTTTCTGCTCTGTTTCAGACTACTGAACTGTTTATGATGTTTTAATTATGTTGCCCAAGAATATTTTAAACAAAACCCTACTGTGCTTAACTGAAGTGTTGATGTGTGTTGATGACTTCCTTGATTTGTTTTTGTTTATAGATGTCAGCACTGTAATTGTCATCCTGCAGGAGCCATTAGTGGGACTTGTCATCTTGTTACTGGACAGTGTGTTTGTAAACAATTTGTAACTGGCTTGAAATGTGACAACTGTGTTCCTGACGCCAGTAATTTGGATGTCCACAACCTCTTTGGCTGCAGTAAAAGTAAGTGGATGTTAGGTCTTAAAAGCATGTCTTTCAAATTAAAGTTTTTAATTGGTTTAGTGAGTATTGAATTAGGTTAGTAGTAATAAAAGTGGGGTTTATTCCCTCCCCACCTCCAAATATAGGGTCACTGAAGTTCGGGTGATTTTTACAGTATCTTAGGATTGTTGTCTAGGGAGATATAAAGAATCCTTCATGTCATACACACCTTAGGCTTGTAGTTTAACCTAGGGGAGAAGTGACAACCTATAGTTTCCTTGCACATTTTCTTTGTAGTGACCAATCCAGAGTTTATTTTTTAGTCATGTGAATGCAACAGTATTTGTACAACTTAAAGCTCAGCCCTCTTTCCTGCTACTGACAGGAGGCAGGACACCTGCCATCAGATCTGGAGAACAGAAGGTCTGTTGAAAACCTACCCATGTTGATTAATTCCACATATTCTCCTTAGTGCAATGTAGCTTTGCCCTTCTCCTCCTGAGGTGCTTTTCCTGTCAGTTTGGGAAAATATGTGATGTGATGTAAAACCATGTGATGTAACCATAAATTGGTTATGTGTGAGGTGGGGTAAATGCTATACTGAGGTCAGATCATGAATCGTAATGAAACAAATTGCAATGGAACATCTGGATATGAAGATCACCAGCACACAATCTCCAAGCTGGCAGGGTTTTTAAAGAAGAAGAGGCAAAAGTATATGTCTTAAGAAAATGGAGTGTTTCAGTTGTCTTTGGGTCAATGTTCAGACATGAGTTTTGAGGGCATCATGCTATGCAATGCCAAACTGTGGAAAGGAGTTCAGCTCACTCTGGAAAAGCTGTGTTACATTTTGGTGGCACACCTTACTGCTGTGCACAGCTAAGAGCCCAGCCTTGGAAGTCCTGTAAGCACTGAGTGAGGAATTCTGCAGACACTAGCTGGACATTTCTATCAGCAGGCCTAATTAATGATGGCCACACTGGTCATAGTGACAGTTAGCTCAGGTAGCCAGGTGTAAGGCAACAACAGGGCTAGACATTCCCAAGTCATCTCTGGTTTCTGGATCTTCCTTCAACAAAATATTTCTTTGTGTGTTCTGCATGAGTATTTATATGATATTTGTAACTGTGATATGTGAAAACCATAGATTCGCAAGCAGAGATGTAAATGCACAAAGTGTTTACAGGTAGAGACAGCTCTCACTTTGACATCAGTTTGTATTTCACTGTGAATCAGTTTAAATTTCAAATAATGTGCGTTGTGGAATGCACAGCATTATAAATGGATAAATGGATATCATAAAGAGACTGATTTGTTTCCAAAGGAAATTTTTTTTCTAGCTTTCCTCAAAGTTTGGAAGTGTTTAAATAGTTTTGCTTTGTTTTTCCCCACACTCTTCTTTAGAAAGCACATTGTTCAGGCAGTTGATTGGCTTGTTGTTTCTTTAAAAAATGTTAGATGTTTCAATTGAATGTGTAATAGTAATAATACATGGCACTTTTATGATGCTGTTCATCTTCAAAGTGCTTTACAAACATAAGCTAACCTACTTTTTTGTGTTGGGATACACACTGGATAAAGGTCAGTAGCAAATCAACTATAAAATTGATTAATAATAGTATGACATAGAGAAATACTATAATAGATTTGTTAGATAAAAGTACATCAGGCAGTATTCTAAATGACAAGCGGAGTCCTCTTCTGGACATAGAGGATATAGCACTTGAAGTCTTTTGGTTATTCATACCAAAATATTTGAACTTGTTGCACACATATAGAGCTTTGCCTGGCTTGGCATTTGTGGTTATTTTCATTGCAGAACAATATTTTGCTGACACATTCATTACTGGTTGCAAGTTTTTGCCAATGAAAATAAATGTAAGTTGCTGTCACTGTCCAAATAGTGTTCTTTAAGGAATAGACCTTTTTCCTTGACAATTTTTCTACTTAGCAGTATCTTAGATGCTGCACAGAAATGTGCAATAAAGTATTTTGATTAAATAATTAAAATCCAAACCAGCAAACCTATGGAAGCACTGTGCAATAGTGTGAGACTGCCAGTGGAGAATGAAGGTGATGCTGGTAAATTGCTGTGATTGCTCAGGTCTTGTAAGTATGTATTACATGGAGAGAAATTCTTTTAAATGCCAAAGAGACTTAGGAGCATTTGTTTCCTCTGATTCTCAAACTTTACTCCTCTAGACATTCACTAATACTTATATATTCACTTCCTAAGTGACATGAACTCAAAAGCTCCATATTGGCAGCAGAACAACCTATGTTTTTTTTAAGGGGAGATGATGATTATGTTTAATTAAATCAAATGAATTCTAGAAATATTTTCTGCTATTTCTTGGCTGAGAGATTGCAGTAGAAGCAGGGCTTTTCATTATCTTACTCTAAATAGAGACCTCCATCTCACTTTCTAGATTTGTATTAAAAACCTGTATATAGTGTGGCCCGCTGATTTTGGCATAAGTCCCTACATCTATCACTTGTGTGGCTTGAGGTCCTCGTGACATTTTCTGTCTGCAACTTCATTCTTTGCTTCCTGTCTCCATTTAGGATGGCTGAACAGATTTTAGTAATTAAATTCTGGTGATATTAAGCAAATATCCACATAATGAAGATGATGATAGTTTATAAAAAGAAGACAATAAAATCCATGCTTCTAATCTTGATGTTCTCCTATAATATTTAATGTAGGGGAGGAAAGTTAATTGGGTGGTTCAGAATCCAGCTCCTGATCACTTACTCCATGTGCTGATTTCTGTGCTGCCCTGGGCCATTCTCATTCCTTAAGCAAAATGTTTTCCTCTAGAGCCACACTCCCTTGGTGAAGAGGATGGGGAAATGGCACAGTCTGCCTTTGAATGCAGTCCCTGTCTGCCAAAACAGACCTGTCTTGTTCTGTGCTAATGTACAGGGTAGGGAGGGACAGAGAGAAGGGCTTCCCTCTGTTACTGGAGGTCCTACAGCAAACTGTGGACTCATGCTCTGACCTGAATAATAACATAAACATGGAATCATGGAATCATCTAGAACAGAAAGGACCTTTGAGATAATCGAGTCCATCCCTCAAAATGTATGTTTATGTAAAAATGTGTGTAGATATGTATATAGTTTAATTTCTGAGTATTAGCTATTATCTTAGGAAGGGCTATGATCACACATTTGGATTACAAAAGAGACACAGGATGGATTTTGAATGCTCCTTCTTAAATGTGAGGCGCTTGGCTTTTGGACTTCAAGTTTGTTTTTCTCTGTATTGTTGCTAGTGCAATTAGGTAGCACATTTTTTAAAGTTAATGGAGGTAGTAGAAGAGTTGTATTTTGGCAAATAAGCAGCATGTCAAGCTGCTTTCTTAAAATGTTGGATACTTTACTCTCATGGATTTCAATTTCACCAGAAAAAATGGAAATGAATTGCCTAAATAAACTTCAAAATTTTGTCCTTTGTTTTTGTGATTTTATTATATCAAGTAAGCTTATTTTAACACTTCAGTAAAATCTGGACTTAATTGGACTTTTTATTTGTATTTTACTAGAGGAAGAATGAATGGTCTACGCTAAAATGGAATGGATCCTCTGAAAAAATAAATCCTAACTGAACTAGATTTTCGTTTTATAAAGGTCTTGAAACACATCAAAAAAGCCCCATGTAACTGGAAAACACTTCCTTTATTTTGGGATGGAAAGAGGGATTAAGTTTATTCATAATTTGCTTAAATATATACACTTTTTTCATAAAAAGCTTTGTTGGAGAGCATTTGGATGGATTAGTTTAGTCTGTTAGTGTCTTGCCCCGATGACTGTACATTTACACAAAAGGTTTTCTGGGCGAAGAATTCCTAGCAGTTTCTTTGCATTTTTCTTTAAATTTGTGTGATTATTGATTACTTTAATTTTTACATCCTCAGTTTTTGTGTATGTTTTAGCTCCTTTCCAGCAACCTCCTCCTACAGGAGAAGTTCTCAATTCTTCTGTTATCAATCTTTCATGGAGTTCCCCTGACTCTCCAAATTCTAACAGGCTTATTTACCAGCTGTATAGGGATGAGGAAGAAATTTATACAACTGAAGACTACCATCCTTATAGTAAGTAAGGTGAAATCACAGATTTTGTATTTGTGTGTGTATATATCTATATCTATGTGTGACTTTTCTTAGCTATTTCTCATTCCTGTCATTGTATTAACCTGTTTCCCCTTAATAAGTTACTGTTCTATGTTATTAATTTTACTTGAAAGGAATGAATACCCTAGTCTAAAATCAAATGGAATCACCCGAAATGGTGATAATTATTTTACTTTTTAATCTGAAAAACTTCAAAATTGACTTATGGAAAGTATTTATTGGAAATATACACAGATGCAAAAACTTAAGAGTTAAAGTCAAAGATAAAGAATTAGGGTGAACAGAAGAGACCATAATGTGCTTAAATTTTATTTTTTTTTATCTTCTTGGTTTTAAACTGTTAACAGATAGGAAAGCTTTTTGTCGCCCCTAACTTTTAGCACCTTCTGTTAAGCTATCAGTGTAGCTCCTGATTTGTCTTTAGCAGCACCACTTCTCTCATGTTGAGACTTGCCAAGGGATCTTCAGAAGGCAGTCCTAAAGGATTCAACACTCTGTCCAAGCTGGAAAGGCCATTTTGTGCTAATATTGATCCACTTATCAAAGCAAAGGGGATGGATTTGGATACTGTTTGTATGTATACACGGCACACAAGTGGTTTTTCCAAGGGGACGAGTGTGGCTTAATGCCACTAAGGTTTGACCTCTGTTCTAGGAGCTTCAGTTTGTTGCAGTTTCTTATCAACGCAGCATTAATGTTTTGCAGAAGTTGAGTCTCTCTCTAATTGTTGGAGTATATTCTGGAAAGAAGAAAAGCAAAAAGCTGTTTTTCAGTAGAAGCCCAAATCCTTTGGAATGCACCTCACATTTCTATGTTTTGGTTCATGCTGCAGTGTTACAGTTCATTGCTATGTGGCTTATGTTTTGAATTTGAGCACTCTGCAGTACATACTGTGAGGAAATATAGGTGACCCCGTGTAACCATGGGATTAAGTGGTTGAGAAAAAGAAACATTAAAAAAATTTGGAGTACTAATAGAGACTATTCCAATTCCTTAAGTTCATTTAATGGCCTAACTTTAATAAAAATATGAATTAATTTCAAAAGAAAAGATATATTTCATAGTTATAAATCTATTTAGTAATGTACTTGAAACAGTGCATTGTTGAGGATGTTATTTCATTATTCTACCTACATAATTTGTAGAAAGCAAAAAAATTCTGTATTTAACTGGATAATGAGACATTAATGGGCTTCTATTTAACAAAACATTATCTTCTTGAAAACATAGATTTGGTTTCAAAAGACATTTTTGACATATCCTGGAAATCCCCCTCATTAGTGACATAAAGTCATCTGCTGGTGTTTGGATATAAAAAATACATTGTTAATGCTGGCAGAACTTTTCCTAATGTTATTTTTTTCCTTGGTATAGTTTGGAATTTGTAATCTTTATGAGTTGAGAGTACAACTGGATTAACATTATTTTATGGCTAAATGAGAGTTTTATAGAAACATTGAACTTCACAAGGAAAATTAAGAATAATCAGCATGGTGACCTGGATGATAATATTGCAGAATGCCCAATTAAAACAGTTTTTTCTTAACTGCTCTGGAAAACTTCAGCCTCAGGTTTCCCAGAGCAGTCTTTGTCTTGAGGATAAAATTAACTACTTGCTCTAAAATGTGAAAAATCCCCAAAGTTACTAACAATTCTAACTCCAAAATGAGTTTTTTTTTCCTAATTTCTTATAAATGTAACTAAATACGAAATCATAAACTCATTAAGGATGGAAAAGACCTCCAAGATCGAGTCAAATGGTTAACCCAGCACTACCATGTCACCTCTAAGCCATGTCCCCAAGTGCTACATCTGTTTTGAATACTTCCAGACATCTTGAGTCTACCTCACTACCAGACAGCTCATTCCAAAGCCTGACCACCCTTTCCATGAAGAAATTTTTCCTAGTATCTAATCTCCTAATACCAAATACCCAACCTCCTGTAGCACAATTTGAGGTCATTTCTTCTCATCCTGTTACTTGAGAGAAGAGCCTGACCCTCAGGCTACACCCTCCTTTCAGGCAGCTGTAGAGAGTGATAAGGTCCCTCCTGAGCCTCCTTTTCTCCAGACTGAACAACCCCAAACCCCTCAGCAGCTCCTCAGAGGACTTGTGCCCCAGACTCTTCCCTGACTCTGTTGCCCTTCTCTGGACATGCTCCAGCACCTCAATGCCTTTCTTGTGGTTTGGGCCCAGAACTGAACACAGGGTTTGAGGTGTGGCCTCACCAGTGCCAAGTGCAGGGGGACATCCGGCTGCATCCTCTGCCTGTTCACTGCTGACACACAAGGAGGTCTCAGCAGCCACTGTTCAGCTGGCAGAGTTTTTCCCCAGCCCTGCCTCCAGTAGTACCATGGTTTGCAAGGCCTGCAGATGACATAACATGCTCTCATTATTGCTGGACTCCAGTGATGATGTTGTGGTTACTATAAGGAGTTGAAGTGCTGTAAGCAATGACTGGACTGACTGCTGCTTTTGTGCTACAATGTCAAAAGTTGAATATCTAGCAATACTCCATTTTGTGGTCCTCTTCTTTAAGTTGTATTCAGGGCTGGCTTGCCAGTTTGGATGTACAGAGAGAACGTAGAAATAGCTTCATCCACCTCATTTGCTTTGCAAAAGTTTATTAGTATCTGTGCTCTGACGCATCATATATTATTCAATGTTAACTATTTCTTCAGGCAAAAGTATGTGTGGTGTTATGGTTGTACATAAATTCATGCTGTGTGGTGATGACTGAGATGTGTAACTACTGGGGTATACACAGGAGCTATTAATGGCCATAGGTACTAAAAAGATGCTAAAAAACTACTAACTAAGAATTGTGGAAAGTAGGGGTGAGGAAGGTAAATATAAGCTTTGTATATGCATTTTTAATAATTATTTGCACTTTTGTTTCACTTCTTATCCAAGATCAAATGCTTTTCAAATGAAATATTAAGCATTGCTGTAGAAATGAGGAAGTGGAAGCATAGAAAGTTGAAATATTTGGTCTTATGCCATCAAATTAATAAAAAAATAGGTCTGAAAGTTTGCACAATGGTGTGGATTTTTTTTTCTAAGTTATATTCACTAATATTGATGTTCATTTACATTTGAAATAATTATTTTGAAGAAAAAGAGGAATGAGAAGATAATTGTATTAATCTTCATGATGAAAGCAGGAACTAGAAGTTCAGTGGAAAAATAATTTCTCTAATGATACTAATGTGCAGTGGAAGGTAATAAAAGAAAAAAGGGACCTTTCTTTCCTGTGCTAAAAAACTTGAGAAGTTGCATTTTTCATAATCTCAAGAATAGCATGTGAACAGGCATAAATATGTCTTGGTTTAGAGCTGGACAGACCTTAGGTATAGCAATTGAGATTATTTTTAATGTCTTAGACTGATAGTTTTCTTCTCACGTGTTTGTTTCAGGCGTTCAGACCTTCACCGATACCATGTTAGCTCCATATACCTTCTACTCCTATTATATCCAAGCCAGCAACGTTCATGGTTTTACAAGAAGTGACTCAGTAACATACAGAACAAAATCTGGGACCCCTGTAGGAAGCTTGGATTTAAATCCTGTCTTTCCTGTTAGTCACCACTCTGTTTTACTTTACTGGACAAGCATCTCCAATGACTCTGGGCCCATAGAGAAATACGTTTTGACTTGTACTAGCTCGGTTGATCTGCAGCCTTGTGGTCAGTATGAAGGCTTAAAGACTTCAGCAATTATTTGGAATCTCATTCCATTTACAAAGTATGTTTTTTCTGTGCAAGCTTGTACTACTGGAGGCTGCTTAAAGAGCCAGCCAGTAACCGTGGTTACTGCACAGGCTCCTCCGGAAGGGCTGCACCCACCGGCTGTAGGAACCATCAGCTCTACAGAACTGGCTGTGGAATGGTCACCTCCTGAGAAAGCAAATGGTAGGATATTGTGTTTACTTCTGTCAATCAAAGTCTTTGCAAGGGAAAAGCAGCATTTCCTCAAATCTCATTAGAATATCCATGTGCCATACACTGAGAAATTAAGTAAGGCATTTTCCTAATTTGCCATTAAGTGTGTCCTCAGAGTCTATGTTTTACTCTTCTGGAGTCCAGAAATCCACTGACTGTTGAGTCCAGGATTTAGCGCTCAGTGGCATCTGCTGCAGCAAAAATCACATTTATAATCAAACATTTACAGAAAAATTAATTTTTTCCTAATTTGCCAGATGTGGTAGTATTGCTTGAAAAAAAAAAAAAGCAGATAACAGTTATGGAAAAAAAAAATCTAAGAATTAACAGAGAAGTCTGTTTTTGAAACCATCCGTCATGTGCAGTAGCCAATTCTATTACCAGTTTAACTTTGTTAGGGATTAGGTGATTGCCAAGAGTTGCTGGTCTAACTTGTGTAATAATATTTTAGGTTTTTGAAACTGAGAGCACAGCTGTTGTAGGATACTTCCGTGATACCACAGATTTTATTGGTAAAACTATATTTTAATATATGAGCAATGGAGTTTTGTGAATTTGCAGTAGCATGCACAAGTATTTGTGCATGTGAAAACAAACATTTTTATCTGTTCACAGAATGGGCATCTGTCTTTGGGGAGCTCAGCTTTCACTTTGAGCATCTCATTTTCCAGCTATTTTCAGACTGGACAGGAAGAATGCCCACACAAGAATAACTATGTATTTAGAGGGGCAGTTTCTGCAATGCAGATCATGATATTTGCTGTTGGTGCCTTGGCCTATGTCATGCACTTCTCATAGTCCATAGCCAGGACATGTATCTAATGGCCAGCACAAGCAGATTTAAACAATATTGCCATTTTGGCCCCGATGTCTGGTCAGATTTCCTAGTCTCTCCAAAGACAATGAGAAAAACGTTCTCCCAAGCAACCTCTCTAGTTTAGTGCATGAATAAAGACCCAAATACATATATTTTAAGGCAATTATCTCCAGCTTTGCAAGAAATCTCTGGTCAAATTTCTTATGATCTTATAGTTAAACTACTTTCACGATCCAACCTAAATCATGTATTGCTTCATACCACAACACTGATTGAGTTTTTTTTAACCCCAGAATGGTGAGGCCTTCCTGTGTATATAGTAAGCTTGCATTGCTATAAAACTAATGTACATGGATCTCCTATCCAGTAATATGTTTTAAAATGTTAGCATTAAAATAATTGAAATGTCAATCAAAGGTTCACTTATCTTTGTCTTGGAAAAAAAAAAGAAAATGTTGATGTTTTAGTACAACTCCAGATATCTTTTAAATTCACTAATTTTTCTGGTCTTTTCCTCTAGGTATAATTATAAGATATGAACTTTACATGAGAAAAAAATTAAAATCAGCTGGGAACTTTCTTCCTCCTGAAATTCGTGTTTTCCAAAGCAGTGGATGGCTCAGTCCTCAACCAGTTGTGGAATCTCAGAATGAAAATGCCTTGGCTCCACCACAGACCAGTACTACAGTTGCTGATCTGGAACCATTCACGGAGTATGAATTTTATGTGCTAGCAGTAAACATGGCAGGTAGCATATCTTCAGATTGGATATCAGGACGAACAGGAGAGGCTGGTAAGCACTGGTTTGAATTTGTTTGATAGAAATGAAAGGAAAATGTAGATTAACATGTATTCTTAATTTTCAGTAAAAGTGTCTAGTTATGGTTAACTAGGGGTAAATTCACATTTTTAACTAATTAAAGTTAGGTCAAAATGTCTCAGAACTGAGCATGAAAAGCAAAAGCATTTTCTTCACCATAATATCATGTTGTTGAGGGAAATAATCCATGCTAATTTACCCTACATTTAAACTACAAGATTTCAAAATATACCAAGCAGAGTTTTGATTTGAAGATCTTGAGAGGGTTACCTTTTCAGGAGTATAGTGCTTGAAACTTCTACTGAGACCTCATTAGTGAGAGATGCCTCTATCTGAATTAAGGTTCTCATGACACCATATGCCGAAGTCAGTAACATGGATTTCATTTAACAATAAATGTGAAGTGTAAAGATAGAAAGAGAAAAGAAAGGGATGAGAGAGAGTGATCAACAGAAGGTAGTTACCCTCCATTGATCCAGCAGTGTCCTGTTGATCCTTCTTCACTCTGGTCTTCTCAGTGGTGATTCTGAGGTCATTTAAAATTTTTCACTATTTATACATTTTAGCAAATAAAAGAACTAATGCTCAATGGCTACACAGTTCTCTTATTCTGTTGGTTGAATGATTCCCTTGCTTCTAATGCTAATTAGTCCATATGCTCCATCTTTCTCTTTTTTTGGGTCAGCGGGTTTCTTGGGTTGATGGGCTGTGAGTTGGTGGTCATGATCTCATGATCTCCCCTGATGGAATTACCTTTTACTAAGTCAGAGCTGGTTTCAGCACAGTTGCCATGTTGGCTTTTGTTGTGGCCCATAAATCTTGAATTCTTTGTGTCCACTATCAGCAATCCATTCTTCTTCCCAAGGCTTTTTTTACCTCCAACTGGGTCTGAGATAACATCTGGACAATAGTACCAGCTTTATCTTATCTCAAGTTCTTGCCATGGTGGATTATCTTACAGTCCAGGTTCCTGGTATCCAGAGAAGCATATTCAGGGCAGTGTCAGGGATTCTTGGTGTTTGGAAAAGCCATCTGTCCCATGACTTGGGATGATCTTCGACTGGTGATATGTGTGAGTGGTCACTTCTTCACACAGTTTGCCAAAGTGGGAATTTTTCTCTGGGTGTGTTTAACTGGTATGAACAAAGCAGATCTCCCGTGCACCAGGCCTGGAGTTAACGCCATCCTGTCGCTTCCTTCTGTGCTTATCTCATGGTGAAGTCTTTTGTGTTTGAGACAGCCAACTGTGCTCTTTAACTCCTTACGACTCTTGTGCTTTTATAGAGGCCGAGTGTCACAATATGGCCCCTTTTTATCAAAGTGTAACCAGTTCACAACCTCTCTTATTATGACTCTTCAATTTTCGAAAGGGTTTTGCCACTTGACATATTCATTGAAATATCAGCAATTTATTTCAATGCTTTCAGTAGAAAACTATGTTTTCAGACTGATAGAGTCCATGGTCAACAATTAAACATCTCTCTTATGTTACTTATGCTTTTGCTTGGTGTTAGCTTGAAAATGGTATCCTCAGTCATTTTCTCCAGCAAAACAGCAGGCTAAACTAATTCTTCTTTCAAAATGAGCCTTTTTGCTTATCTGTTCCTAAATACTATATGTTATAAAAGTGTTAAATTGTATTTGGGAAGAGGTCCATTAGTGTGGTTGTTTGTATGTAGCAGAAGTGCTGTGAGTTGGTATCCTATTATTACTGAGGAATCAGGTGGGGATTTAACTGCAGTGCAAACAATCCTTTAACAGATTTACTATGGAAGACAGGGGAACTGTTTTGTAAGAAGTGAGAGACATGTTAATTTCAAACTGGCCTGGCAAACAGAATTGCTTTTAAGATGTTGAAGTATTGAACACTTTTTGCTTTTATCAGTTTTTTCCCATGTTGCATGAAGTTTTTCTTCAAGGCCTTTTCATTCGTATGTACTTTCCTACCTGCTACAGGGGATAGGACTGTGGTGTTGATTAGTATTTCTTCGAAGACACATGCAGAGTTTTAATCTGCATTCACAGCCAGAGTAAAAAATAGGAAAATGATGAGTGAAGTACTTACCAAAATAAGGTGAAAATTCCAGCTAGACTTGAAAATAAAGTTAGAAATGGAAAAGATTGTCTGAAAATGGTATTTTACAAGTACAATGAGGAAACATGCATTATACATATTGCTCATTTATTTTGTAAATATTATTAATTTAACTTTATTTCAGCCCCAGTGTTCATGCCATCTCCATCAGTATTCCCTCTTTCACCATATTCCCTTAATGTGTCATGGGAAAAACCTGAAGATAATGTAGCAAGAGGAGAAGTGATGGGGTACAGCATCAGTTTGGTGACTGAACAAAGGTCTTTGCCACCATTTGCCCAGGTATTATTGTTAGTTACATTAAGTTTTTCCTAACTGGTAATAATAAAATTGATAAAACTTGATGTCCTCTGAGGTGTTGTGATGAATTTTTTTCCATGGTTTGTGGTGTGTTCTCTGATCCAACTTTTCCACCTACAGGTTTCATGTATATACTGTTGTTTATATATATCTGTTATGTATATAATGTTATATACTACTACATTTTAAGCTGTCTTTCTGATCTGACTTATTTTCAGTAGCAGGTGAGATTCAAAATTAGGAGACATGAGATTGTGCAACAAAATTTAAATTACCTTGATATTTGTTTATAATGGTTCTATCTTGTTGCTGTACTTGCTAATATGCTTGAAGCCAAATTGTGTTGTAGATATCTACATTTCCCTTAAGAAGTTACATGTCCAGGTGAGTTTTTGAAGTGGAGCAACCTAAAATACTGTAAAGAAAAAGATTGAAAAAGTCAAAATATGTGACTTTAAAATACTGTTGTAATGTTTGAGTGACTGGGTTTGCCAAACAAATACCATGGCATTAGTGGTAAGTGAAAGCTTAGGAAGGAGCAGAAACATGATACATAATCAGAATATGGGAGTGGATCTGGTGCTCTCATATTGTATTTCTGATTCAGAGCTGATTTTGTCTTTTGATGTTACCACAGATGGGCCTCAGTTTATTTGCTTATCAACTGGGGATACTACTGTTCTCGGGGCTGCTGTAACAATACATGAATGCCAATTGCTTCTGGTCACTGGCTTGCAAGATTCTTTATGCACAAAAACAACCGATAACAAAGATTTCTAAAATGCTACAGTTTATTCAGTTCCCCTCCTACTGATAGCTTATACTGCTGTTAAAGTAAAGCAGATGCAAGTGTTTGTAGATATTTGTTATTCCACTCCTTCCTAATGCCTGCTAATCATGTCACTCCTTCATTGGTGGTCAGATTTCACAACTTAATAGTGTCATTTTCGTCATCTCAATTGTGGCTGCACTGTTTGTAGTGATAACTGCACCACCACACAGTTTTATGAGGCAATAACTTTGTTTCCTCATTTATCCACTCAGGAACTGGCTTATTACCTCATAAAACAGTATGATGGGAAGTATTATTACCTAAATCCCAGCTTGCTCAGACTCTCCAAAATAATCCTCTCCCTCAGTTGGTCTATTCAGGCTTTCTCACGTCTGAGTGAAGGAATCTGCAAGTCCAGAGACAAGTTTCTTATTAGTGATCATGTCATCAAATGACAGGAATGAAAATATTATTAACCAACTGTTGTCTTCCAATCTGTTTGCTTTGCAGGTTTTGCATATAGCCGAGGCTCACGAGCTCTCCTACGTAGCAACGGGATTAAAACCTTACAGGACGTACAACTTTACTGTTACTCTCTGCAATAAAATTGGTTGTGTAACCAGTGAGCCAGGCATGGGGCAAACCTTGGCAGCTGGTAAGGAAACAATCTGTAGCAAAGTGCAAAGCAGACACATGCTTTACTAATGAATACCATGATGATGGTCCTAGTTTGATGCACGGTGGCAGGGGTAGGTGTTGTATTAATACAAATTGACTTGCTTAATTATTATTTGTTTGTTTTGACAGATTAAACCCAAAATGTTTTCAGTGGAGGTTTAAGGTACTCTGTTATGGCAGTAGGATTTGTGTACTGCTCTCTCAGTTGGAAGCTATGATATGTATAGTTTTTGCTTGTGTTTGCTTAAATGGTGATGGTACATAAATGTGGCTGCATCCACTCATTCATTCACAATGCTAAGAAGTTGTTAATTTGTTGTTGGGGGTTTTCAGTATGTTTGCATAACCAGAAACGTAAAATGCTCCAGCTGTGCCAATGCCTTGCTTAGCATATGCAGGAGGAGTTGCATGGCTTTAAAGAGTAACATAAGTACATATTATATTTGTGTGTCTAAATCAAAAGCAGTGTACACACATTTGGGTCTGCTTTTTTGAAAATGTTTATTTAGCCCTTGAGATTTGAGATTTTGCTTTGTGGATGTGTATCTACATATCTATGGGAACAATGCTAAAGAAACTGCATATGTGTTCCTGGGCACCTTAATATATTTTCAGTCTTCAAGTTAATTTCAGTAGCATTGTCATGGATTTCAAAGGTACTGTCTACAAATTTAGGGGAAAATACACATCAGTCCAGAATAGAGATGGAGGAAGCCTGTATTTACTTTGAAAAAAGGACTGGCATAAACTCACTTCTTGGACATTGGGCATTCAAGAGGGTTTTAAGAGAGATATTGTTAGGAATATCAACTTTTAAGTCTCTTTCATGTATTCATGTAGTATTCATGGCATGAGGTATTTAGTATGGCTCTTTAATACTATAAATACGAACTCAAATCCATACTATATGACATACTGGTGGTCAACTGAAGAGAGCTGACCACTTAACATTGTGATTTCCTTTTCTATAGGCATTTAAAACACATTAATTAATTTTGCAATATTAGCTAAAATTCTTAACTAAAAATGTTAAACAATTAGAACTAAAAATGTTACGCAATTAGTGATATTGTCATATGTATGTTGTGATGGTGATCTTTGCAATTACCTCTCTCATGTAATTTCGTCTCATATAGGAAAACATCTGAAATTTTTTGCTGAAGTGAAATTTAAGGTTTTGGGATATTGTCTCTAGTCTGTCCTCAGTTCTTCATATCTATTTATTTCATTGCCTTTCCATTTGTTTTTAATTGGAAGGCTGGCCATATGCAGAGCCTCCTACTTGTATGACTTTATCCCATTCCACACAGCTATGAGGAAAGGTGTTCCAGTCTGCTGATAACCATGGAAACAAATATAGCCTAAACAGCACACCTTATTACTACAAATCATCCAACTTTGCATTTATACATTTATTAAAAGATTCAGGAACAATAGCTTAGTTATGCTTGACAGCTTGTTTATGACCATCTCCTCCCTGGTTGTGTTAATACTCAGAGACCTATCACATTAGAGAAGACAGGAGAATACAAAATAGCATAGCAGGCATGTCCCCATTTATTAGCTGTTTTGCAGTGAAGCCTTTTCCTGTTTAATGTTGTAAGCCTTGAAAGAAAGGAATCAGTGCTGCATTGTGTTCCTTTAATTTTTTAAAGCATGTTATTGCAATGTCTTAATTTTTGGCAAACTGAAAGATAAAGAACTTATGTTTTGCATGCAGTTTTGTCTTCCACAAGTCCTATTTTTTGTTCTTGGAGATATTTGTTTCATCCTATCCATGCAGGGTTTTTTTGTGTGTGGTTTTGTTTATTTATTTGCTTGTGTGAGGGATTTTTTTATTTTTTTCTTTATGTGTTTGCTTGTTTCATTCTCTGGGATTCTGTAAAACTGTGTTTCCAAAGACAATTTAAAAGAAGCACTACTTATGTGATGACAGTCAGAGGGAATTGAAACAAAGCTGGGAAAACCAATCTTTAGCATTTGTAAAAGTAGATTATCGAGTCTTAGTCCATTTCTCTCCTTTCTTTTTTTGTCATTGAAAAGTGCAAAATGAAATTAAAATTGTCTTCCATTTCTCTCCTTTCAGTTCTTTTTTATGGAGGAATGTCTCTCTGGCAAAGAGACAGCTTTCCTGGCTGGACGCCAGTCCCCCTCCATGCCCTGGCAAAGGCAGCTCTTTGGAGGAAGTCTTGACTGAAATGTGTTCCAGCCTGATGGTCCCCTTGCGTCGTAACACAGTCCAGGAGCTTTGAATTGTGTTTCAAGTTGGGCTAGAGGTTATACTAAATTACACTAATTCTCCTCTGATCCTCAGGAGGAGGAGGAGAACAATAATGGAAAACCATGTCCAGTCCCCTTCTAAGTATGAAATATACAGGTTTATCACATGGGCCATTTCAATCAATGAGTATCTTGATGATTGTGATTTTGGCATGCCCAAGAGATGTGTATTAGCAAGGGGCTTCTTTTTGAAATAGGCAATGTCTTCTAAGATTTGCCACTAGAAGCCTCAAGTAATTTTTAAGCTTTGTTCAGATCCATTAATTTGAATCCTAGTTATAAAAAAGATACTCTTTAAAACCTAATCTTTTTCTCTGAAAACTTATGTTTGTTTTTTTTAATTGGTTGTAGGACAGAAAATTAAAACAAAGGCAGAAACAAGGGCATGAAATCACTAAGAAACAAAATTGTTGAGGGAGAAAAGTAAGGGGTTTTTAGATAAGATTGTAAAGACGAAGAAATGAGACTACTTCATGCAGGAGCAGAATTTAATGATAGCACCCAAGGAGGCAGAAGCATCACAAAGAGTCTGCTGATTTTTCAGTGAGAATTCGCTTGCACTATGGCTGGTTAAAATCCAGAAGCAAACTTAATGAGTGGTTTCATTCTAACTTGGTTCAATATAGGCATCTGTACTGGCAGTATCTCCTGTGTAGCTTTGCAGGAGTAGAGTGAAAGAAAACTCAAATTGGCCATATGTCCTTGTGTCTGTCAGACTGGCAAAATCACTCCTCCTCACCAATACATACACCCACGATGTTTGTAATTGGTAGTAAATGAAGACAAATCAGAAGAATGGGAGGAGAGAGTGTGAGAAAGCAAAGTAAAATTGCTACGAATGGAGTTATTTTATAAAAAAATTTGAGTGTTGCAAATGCATATGAAGCCAGGAGCATGAGCTAAATAAAAGAACGGTTATGCCTGATGCTCCATTAATAGTAAAAAGTGTTGGAAGTTCAATGTCAGTGTAAATGCAGTATTGGGATTAAAGATCAAAACAAGCATGGGAAGGTAATAGAAGAGAATTACCCATCCCTGTTACTCAAAGAGAAGGTGACTGGACAGAAAGAGAACCTCAATTTTGTCTGTTCAGATACAAATATATAAATAGCAGTCTTTTAAATATACAATTAATTGAGAAGTGTTTCATATTTTTTAATCTATCTTTTAAATGGTAAATTAAAGATATGACAGTTTCCACAATCCTTGTGGTATTTGAAATACGTTTTTGTCCTGCAATACTGTGCTCATACTAATGAAATCCATGGCTGATAGATGAGGCAAAAATCCACTGTTGTTGCTTTATTTGACAATTTCAAATCCAATTTGAGCTTTGTTTTCATCTGTGCTATCTTGAGATCATTGTGTAGATCTGCATGTATGTAACTGAGAGCAATATTGGACAGTAATTACACATTTTTCAACTCAATACATGGAGCAAAATTTTACTTTATTCTTCTGTCAGGGTTCTGCCATGTTCCAATTCCTATTTCTTTTTGAGAATGGTATCCACCTGTTGATTTTACTAGGTCTTAGGCATTTTTTTTTTAATTTATTGTTTTAATTTCAAAAGCACTTTTTGTTGCACTGTTTTCTCACGTAGAACTCTGCACTGGTACCTATAGATCTCTACTAGCTGGTACCAGTGATAGACCTGGTCCTTTTAAAAGTTTTGTTTTGTGACAGTGTGTCTGCATGAAATGTTGAATTACCATTACAAAACATGCATGTTTTCAGAATTTTTCAGTGAGGCAGAGAAATACCATTTTATTCCCATCATTTTCAGTCATTTCAGCAGGATGAAATTAGCCATGTGAATGCTCGGACCAGTACAGTTGCTTACACTACTGATCTCAAATCATATAGTCAAAGGTTGCCTTAAACAATCTATACAGCTATGTTTCATGCTGTGTGACTAAGCTTATTTCTTGTAATTAAGTTTGCCTTTCCTTTGCCCTTAATGTTTTTTAAAATTCATTTAAAAATCACCTTTTAAGATATAGCAAAGGATTTGCTTTTTGATTGCTGCCATTTACCCCAGCACATTGTATTCCTGATCTTCTACTTTTAATGGCAGTTACAGAGTTCGGAAGCTAATTTGTAGGAGATATTCTTCCAGCACCAGCTGCATCTGGCTTCTTGACAGACTTCTCAACCAGTTATATTTGGGGCTTTGGAGTTGCCTCTGGGTTTACTGGGGTAATTCCAGAATGTTTTACACTCCTTGTTGTTTTCTTTTTGATTACCCTTTTAATCTGAGTAATTTGTCCATTTTTTCCCATTTTTTTCCATTCATGTATAAGGTCTGGTGCAGACCCTTTTCAAAAGCCTCATTTGTTTATGTCTGTCATAGATGGCTTTTCAACAAAAGGCTATGCCTCAATTTTAAAATCACCAATACCCATTTAACAGATAGTAAGAAATGTATAGTTTCCTTTGTTACAGAAGAGAAATACAAGGGCCATTTGCTGCTGGCCTGGAAACACAGATTGTTTTGCATGCATGTACATAAGTCTCTTCATTGTGAATAGGACCCAAAGTGATTAAACAAGCACTCTTAATATGTTAATTTATAATTTTAATTACAACAATCTTGTATATATAGTCATTAGTGAATACTAATATAAATATTTTTCTACCTTTTTATTCATAATGCATAAACCAATCATCCAGTTACTTCTCGGCAGTTGCCTGTTTCCGTTTCATAATACAATCTTTGTTCTTAGTTATGAATGCATTTTGTTCATTCCTGTCTTGAATAATCCCTCATTAAGCTAGTCACTTTCTGCTCCATGCTAAAAAGGAAAAATTATCATGCAAATGTGGCATGCCATATTAAAAAGCACATTACCAAACACTTTTGTTGCTGTCCTTCAATTAGTTTCCCTTCTTTGAATTTAATTTCATTTGTTGTTAAACTACTGACTTGATGTATGGACTCATGAATTTGAGGCTGCTGCCAAGAATGTAGCAGGAAAAAAATCAAAGCCTCTTCAGAAAGCTACAGAGGCAAAGCTGAAATGAATTTGCTTCACCTTTGACAAGAACACTTGAGCAGCACTGGAATCCTCTGATGATTCAGCTTGGCTAATTATCCAATTATTTATTCCAAGAATAAAGACGCTGTTTTACAATTAGAAAAGTGTAAAGTAATCTGAGAAATTTCGTAATGACAGATGACTTAAGTAACTTCTGAGATAAATAGAATCTGCTCAAACTTGTCTTGCCAAGTGTTCAAGCTGTAGTTAAACTGCTCTTTGAGTTTCAGGGAATCAGTAGGGAATTAAAAGTTATTTGTTTCTTCTCCCCTACCAACCACATATTATGTCAGGAAATAGCTCAAAAAGCTCAGTTTGTTCTTTTCCCTCTGTCAAATTTGCAACATTTTTAAGCTATATTTAAGTTGCATTCCTCTTGATTAAAAGCTTTTGGTTCAAAGCAATACTTTTTAATTGCCTAATAATATAAGTCAGTTCTTAGGAAAGAACTGTGCATTTAGGAGTTCATTTGCAATATAACTGAAAAATTCATTGCATGGCAGTAAAACAATTTACTGTTAATTACAAGGAGAAGAATTTGCTGTACCATGCTCACAGATTGCCATGAATCATGCAGCACTCCTAGAGATTTATAACAGATGTGTAAGTGGGATGAATTAGCAGGGTTTAATAACAGAGACACAAATCATGCAGACTTCAAGGAGCTTTAATTGATATACTAGAATGTGACGGGCATGAATCACTCAGCCATTCAACAGCACTGTAACATATGGTCAGCTCAATATGCTGCATCTTAAATCGGTTGGTGAGTCGTTGGTTGTCCCATATGGTGGAAGCAATATCTTTTTCATGATTTTTAAAAAATACAGTGGATTACATCTATTTTAAAAGAAATATGAATGCGACGTATCCACGTTACTAAATTTTCTTTTGATGTCTGTTGTGGGTGGGTTCTGTTCTTTTTTCGGGAAGGAGTCCAAAATTGACTCTAAAAGAAAATCTCTTAAAACTCAAAATATTGTCAGAATATTGCTTGACTCATTTACTGTTGAAATGACTGATACCATTGTGAAGTGCAGTAAAGGAGAACATACCTGAAATGGAATGGCAAACTTGAGGTCCTCTGGACTAATTACTGGAGTCAAATGAAATGCATGACCCATAGCAAGGTATGCAATTTTACCTACAAGGTAAACTCCATTATGAAAAGAAAAGGATATTTTCTGTAACTTTTTTTCCTTGAATTTGGCATTTTTCTCTTTTATTTTGTACATATGCATTTGTAATTCAACAACAGTCAAAAATGGTCTACTTTTCATTGCTGTTACCTTCCCGAATCATTCAGTGTCTACTTGGGGGTTTTGGTGGAAGAGTACACAAATACCTACCTACAGTAAGCGGAGCAGAAGTTACTCAAACATATGTAAGCCTGTAAAATTTAGCCACAGTGTAAATATGTTATTCCTGGGACAAGAATCTGGCAGAGTATGGAAAAGCTTTAGCAGTTGTATTAGTAAACCTGACAGACTTGAGAAAGGAGTATTGTATCCTTAGAACCATGGCTGCCAGAATTTAATGTCGACAATTAAAATTTATTTTGATCTTTACCTAGTGTTTATTACTGTTTGTATACACAACAGACCTTACTAATACAGAGATGCACTATTAGATGGAATTACCATCTGTTCAGAGTGAAATGCTGGCATCTGTCTTCGAGCCTAAAACTAAAATGATATTATTTCAAACAAAACAAAATTAACTGCTCTTTACTTACCAACTTCATTTTTGTGTACATGTGTGTCACAAACACATGGGAAAGGCTTATTTATAATGACCTGTGTAGCAACATCTATATTTAGATATATGACTTCAACGTAAGCTATATGGACCATCTGTCTTAATTGGTCTTTTCTGTGCCCTCTGCTACACAATGGCATGCGGCAATCATGGGCTTTTAAATACTGTTTTAGCCTTGTAATATATTAAATATGTATTATATAGCAAGACATTAAAACTACATAATTAAAATACACAAAAATGTGACTTTGAATCCTCTAAAATGCAATACGCTCATTATTTTGACAGATGTGTCTTAACAGAATGTGACTAAAAAAAATTAAATAGGTAAAATTATACTCAATTCATCTTTCAGAAAGTAGCTACAGGTACCACAGTGACACCTTTAGGAAAATATATACTGTATCTTTTAGTGTTGAATATTTTTAATTTCAGCATTTAGTACCCTGCTGGGCTAGTGCTACAGATTTATTTCAAGACCTTCTGGTTTTATGTGCAGTTGGGTTTTCTGTTTGGACTTTTTTGTTGGTTTTGTTTTTAAATACTTATGTAACCTATTTTGTACAGTTTGCTGCTGTCTCGATGCACAAGAATTCTCAAGCATTAAGGAGACTGTAGTTTAAATACTAGTGCTATAGCAAGGATGTTACTTTCTGAAAGGGTAGTCTTGTGTTCCATATATCACAAAATAATAAATTGTGTCATGCCAGTGTTTAATGCGTGTACACAGTGCATTAACTGTAACTGTAGTACATTTATTTGTGCTAGAGGAGACTTGAAAATGATTAAAAAATCAATACTTCCCTGTCAGAGAAGCAAGTGTTACGATGCATTTAAGTAGTTAATTGCATAAGCCCCATAAAAGCTTCAGGTTTGGGTATCAGAGATGCCATAATTATGGTCCAAGTAACTGCCGTTTATTAATACTAGACTTTTAAGGAAGACGTAGTTATTGTCATGAGTGCTAGTCAGCTGTATGCATTTTAAAAATAATGAATTTTAGCATTTCTCTTTTGCCATCGGTAATCTCAACTGGAGGGCTCAACCTCTTCAATTCGCATTTAAAATGCTGACGTAGGCTGGTTCCCTCAGAGGTGAAGTTTTGATTGTTAAGCCATGTTTTCTATTTAAACTTGTGCATTAATACCACAATTCATTAGTGCTGTGCCCTACTTATGCAGGGAAGCTTATGACCTCACACTGCATTACTTCAATTTTGACATTGTAAATTTCTACCATCGCGTGTGATACTAATTAGATTGTGAAGTCATAAGTGATACCTAAGCAGGAATTTACAGCACGTAGTGCCTTTGGCAGTTTCCCAGTTCCCCCACTCCCTGCTTTCTCCAAGAAGAATATCTATCAATTTATGGGGTGTGGGGGACGAAGTAAAAGAAAAAAGAAAGAAGTAATATACTACTGGCAAATAGGAAAAATGAAAAATATGTTAACGATCTTGGAAATGCAGGAATGTTTAAAAGGATGTTATCAATTAATTTAAAATGAAGCAATCTCTCCTTCTCTGAAGAATTCGTGCTATGTACAATGCTGGGCTGTGAAGTAATATGTCAGATTTTGAAGGTCCGTATTTTAATTCAGGTTTTATTGTTCTTGAAAGGCATTTATTGCTCTTTACTGTGTCATTATGGGAACAAATAATTTTTGAAAATTGTCATTATATTTCACTTCCTGGGCAAATGAAGTTCCTGTTGTTAAATCCTTCTCTTTGTTGGGGAAAGAAGGGTGAGAAAAAAAGCAAGCTAAGATGTATATAGATTCTGTACATAGCAAAGTGTACATGCTTCTCCAGATGACATCTTCTATTGTTTCAGTGATGGTCCATTTCTTTCCACCTGTAGGACCATCATGTCATAATCCAAACAGGTCATGCTGCCCTCCAGTGGCTTACAGTACAGTATTTTATTAAAAAATGGAATAAGTTTAGTTAATAACTCAGCTATGGAGTAGCCAATGCTATCAGAGAGTTTAAAAGAATATCAAAGTATTGAGCTTAACAGTAGGAGAATCATCCTATAACATAAAACTGTCTTATGCTGCTACCTTCATGGAAACAGTCTTGTTTGGAGTCCTGGTGTGAACCAGAATTGGTGGAAAAAATTTAGAGAGGGTCGTTTTCTTGAAGTGGGTAATTATCTGAACACAAGCTGCTGTCTGGTGTGCACATGATGTGAACAACCAGATGGGCCTGCGGGACTGTGGACAGAGAGCTGTTCTGCTCCTCTTGGTGAGGATAAGTCCAGTGACAAGAGGCCCCTGTTGTCATGTGCCATACTGAGATGTAACAAGAGTTACAACTGCTCAAATTTTCCTTTGTTTTTTCACTCACATCCACTTGTGAAAGTCATACAGATACACGCTTACAGGGAGTTTGACATGAGAGGCCCATCAAGGAAGGAAGGAATCCAAATATACTTTTTATGAAGATGTTAATTAATATTCTCAAAGATTATGAGCAAAAATATTTTAGCTATAATTAGAGAGACATTTGTTCAAAGCCTGAAGAAACAAACAAAGTATTTCTTGTGCAACTGAAAATAAGTTTCTCATAAAGATTATTTTTTGAGGTTTTTCTTTCCTCTCCTAATTAAACTTCTATGGATATCTGTCTTTATTCTTAAGATTTCTTTATTCTTAAGATGAGAAAATGAAACAGGATGTTTTGCAAAGATTGTTAAGTGCAATAAATAATTGCCCAAGTATTATGGACAATGATACCTAGATAACTTTTTTTATCCACAGCTCCAAGAAAACTTAGTGCTCCTCGTGTTGAAGGAATAAACAGCACAACAGTAAAGATAATTTGGAATGAACCTGAAGAGCTTAATGGGCCTTCTCCCATCTACCAGGTGGAAAGGATGGATTCATCTTTAGCTACAATGAATGTAGAAGTAACAAAAGGGATCCGTTTCCCAGGAAATGGGTATTACAGATTTGCAAGTTCCACTCTCCCCACCAATACCTACTTTACAGGTAAATGAGTTTAAATTACTTAAAAAATGTATTAATTATACTCTGCATTTGTTTTGCCATTTAGTATCATGTTCTACAAAACTTTTACGTTAGAGTAGATCAGTTCTAATTTCATAAAGTAATGTAATGATTAGTGATGTATGGGCTATTTTGATTCTCACTTAAAAAGCCTGTGGAAATCGTTTGACATGTGGGATTTTTATTACCTCATGTTTGGACAGAGAGATGTACATGGCAGTGAATGTTGATGCATATTTGACTTGTTTCTGAGTTGCAAATATAAGATTTTATTTATTCTTCTGGGATAAAAACTTTTTAATTAATTTACTTTGAGTGCTAAGATGTGTTTTATTTTGTAAGTTTTTGAGGATTTGTGGGGCTGCATAAGCACTCAAAAAGCTCTGTCTTCCAGGTTCAGAGCATTTGTGTTGTGATCCTGTTTGTTTTGTTAAGGAAAGAAAAAAGGCTGCCACTCAGATAGAATTCCATTGTTTCTAGGCCTTTGAGCATTCTTTATTTTTTCTTGATGAGTTACTTCACTTTGGAACCAGGAGATTTTTAGATTGAAGCGGACCTATGTCCTATTCCTGTGATTCTTGTCATTTGCTGATGTTTTGACTTCTGGGATAAAGCAAAGATATAAACAGTATGTTTTTTGCAGAAATTAACCTGATTGCATGTTTGAAATGTTATTGCGGTCTGTAAGTGAAATCTTTGTGTGCATGAAATATGAGTGTTTATAAGAAGAAACAGCAGAGCTGAGGACTTAAAAAGTGTATGAAAGATGTGTGCATGTGTATATTTATCTCAGGTTAAGAGAATGATAGTAGGAAGGGGAAATCCAGAAGAAATCTAGGTAACTGTAAGAGCAGGCATTAACTAGCACACTGACGGTGCAGGGATCACACCTGTGGCAGTGACACAACCTAACCTGGTACTAAACCTGTTTTAAGAGAGAGAAGGGCTGCAAAAACTGTGCAGCACTGTTGACACAAAAGAGAACGCTGGAGTTTTGGAGAGCACTCAGCTGATATTCCTTGTCTTCAGGTAGTTCTGGCAAGAATGTTTGAGCAGTCAGTATTTGCAAGCGTGTATGTGCAAATTCAGGTTTTGTTTAAAACAGAAATCATCTTCTTGCCTCTCTATGATCACTCAGTGAATCTGACTTAAAAATGTTGAACATGACTTCACTTTTTTTTTCCAGCTAGGTGCTTACTTGACTGGTCAATAATAATAAGTGATAATGTGTTAGTTAAATATTGACACTGTGTTGACTGGCACACCCTGTCTCTGTGTGGGAATCTGTAGGAACAGCTGTTAGACTCCTTTCTTCATCCAAATTGCCCAGTGGTTTTCCTGACATCAGTTTGCACCCTTTGCTGTATATTTAGAATAAAACCCTTTGATATGTTTCTTTTGTTGTCAGTTGTGACTTTTTGTAACCAAGCAAGCCCAACACCAATCTACCCAAGTTTCAATACACTCTGGAGTTTAGTTCTGCTCCATAAGCTGAGACTGATGCCTTGAGTAAAGTTTATTGTGATGGCTGAGGTGATTTGGGAGAGTTTGGACAGGCAGACTGGGAGATGTTAAAATAAAGTTCCCTTCATATTGACAGCTGATGGCTGATAACGCTGTAGGGATAAATATAATTTATCATGGCTTTGGATTGTGTTCTTTCTCTTCTATCAGCTATTAGTCAGTATTTGGAGACAACCTAGAACTAAAACACTCTAGGCAATTTGTCCAGACATCTGCTATTAGTGACTGACAATCAGATTAAATCAGTCTACGTTTGGTACCTAAAAGTGTGTAGTTCAGGTTTGGCAACTCAATAAAGATTTTGAGAAATATAAATCTGGGTTTTTCTAAGTTGGTTATCTGTCCTTCTTCCAAAACATGATGGAGGGGAAAATGATAGCAAATCCAAGAGAGTTTAGAAAGACACACACTTAAGGGGATGAAAAATATTCTTTAACTGCACTCTGCAGTTGTTTCGTTGTTGAGACCCTCTCTTATTACCTATTTCTGAAGACAAGCAGTTGGCAATTGTGCTTTATGGATGGAACAGCTTTAGTGTGCATGCAGCTGTGTACATTTTTGACACAAAAGTGTGCCAGCTTGTATGTGTCAGTCAGCAGACAGATACTTCTTGGTGCTTCTGGGATCTCCCACTGTTAATCCAGAAGATTGATCAGTTTATTCATTGCTAATAAATGCAGTTGTCCTCACTACTTCCCTGGCTAGTCTTACAGTTCAAGGTGCAAGTAATAGGGGCTGATGTATTTTCTGGGAAATTTTCCAAAATCACTTTAAAAAAAAAAAAAAGTTATTCAATAAACACTGGCTACACTAAGCAGTGTCCTGTCTGTAAAGCCTCCAGCTGCACAGGAAGATGTGTTCTGAGTACACATTAGAGGTAGAGGAAATCAAGTAAAAAGAGTTTTTTTCTTCTGGAGCTGTCCATATGCAACTTTTCAGCTCTTCAAAATGTGAAGTGTTAGCTATGTGTAATATAATTTCCCAAATTATGCAGACTTGATTTTTAATACTTATTGGCATTCCTTAAAGTTCTTAGATACAATAGCATTTGTTGTATCTATCAAAATACCGCAAGGCAAAGGTGTTGGGGGTTTATTTTTATTGTGAGATAGGATTAAAAAGGAAAGAAAACAAAGCAAATTTAAACTTGAAAACATACAAGAAAAAACTTTATTAACAAAGTTAAAAGAGGAAAAT
>VZTB01005220.1:1193780-1379643 GCA_013397245.1 Thryothorus ludovicianus | reverse complement strand
TTTTATAGAGTTTCACAATGTTGAAAGGTTAACTCAATCCAAATTTTACACTGAGAAGGAAAGCTTGCTGTGTTTCCCCGCTGCCACGTGGTTTTTGCCAGCATCATGTTAACTTTGCCTTGCTGAAACACTGAAACTGGAGGAAAAAAAACTGCAACTGGTGTTTTTGTTTCTTTCTCACCTGCAGTAAAGTTAGTTCAAAGTAGCTGAGTAGACACAGGGTTCGCTGTGAGCCATACAAAAGAGAGAAGCTGTAGCTGCTGGCACCATCCTGGGTGCTCCAATCTCTCAGCCATGTGGGGGTTCCTTTGTTTCAAAGTTGCTTTTAGTTTCAGAGTCCTTTCTGACCTCGGGAAGCCTGGTGAGTTCCTTGGTAACTAGCAGTTCTCTCACCATCCCTCCAGGAAAGAAAATTTCAGCCAGGTCAGAGAGATCAAATCAGCCCAGGCCCGGCCACCCCGGGCTGAGCAGGGCCAACCCGGACCCTGCCAGGCCTGAGTCCTGCCACCTCCTTCAGAAGCCAGAAGTGAAGTGAAGTGCCCCCTCCTCCAGTTTTTTTCTTTGTTTCAAGAATGTGTCTTTCCAAAAATCGCAGCAGCCTCATTGGTTGAATTGAACAACGCTACCCCATGACAAAAGGAGAGCTGTTAGTGTTCTTGTTTTAGCTAAGGAACTTGTCCATCTCCCAGCACTCTGAAAATTTCAGTGTTTGGGTGTTTATCTTCATTTCTTCCCCATGAGACAACAAAGTGGTGTGATTTAACATATGGGGAGCTGGAGTTCAGATTCTACCTAATGTGGGACTTTATACTTAAAAGAAACTCTAGAACTGACTAGAAGGTTTTACAAATTATTTTGTGTGGTTTGCTTTTTTTGGTCAGCTTGTGTGCTGTGGCTGTGAGTCAGGAGTCAGAATGCTGCAGTACTGCTGTTGTGTTTGCCTTTCTGGTTCTCTTGTCATCACGAGAAGTAATATCTATTTTATACAGGGTGTAGAACAGGCAAGCTTGGAGTTCAAATGTCATTCCTCTTGGATGCTACTTGTTTTAAAAGAAAATTATTCATGTAATATTGATCAAAATGCAGTCTACTCTGAAGAAAGTTTTGTGTTTGGTCTTGCTTTTATTCCAAATTTTCTGTAATAGGACAATACACTTAAAAAGAAGTATGTCTTGCCTGGACTATGTAATCCTTGCTAACCTCTACATGATGCGTATTCAGCTCTGTAATAATTAGAAAATAACTCTATGAGGTAAGATGTTAATATATTAAACATTACAAGGAGAACTTTTTTTTACAATGACATTTTTAGTATTGTAAAGTGGTCTTAAAAACGTGTATTTAAAAAAATATTTATATCTGTGCTAGTGTTTTTACTGCCAGATTCTGGCTGGGATACACAGACATTTCTCAGAGTGGAGAATCTTTCCAGTAACGATGTTTCTTAATGAGTTTGCCATGGAACACTGCACAGGCATCATTTACTTTTGTTCTGAGCAGAAGTGCTGAGAATGGCTGTGGTCATTCGGTGTCAGATCTCCCCATAGCTCTTCATCGCAGTGAACTCTGCAGTAATGTAAAACAAATTTCACTCCACAGGATCTTGAGCAAACAGTTGATAGTTAGTCAAAGGGGCAGATATTTTCATTAGCTGGTAGAGCCAAATAAACAGGCCTTTTCCAGCATCCCAACAGAACTTTATGGGATGCATTATGTCTGAATACCAGCAAATGAACAGGATTAGAGGTCCTAAAACAATGTAAGAGGAGAGCCTAAAGAAAATGGTGTCGTTCAGAAAAATGAAGACTAAAAGGAGACACGATGATAGTGTTAAAATTTATAACAATGTGTAGTTTAAAAGAAGAGAATTAACTTCCTGTGTTTACTGTGAGTAAAACAGCTATGTGCTCATAATAAGCTTAAAATACCTCAAGGTAGATTGTCTTTTTTTTTTTTCTGTAAAAGATTCAGGCTAGTTGAGCAAAAGAATTCATTGTTGTGAGAAAGAAATGAAAGCTCTGACACTGCAGATTTTAAAGAACTGTTGGATGAGCATTTGTCAGGAATAACCTGGGTAAAATTGATTCTGCTTTGGAGTAAGTGGATTGTTTCTGTGACCTCTGAGAATGTTTTCCAAACATATATCCTATTATAAACTCAGACTAACCCAATGAAACTGGAAAAGATGTTCATTTCACCAAATAACTTTTAGTAGGAAAGAGCTGCATTTTTTTTCCAAATTGACAATTTTCTGTGTAGAGGGAAGCTTGTGTGAGTTGAACAAGTTTTCCTTCTATTTTATTTTTCTTCTTCAGATATTTCCTAGCATTTCTTTATATAACTAATCATTTGAGATGGTTAGAAATTAATTTTAATCACTAATTCAGAATAATGTTATAATTTAGTCTTGAAGAGAAATCATCTAGTCTTCCTGCTCGTATTGAGTCCACATAGACCTATTTAGGTCTTTGTCTGCTTGAGTTTTCTCTCCATATGTAGCTAAGTTTGTTTACAAATATTGTTCCAGTTTTCCAGTTTGATCCTTTTGGTTTACTTTTCTCCCTTATACCTAGAGAAAATTTTCTGCATGTGCACTCATGTCTATTGTCTCTTGTTCTGTCACTGTAGAGGTCCAAAAAAGTGTGGTTTCATCTCCTTTGTACCCTTTGGGGAGTAATTGAAGAAGGCAATAATTTCCCTCTTCCTTCCATGCTAAAGTCTAAACAAAAGCTATTATCTCAGCCTCTTGTTGAATGTCATGTGCTTTGGCCCTCTGACTATCCTGGTGTCACTGGATTTGTCCCAGCCTGCAAGTATTTTTGGGTTTTTTTTTGGTTGTTGTTGTTTTTTTTATGCCAGAGTACCAAAAATTTCACTATAGGACTTGCATTTGCCTCTGCTGGATTTCACAAGATTTCTGTCAGCCCATTTCTCCAGCTGCTAAGGTTTCTCTGTTGCAGTGTATCCACTGCAGCCTTTAATTTTATTTTTTTAATTGCCTCCAAACTTTTTGAAAGCACACTCTATCCCATCACTTGGGATCCATTTTAATGAATAGAAATGTTAAACTGAATTGGTCCCATTACCAGTTTCTTGTAAATGCTGCCCACTGGGCTTTGTGCCACTTGTCACAAGCCTTTGAGTCCTGCTGTTTAGCCAGTTTTTTTCCTCACTTTTATAGTCCACCTGTGGTTCATCTATTTCTCCAGATTGATGGCAAGGATTCCCTAATCTATAGGCACAACTTTATGGCAAATGCAGTTAAATTTGTTTGCTTCAGCCTTATACCAAAAAGATGGAAACAAAGGAAGAAGAGGAGAGAAATCTGACCTTTTTGCTTAGTTTGGCTTTACGTATTCTTTGTCACTCTGCTGGAATTTTTTCCTTTTATAGCTTTTGAAGAATCAGCCTTTTTATTTCATTACGTTGAACTGAAGAAAGTAAACAAGATTTTCTGAGGGAGAAACTATTACAAAAGAAATTCTTATTCCAAGCTTTTGAATATTCTGAGAGAAAGAAAGAAAGAAAGCACATTTGTTTTGTGGATGTGAAGAACATACTTTTTGTCAGGGAACTTTTAATATTGCCAATCATTTTTCAGAGTTTCATAATAAATCATACACTGAAAAGCTCTTGGAGAACCCGCATTTTGTTGTGTCCTTTCTGTCTAGGTTGTTGCCACAGGACTTGTCCTTAGAAATACTTTTAATTTTTATGCTAACTTCTTGTATTTTCTCCTCTTGTCTTCACAAAAGAATGATTTGAACCTGCATCTTCATCTTCTATGAAAGAAAGATAAAGATCTTCTATGTCACTGTCAAGTGGCTGGCTTCAGTAAGAAAGAGAACCATCCTTTTTTCTGCCTGAGAACTGTTTGCACAGAGATTTTAGGTAGAATTTTATCTTGGTACTTAAAATGAATTCCGAGTTTCATCTTGAAAAACACATTTCTTCCTTTCTTCCTTTTGAATCCCAAGAAGCCTAAAGATAGAGAGTGAGAGAGGAGCTGCATATAGAGAAAAAGGAGTGATCCACCACAACAAAGTGAACTCTGCTGCTTTATGAACAAAACAACTTACAACATTTTTGAACATGCACAACAGGGACTTTAGGCAACAAATAAGCCAAGCTGATGCTGACCTTGCCGGTGTTACAGGGGTAATATTTTCACTAAGATGAGCTGTTTTTTTTAGGCACAGACATATTTTCTATTGGAATTAAGTAGCTGCTTTTTCTTCCTTTTTCATTTTTTTTTTCAATTGCAGCCACTACAGAAAAGAATCTCACCTTGTATATTATTTTTCATATTTACCTCTTGTACTTTAATAGATAAACTATGCAGCACAAGCTTTCAGCATACAAGGGCAGTATGGTTATTTTTTTTTTTTTCTTCTTGGCTTTAGTGCCAAAGTAGATTTTTGCCAGTGTTGTGCATTCTGCACTGCATGGTTAAGACCATTTTTTTCTACTTGTGCATGATAACTTTTAGAGAGCACAGTAGTGTTGTAGAATGGAAGTTGTAAAAGCTGGGGCTTTTCCATTGTTATATCAACCTGCCCGTGGAAAAACCCTTTCCTAGACTGGATCATATTTTCATCTATCTGTGCAAAAACCAGCAACAGAATTGGGTCTTTTGATTATTGCAAACATACAAGATGACTGTACTATTTAAAAGAGAAATTCTTCCCTTTTTGTCACAACTCTAGTTGTGCTTTCGCTAATTTTGTGCAAACATGATTCACGTTTTTGGGATGTACTAGGCATTCTCTCTGCAGGTGTCAAGCTTAAGAATTAGCAGAAGAAAGAGTTATGGAAGTGCTGTTTTCCTTCAGGTATGACATCTTTTGGGGTTGCTTTTGTGCTTGTGTACCTCTAAGAAAAGGTGCAAAATGGAGGGACTTGTTGAGGGAGATTTAGGGAAATAAAAGTTGCTGAAAATAACAAACTAAACAAAAAAGCTCTGAGATAGAAACTACACAAAGGAATTATGTTTCTTTAATTTAAAAATATAAATAAATCAAGGAGAGAGTGAAAGGTATCAAGCATCTCTTGAAAGCTTAGGATGCTAGAGATCCATGTACTGTTTGTTAAATGGAAGCTGATTTCACTTCAGTTAAAGCAAATAAAACAGATTAGTTAAAGAATGTGAAGCAGATTTGAACATAGAAAAGAGTAGTTTGATGGATAGGCACCTTTCTTTTGGCGTGAATGTATAAATGCTTCTGGAAATTCTCTGATGGTGCAGAGATACGTGAAAGAAAACTGACTATTTATAATGGTTTTCATTAACAGTCATGGGTGTTCCATACCAATACTTCAGTACTTTGTAAGATTTTTGTGAGATTCTATTGTGCTGGTATAAAAAACTTATAACCCAAAGTACTTTTTCAGAGAAGGATTTAATGAGAAACAGTAGCCAAAACGAAAAAGATCAGTCGGTACAACCTTTGTTGGCAAAAGCATAATCTAGATAAGATGGCTCAGTACTCTCCAGCTGAATCTTAAATTGTCCAGAGCTGAGGATTCCACCACTTCTTGGAAACATTATTCCAATGCTGGCTCATTGTGAAATTTTTTGTCTTGTGTCCAATTGGATTCTTCTCAGGAGTAACTTGTACCCATTGCCTTTTCCATGTGACTCTTTGTAAAAAGGGACTCTCCATCTTCCTTGTAGCCACCCTTTAAATACTGGTACATGGTGATAAGGTCTCTCTTGATCCTTCTTTTCTCAAGGCTGAATTTTCTCAGTCTTTCCTTATTTGATAGGCTCTCCAGTCCTTTAATCATCTTTGTCACCCTTCTCTAGACTCTCTCCAGCCTGTCCACATATTTTTTGCACAGCAGGGACCAAAACTGAACACAGTGTTATGGGTGTGGCCTGACAAGCACTGAGTAGAGTGGAATAATGACTTCTTTATCTCTGCTGGAGATGTCCTTGTTGACGCAACCCAGCATCCTGTTGGCTTTGTTTGCCACTGCAGCATGCTCTCCACTCATATTGCTTGTCCTCAAGATGCCAAGATCCATTTCCACAGAGCTGCTCCTCCCCAGCTGGATAGATTCTAGCCTGTGCTGCATTCCTGACTTCTGTTTTCCCAGGTGCAGGATGTTATATTTGTCCTCATTGAACTTGTTAGCCCTTTCTTTCAGTCTATCCATGTCTTCCTGCAGGATGGCTCTCCCTTCCAAAGTGTCCCGTTCCACTCAGTTTATCATCATTATATCTCAGCAGGGTACACTTGATCCCATCATCCAGATCACTTATGAAAAGACTGAACAGCTTTAGGCTCAGTATTGGTCTCTGAGTGACCCTTCTTGTGAGAAGTTGCCCGTGTGTAAAGGAGCTATTTACCACCATCCTCTGGGTGCTGCCTGTCAGCCAGCTCCCACCCACCCCACAGACCACTTGTCCAGACCATCACACATCAGGATCTCTAGGAGTAGGCAGTGGCAATTAGTATAGAAAGCCTTGATTAAATTGAGGTAGACAATGTCCACATCCACTGAGGAAGTTACTTTGTCGTAGTCAAATGCAGTCAGGTTGGTCATTCATAATTTGCTTTTGATGAGTCCATGCTGACTTTTCCCAGATGTGTTTCATCTGACTTGTCCCAGGAAGGTTCATTCCATAACTTTGCCAGGGACTAAAGCAAGAGTAAGAGGCCTATAATTTTCTGTGTCATCCTTTAAGCCCTTCTCATAGATGGGAGTGAAATTAGCCTTCCTTCAGTCTTCTGGGATTTCCCTCAATCTCCACACCTTCTGAAAGATTGTGGAGACTGACCTCATGGCTGTGTCAACAGGATCTTGGAACACCCTCAAGTGGATATTGTCAGATCCCATCAATTTGTAGAGACCAAGCTCCTATAACAGTTCACATACAAATTCTCCCTTTACTGATGGTGAGCCAAAATTGGCATCAACCTTGATTTTTAAGCAGATGAAAACGAGGGTGAAGAAAGCGTTTCACCATTGTTGCTGACTAATTCACCTCTCCTGCTTAACAGCAGGCCAAAAATTTCTGATTCTGTGGCGAGTTTTCAACAAGGTTGCAGGAAAGAGACAATTACCACTGTATTCATTGGAGAGATACTTGAAGTGAAATTAATGCTTTCTGGTACATGCCTGGCCCTTATTTAGATTATTTCTATAATGGATTATTTAGTCCAATGACTTCAGACATTGTGTTTGACTAATACTGAGCCTTTAAATTATTTCTACTTTTGAGATACAAATTCTTTCCCATATTGTTTTTAAAGGGTGAAGATGTAACTACTGAATTATGTATTGACTAAAGTGTGTGAGATGTCATGCATTGATTATGATTGCATTGTGAATTTGATCAGGAAATTTTCATAATAATAATATAAAGAAGCTTTTCACCTTCTAATTGATTTTCAGGGCGATTAAATTAAGACCTTGTCTAAGTACGACTGTCCTTATCAATTACTGGCAGAATAGAGAAATTAAAGGATTAAAAATTTACGTGTGTTAAGATTCAGTATTTAAGGTCTAAAATCAATCAGATCATAGACTGAATAATTCCATTATGGCAAAACTATCATTCAGGATTAGACTGTGGTAATTTGGAGGGGAAAAAAAAAAAAGGCTGTCTGCACTAGTACATGTGGGGAAAATTACTTTGCAAAATTAGGCATCCAGAGCTTAAGAAATGGAGTTAAATAAGCAGCATGAATTTCATTCAACTGTGCTATATTTATATGTTATAATGGCATATAACCAGTTGATTAGAAATTCTTTCCATAGGTTCTGTGTATGGTATGGACCAACTGTTGCCTTTTAAAAATCCTTTCTCTGTTTTGTATATAGCTTTTTGTCTGTTTTACTGTACATGTCTATTCTTAAGTGTATGCAGATTTAATTTTTTTCCTATGCTATTTTCACTGGAGTACCAGAGTACTTTGTAATCATTGATATACATTTTTACAAGACTTACATTACCAGTCTTGTTTTATGAATAGGGACTTTGTGTAAGAAACAAAAAAGAGGAATTAATGCTAATTCTGAGTTTTGAGAAGTTCATGTGTTTCAAGTAGTGTTTCCACCAACCCCTTTTCAATTAGGAGCACTTGACACTTCCACAGATCTCCATGGGATGTTTCAATGCAAGCACTCAAGAAAATGAAGAGTGCATAACAAGTGAATAACTTTGAAAAGTTTGGCTTAAGTAGTTTACCTCACATTGCATAAGAACTTTGTGGCAGAGGTGGGGACGGATTTCTCCAGAGTGACTGAACTGTACTAGCTTTGAGACTCTCCATTCACTTTTCATACTCCCCATCCTCTTTGAGCAAACATCCACAGAGCACTACATCAAAAAAGACAGGCTTCTGTGCACAAAATCTTATTTGCTACATGAATTCTGTTTTATTTGCTGAGCATCATAAAATCCTTGAGGCAGACATCTTATGGAAAATGTGTGTTTGTATAATTGTAGACTATATCTTTACTCATCCCCTATTTGTGTATGCTTGCAGTCAGTTTTGAATTACTAAATTTTTAAGTGTTTAGTTTTATCTATGTAATGTGGCCTAAGAAGTTACTCTGAATAGAAGTTAAAAAGATTCCAGAGTGATAGGAGAGTCCTTAACATATCCATCATTTGGAACATTGCTGATAAATACTCATGTCAATGGGTAGAAATATTTAATATTCATAAAATCTCTGATCTGGACTGTTAGAGCCATTGACTGCTGCACTAGATGCACATCTATATGTGAAGGATAGAGTGAATGCTTTTCCAATGTATTGTGTTTACAGCAACTTGTATTTAATTTGGATTTATAAGGAGAGCTCTTATTAGTGGTTATAGGCTCTTCTCTGTTTGTTTTTTACCCTTTCTTCCATTTTTTTTATTTCTTTTACCTTTCAATTATTTTCCCACAGTTTTTGCAATAATCATGATTTGTTTCTTGCTCCTCCCTCTTCCACTCTTTCCCTCCTGGTTTTACCATTGTAATCACATTGATTGTGTTCCTTCTGTGTTCTTCAAAATGTTGTCTTCCTTTTTTTGATATCCTTTCTACTGTTTAGTGAACCATCAGGATTTGGTGTCCAGGATGAATTTCATGGAAGGGTCTTTTCAGCCCCTACATTTCTAAGATGCAAAGTCTCCATGCAAACATAATTTTTCTTTGAGAATTTTATCATCATCCTCTAGATAAGCATCCTGCAAAGAGCAGTTTCCTGACTTTGATGAATTTAGACTTTTTTTTTTTAACTTTGAGATAACCACTCTCTAAAAAATTAATATGTGTGTTCCATAGAAAGAAAGAAACAAAAATCTTAAAAACTTTTGTTCCTTAAAATTATGAAAGTAGTGTAAATTAATTCTTCAAAGTAATTGCAAAAAAGTAGTTGGCATGAAGAAAATATGGTGAGAAAAGATTTTTTTTTTCTTACCTTTAGACACAAATTAAAAAGCTCAGAATTGTCTATTGACAATTATATTGTCAGAGTAACATCAAAGTTATTGTGCTGAGAATCCAGAAAGCAACTGTTAGCATAACCAATAGAATGAAAACACAACCTGCCGAGTAACACTGTTCTGGTTTAAGGACCATTTAATATAGTGGCAGAAATGTCATAAATTAAATTACTGGAGAATTCACAATCTTGATAGCAAATTGTTGCATGGCTTTTTTTTTTATATATTAAAAGATAGTCTAGAGAATTATATACTGGTGTTTGTTGTAGAAAGATCGCGGAAAGTAACTATAATCTATCTCTGTATGTACCCAAAATGAGATTTGATCTAAAGTAGTTAGATCTGTGCTTATGACTTAAGATCTATAATACCTTAAGATTAATTGGGAGCATAAATGGAGAAGCTGACAACCTGAAACCTTGACTGTTTAAAATTGCTGACCCAATTACTGCTAAGCCCTTTGCTGACATGTTAATATGTCTGTTTAAACTGGTAAATCACCACTGTTTTGGTGCGTGCTAGAGTTGGTCCATCAGATGAAGGAAGATGTAAGTTTAATTTAAATAATTATTGACCTATTATGACCTTTTCATTTCATTTGCACTGCTCCTCTCAAGGTAAGCAATTATATTTTTATAGTGTTGGATGGTAATCAATGTACAGGAGCTATCTTTATTGATTTAAGAAAGGCCTTTGATCTGGTAATCACTAACTATTGCTATCTAGACTGGCCTTTTACTATAGTGGATAATACTACAGTCATTTGGTTTTAATATATGCAGAATTTAGAATTTTATAAATGTATTACATCCAACACTAAAAAAATTCGTAAATCCAGAAGATTTGACTTCAAAAATCTTCCTTAGAAATTGAAAATAACTTTTAAACAATCTATGTGATTTTTTCAAGTTCTAACTAAGTTTAGGTCAGCAACCTGGTTTAATATTTTTTTTAAATGTCAAGTACATAGTCCTTTTGGAATAGTTTTACTTAGAAAAGTCTAGCTTTTTTTTAAAATTTGCTACCCCTATTGAACATTTTGGGAGGAAAGTTCACTTCATGGGTTGTTTATTTACTTCCACCTTTTACTGTGAATTCAGAGTTACAAACTTCTGTTCTTCTATTTGTGGATGAAAAACAATCTGAAAGGTTTTTTTTGTGCACATTTTGTGAAATTTTTTTAACCAATATTCATGCCAATATGTTAGGTAAAAGTAATTGAGATCCTGTACCTTAATCATAGTTTGCAAGTGGTACCTGAGTATCTTCCAAAAGGTACTCAGCTAAGCTGTTCTCTTTTTTTTTTCTGATTCCTCTTCTAATCCCTTCTTTTTTACCTCTTGCTTAACATTGTTCTCTAGACACATTTACCTTTTTTGTCTCCTCTCTTTTGTTTTTAATGTATGACTTGAGAAAGCCTTACTAGGCCTGGGTTTAAACTGTCTTCAGAAACATGTGAAATTTGTGATAATTTTTGATCTGCTCCTCTAATGAGTTCCAGGGCCTCTATCCTTCTTGAAGAGGCAGTTCAGTCTTGCTCTGGTGAGCCTTGAAACTAACAGCAGTAGTTCAGAGAGGTCACCAACATAATGAAAAGGGCACTCTTGAGATATCTTGAACCACTTCCATGGATGGCCATGAAGATTAATATTGGGACCTTACATTTGACCTAATATTCTATGGAGAGTCTGTGTAGTGAGCAGAGCAAATGGGATGATGTGCTTGTGGCAGGGAGTGTAAATAGAACTGCTGCATTCTCCATTTTTTCTTTTTTTCGTCTTTTTTCCCCATTTTCTGTTTTTAGCATGTAAGCTAAAATACTGAAACTTGCTCTTGCTTAAGATCACGAAGGTGAGAGTTGTGCCCAGGTGCATTTCTGAGCAGCAGTGGCACAGTCTCCTTGCTGCTCACAGGTGGGAGGCAGGTTTTTGCAAGCTGCTGCCTCTGCCAGCCTGTGCTGAAGTGGCTGGAGCTTGGTGTTTTGAACTCTGCTCATGAAGAATTGATGATACAGTAGAACTGATAATTAAGCACAGCAATGTTCTTCCCAGTCACCACATTTTGTGATTTCATTATCTGTAAATCCTGTAAAATCGTTGTTTTGAAATAATTTTTTCTTAGTTTGTATACTGACAAAGAACATTATTCTTTCCTACTTGCTCTGTTTTGATTTTAGGAACCGTTCTTTGTTTGTAATTTCAGAATTCTCTGTCAGCATTCTATATTTTTATATTGTTTCATATTACTGATAGTGTTAATGGTGCAAGCAGGCAGTACTGCAGTTGGCTTCTCCTAGCATTGTTGTTCAGTCTCTTGGCCTAAGGCTGAGATGGTGAGAGAAGGCTGGGACTGATCAGCAGGCTTGAAAATTTTACCTTAAGTCTTTCATGATCCCATTTTAGGACTGCAGGTGTTCACAGTGGAGTGACAAATATACATGTGTGAATCTTTTATCTCTAAATTAGTAGCAGCATATTCCAATGAAGCGTTTGATCTTAAAATAATGTACTAAAATAAATAGAGGTACTAAAACCAATATAATTCCTGTCTGCTAGCATGGCTAAGAACTAAAAATAAAAATGTCTCAATAGTGAGACAGCTAATTTTATATTGGGTAAAATTAAGGGGATTTTTCGGCTCTGTGGAAAAAAAAAGTTAAATTCCTTGGAAATGTGATCAACCTTGAAGTCATATAGGACATTCACTTATCTTTTGTGCTGTTACTGAGGTTCTTTTTTTTATTATTTTTATTTTTTTTTCCTGGGGAACCTGCCAGAAAGAGGTCTCTCTCCCCATCAGGAGAATGTTTTATCCTGCTCAACAACGTCTCTTTATGCTGTTTCTCATTCTTTGGGCATACTCTGCCAAAGCTAAAACACAATATAAAAGCTTTAAATATTTCTTGTATAGCAATGACTTCACACTTGGTGTTTCACACAGCTGTAAATCTCAGATTCTTTTAAAAAACTTTTTGTATTAAATAGCTATAAATGAACAAAATTCTATTTTATTCTACCCAGTTATGCTATAGATACATACCAGTATGAAACAGCACGTTCTTCTAAACAACCCTAACCCCCATAGGTGGTGCCTTGGTCCCCCATTTTACGGTTTTTCAGATTTCAGGAGGGGGTTGAGATAAAAGATGTGACCTGATTTTGGTACGGCATTACTTGTATGGTAGGTATTTAGTATTGATAATAAGAAAACCCAGATTGCCATGTTTCAAATTAAAAATACTGCACCAAGTCATATATATTATATCAATAACATATTATATAGATATATTATATATATCTATATAATCTTAGGATTATCCTTGCTAGTCTATATTTCCGTCTTCCAAAAAAAAATTCAACCAGCTTTCAGAGTGCCAGATCATTCACCATTCCCTCATATGCATTGTAGGTGGCTGGTGCCAGAGTCTTTGTCATTGTGCCCCAAGGATAAGGCACTCTGCCCGAAGATATTAGATCAGCCAATTTTATCTGTGTGTATAAAGCTGCAATTTTTATTTTCTCAAGTTTTTCCAGGTAGCCAGAGTGAGGTCTGTAATTCTTTTTTTTTTCTTTTTGTTTGACTCATGGGATATTAATAATATGAAGTTATTTTAGATTATTATACTATGTTACAGTATATTTTTAAACTGCTCAGCTATAGTCTGCAGGAAAAAGGGGAAGCATAAGCAAAGAAAAAAAGTCTCCTGGTCCATCGGGTAAATTTTCAGAACAATATATGAGCATTTAGTCACGCAAGTCCCATTAATGTTAATGGTCCCAAGCTTTCTTTTATTCATCACGGTGCTGATTGCACTTGGTCAGCTCTTTATCAGTTTGAAATATTGACAGGAGGAGGAGGCGTTCCCTTAGCCAGGCCTGACTGTTGCAGTGCTCTTTTAACTTAGTCATCCTGCAAATGCTCCTATAAATGGATTTATTTCAGCAGATCCAAAATACATCAACCGGATCACCTTACCCTGGTGTTAGCCCCTTTGCATTGGCTTCAATTTGCAAGAGCATTGATTTTAAACAGTGATCATTACTTATATGGTACTCTTATGGTTTTGCACCATCCTATTTATTACACTAACCTGTTACATGTGCTGCTGTTAAAGTTCTGTCTTTATCTTGCTAAGAAGTGCTTATTTGCTCTCTCTCTGATTATGATTTAGATTATAAAACAAGGCTATTCCCTGACAAGTGTGTCGGCTGCACTAACTCAAGATTTCTGCATTTTCTGCTATGCCGCTCCACTTTTCCTTGGTAGTCTATATAGGAAAATGGGCAATGTTTTTTAACTAAAAGAGGGTAGATTTAGATTATTTATAAGGAAGTTTCTTACAATGAGGCTGATGAAACATTGGCACAGATTGCTGAGAGATGCTGTGGATGCCCATCCCTGGAAACACTGAGGGTCAGTTTGGACGTGGCTTTGAGCAACCTGATCTAGTTGAAGATGTCCCTGCTCATTGCAGGCAGGGTTTGACAAGGTGACCTTTAAATGTCCCTTCCAATCCAAGCCAATATGCAATTCAAAATTCTTCCAGTGCTTTCTGCAACTGATTATGTATATTTATAATTATATATAATTTATATATATATATAATTATAGTTATTGCAACTTTTGTTGGCCATGCTCTTATAGAGTGTTTTGGGTATTTTATTTATTAGAAAAACAGACTTTAACTGGAGGAAAACTAGGCTTTTGGGAGTTATGCCTACTACTTTTTAGATATTTTTTATCTATCTTCCTCTGTTGTCCTATGAAATCTATGCAATTCTGGTCAAGAAAGTAGATGTAGCACAAAATATTTTCCAATACTGAACAAAATGGCAAACTACAAATATATCTTGTTGTTCTATTCTTTAATTTAGAGTGTCATTGTTATTTATACTGATGGCACTCTTTGGGGCTATAGAGAATGGTATTCTTGCAGAGTTCAGGAAAGAACATGCTATCTACTTCAGGGAGGAAAAAAAAGAAAAAAAGAAGAAATAATCTAGTTTTGCCTGATACTTATATCTAAGCCTGTCTGCCTAAAATTCTTTGTTCTGATCATACTTGTATGCCTAAATTTTAATTATTGTTATTCTAGGGTGGTTAGAGTTACAAAAACTGATACTTGGAGTGGAATGTGTCCTCAGGTATTCTCCTGAGTAAAGAAAAAAACAATAGTTCAATAATAAATATTACCACATTTTTATATATAGTTTTTTCTTTAATTTTTTTCAGGTTTGGTGATTAATAATGCTTTTTTATTCTGGTTTACTTTAAAAGTTTCTTGATTTACTAAAAAGAAAATTTAGTAAATTTGTGGAGGGATAACCACAGACAGAATGCATTCCCTTCTGTAGTAAATAATGTGAATTTTGGTGTAGTGGAGTTTTACCCCTTGTGGAATTTTATTTTATGCGTTTCCAAGTTGTTCAGTGACTTGCTGCAGTGACAGGGAGGGAGGAGGGGGAATCTATTTACACGAATTACAGCCTTTGTTCCCATCAGCCCTCATAATTGGATGAACAAAACAAAGGCTAGACTGAGAGGTGCAACCATCCCAGGTAATATCTTTTGAGCCAGAAACAAATTATGAAGTGAATTGCAGAACCAGGGTGAAACCTGGTTGGGAACATTCAAGGAGGGTGTGGAAGTAAGTGTTTTTGAGAATGTCTACCACAGAGAAGACTTGTAGAAGGAAGAGGGAGTTTTATCTTGGGATGAAAGTAATCCTTTCCACAGAAGTTTTCGCCCTGCTCAGGAGTGAGTTCCTTTACAAAAATCCTTTTGCAAAAGATTTGTAAGTTTAATTGTAATTTTTGAAGGTTTTGTTCATTATTTTTAAAAGATTAAGTTTGTTATAAAAGCACTGCCTCTGCATTCCAGTTTTCAAAATTAGTTGTTTCTCCTATTTATTTTACTTCTTAGTATTCTTTAATATTTCTTTCATTTGTTTTATGTTTTTTCTGTCTCACATTGTTCCACTTCAGTGATTGAAATATGCCAATTCAAGTTGATTATTCCAAACACATGTTAAATTGTCACGTTGACTTCATTAATTTTCAAAAAAATTAAGGTTTTTCTGTGCAAACTTGGTTATGCTACCGAACTGCATGCACTAAGGGGAAAAATGAGTTGAATGGGAATCCTGGGTGAAGCAAAGGCTGCATAATTGGTTTCATGCCAGACCTTCTGCCTTTCACATCGGTGGGAAAGGGCCAGGGAAATGTCAGAGGTGGAAATCAGGGCAGCACAATACTCCTGCAGAATTGCAAAGTGACCACCAACTGCAGCCAGCCAGAGAAATGGCCAGGGCTCAAGGCTGCTTTAAGATGGAAATGCCCAGTTCTGGAATCTTCCTGCACCTGAGAGCCCGGGGATCACGGCTGCCTGCTTTGGGAGGAAAGGCGTCAGCAGCTCCTGAAGAGAGCAGCCTCTCCCCTTGCTCCTGCCGTGGGACAGGGCTCAGCTGCCTGTAAGGTTGCAGCCTTGCCAGTCCCATGCAGCCTTTTGGCAGAACTTTGGGGTGTGGATTTCCAAGTTCTCGTGGCTGGAAGTCCTGCTCTGACACAGCTGGGACATATTTGCTCATTGGGAGCCTTTGCCTCCTCTGTGACTAAACCATTCTGTGCTAGGCATGCCTTGCTACTACACTTACAGAATTCAGCCCTTTATAGACAGTTTCTTTTTAATTATTCTTTTTATTTAGTGCTTTAAGAGCATCTATAAATAAGGAGTTTTGTATTGTTAAGGATGAGGTATTTTTTTCCCATTTCCTTTACACTGCTCTAGGATCACAAGTAAAACTTTAAAATAATCACTGAGTTAATCAAGCTGGTGTCATCTGAATCCTCAGGCAACACAAGGGACAGAAAAAAGGTGACTTTTTACAGCACATGAGAGAAGATGGTTCCTTTTCTTTTATAATATGAGGCATTGCAAGTGGTAAAGATACAAAAATGATCACACTGGAAACAAAGAAATACAAAGTCTTATGCTTCTTAGTAATGTTGTATGTCCAGTCGCCTGCTTTTTGATTTAATCTATTACCATATTGTAGTTAATAATTTTTTCTTTTGCAGTAAGTCTTATATTTTGAGAAAAAAGGAGAGAAAGAAGAAAAAAATTATCAATGAGTTTTGCAGGAGAAATTTCCTTATTGTCATAATTCTGAATTAGTCTTGTATTCTGTAATCACTCAAATTTCAAGTAATAAGGTAAAAGTCAACTTAAAGGCAGTCTACAGCAAAGAGGTCTTTAGTTCAAGAATCCCTTAAGGAATTGAAAATTGTGAAAAGATGATATAGGCTCAATCAATACCTTCCTGAAAATATCATAATATGTGGAGGTTAAATGACATCATGCTATGTGAAGAAATTAAAAGAATGTATTTTCACTATTGGCCTTATCTCCTTTAATTTAGAATAATAAAATCAGTTGAATGCTGGATCTTTACATATCTGCTTTGAATTAGGAAAAATAGTTGACAGTAGTCTGCCCTATGGTATGTACCAACGGGTATAGTTCAGAATTTAGTGATAAACTTAACTTCCTTTGAGTATTGATTAGAATCATTAGAAAATCATGAGCTCTTTTCCATTCATGGAGAAGCACTGAAGCACTAACAGATGTTGTGTGCACCAGTTGGCTTTTATTTGCATCTGGGCACGTGGTGAAAATCTCAGCTCAAATCTTCCTCTGTGGAGCACCTCCACTACCTGGGTAGGAGGAAGGTGTTAGCTCTGTGTTCCATTACTGCCAGCATTATTGTGTACCTGGTTTTCCAGGTAGGTGACTGCGCACAGGACAGAGTAGCTGGTTATATCTGTCCCCTGCAAGGTGTATGGACCACGTTAGCTGGACTGCTGGATGTAGCACAGGAGCTGTTTCATGTCCAATGGTATCACCAGACTGCTTTCTTAAAAACCAGAGCAGAGGGAGAGTTTGAATTGTGTTTATCACTCTGAAAGTATTTCATACTGTGTGAATATTCAGCTGTACATAAATGTGATTTCGTTGCCATGCTAGTTCTGTTTTATGCTTCTGTATGTGTTTAATGCTTACTGTGAGTGCAGGGGTTTGGTTCTTGGGAATATGCCAGACTACAAATTGATGACAACCTCCACAGCTGGCTTACTGCACTGGGTCATGTTTTCCATGGCACACTCTGTATAGAAGCTTGGCAGAGCAGAGCATGTTGGTGAATTTGGTGAATATGATCTTAACATATGATAAATAACATAAAATCCCGTGTTCAATTACTGGGCTGTATATTGGGCCATGGCTTTCCAGCAAATGAAAAGGAAATGATCACAGCAGCCAATGCTGAAGAACTATTTACAGGTGGTTCTTCCCTCCCTCTCTAGTTCTATTCCCAATTCAAGTTGAGGATTATGAGTGCTGTATCAATGACAAAATCTTCCTTCTGTGCCCTGGGAAATGTTAGGGAGAATAAGCAGAGATCACACATATATGCTAAAGCAGTTTCTAAGAGAAAATTGCTAGATTTCTTAGCTTCTCATGCAGCACTTGCCTCTGTTTATATTCTAGATAGCTCATAGTAGTTGACTTCTGCAGCAACAGCCCCAGTATGCTGGCCTTATCCTGTTGACTTTCTTGCCTTAACATGGTCATTTAAAGACAGCCGAGCCAAGGCTGTTTTTCAGGATTGCACATAAAGAGGAGGTCAAGGAAGGATGGAGAAAATCTAAGAAGGCAAACAGAGCTGGGCAGACAGAAGAGCAGAAAAGATGGGGGAGATGAGTAGGGAGGGAGGAACAAACGGGGCAAAACAGAAGGACAGAGAATGTAGGAGAGGGGTAGAAATGGGCAAAAAGAAGGGTAGATAAGGTCAAAGAAGAGAGGAGAGGGGCAAAAAATTGCTCAAATATTTGGACAAAGTTGAGGGTAGAAGTGGACTGGAGGTGAGCAGAACTGTGTTAGTACAAATTGCAAATCATACCAGGCAATGACATAAACATAAACCATTCAAGGCAAAGATAAAAAATAATAACCTAAAACCACTTTAAAGTACAACTACAAATACTACAAAATCAACTATGAAGTGGCACTTCATGAAGTGGTACTGACTTAAATGGTCCACAAGAAATATTCTGTTAAAGGAAAGGTAAATTGCATACCTTTGTCTTTTTCTTTTCTCACTTCCTTCTCCTGCAGTTTCCCTTGCATATCCTGCATATTATCCTTCTTCAGCACAGTTTCCTGCTTTTGAGACTTGAATTTAATAACAACTTTCCAACATGCATCTCTTATTTTTTGTGTAGATTACATTTTAGTAGTCTCCTGCTTTAGAATTTATTTTGCATTCCTCTCATGAATTCAAACAATTCAAAGCAAATGTAAAATAAACTCTGCCTCAGGTAGAGTTCTCACTGAAGTCACTAGGTGTTTTTCCTGATTAAGTAGATACAGACTCTGGTCTATTCTGAAATTCATATTAAGGACATAATTAACTGCTGATAGAGACTAGTAATCTAGGTGAGGCCCTAACACTAGAATGAAAAGGAGTTTACACTAAAAAGGAGCAGATGTACTTTGCTGTTGTGTTCCAGGACTATGTTTTGAATAAAGTGATTTCACCTAGTATCTGAATTCTAAAGTGAAAAATGCCATCATCTACATGTCCAGCACAGGAGAGGTTGGGCTGAACTTTTCTGTTTCTGTTCTGTCCTGATTTGTAAGGGCTGTGCTTTCCCTGAAGCTGAGGTATTGCAAACAGTGTTTTGGTAGCTCTGGGTCATATTTTAAGTAAAATATTCTGTGTAATTGCTACAGAATGTTTGGATATGTTTTCAGTGAATATTTCATGCCAATCCCCATAAAGCACTTAATTCACAGAGTGTGCAATTCCTTTGTACAAAGGCACAGGAGTACCAGAAGAAAATGTAATGGAATATTATTAAGACTTTCAGAGCAGGACCTACTGCATGTTCAAGGTAGTTCCATTAGATGGTAAACAGCTTAGAAGACAATGAGAGAACTCTCACAGTTACCTATAGATCCATACACAAAGCTTGCACCTGAACACTCTATTGAAATCCTTTTCTGAGCTTAGTCCCTACAAATAAAACCACTTCTAGGCTTCCTCTGGAAAAGGGTGTTATATGAAGAATACTCAGGGGAAATACTGCTGCAAATACTACTAGATAAAAATATTATATATCCCTTTCAGCTAATTTTTAATTTGTCAGTTTTGTTGCAGTTTGCTGCTCTAGCTTAAATGGCTGCATTAACTTGAATGTGTTGTTGCTTTTTTATTTTCAGTTCTACCATAAGTAGCAGCTGCTACTGAGTTTGAAACTTTATATTTTTTACTGAATGTTTGCTCTGTGGTGTTGTATTTCTGTCTGTAAGTTTGTTTTGTTTTTTTTCCCCTCCTTTTTACTTTTCCATTTTTGTCCTCTAGTATTCCTCCTGACACTCATCAGCTTATTTTAGTTATTCCTCTGTTCCTTATGTACACTGTCTACTCAATAATCCTCCTCACTTGCTGCAGGATTTCCATGTTATTCTGCTTTCAGCTTCTGAGATGCTGTGTGATGGGATTCTGCCTTGGCTGGTGCATGGTTGTCTAAATTTGCTGTGTTTCAGATCATTACACTGACTTTAATTTTGATATATTTGCATTTAACTCAATTGTAGTCTAACTCTTTTCCCTTGATCAGTTAAATTACTATCTGTGCAGAGTTATATTTGTACTACTGCTGGAAATACTAACTAAAGGCTTGTAATTGAAGTGCTATTTACAACTACTGACCTCCAGCTCATTTCTGATTTCACTGTGATGTTGACCTTTTATAGATTACACTGTTGTAAATCTTTGAAGTGATTCTTCTTGTCATCATATTTCTAGTAATTATGATTTGCATTGCATTAACACCTAGAAGCCTCTCCCACCATACCCGTGTTGCATAAGATGACCTTTTTTATGCACTAATTCACATACAGGTAACAGAATACAGTTCTTTCTCCAAATAATTTTTGTTAAAATGAAGATGAATTCATCCCTTTGTTTCCATTCTTTAAATAGCAACCTTGAATTAATGAAATTGTTCATAAAGGATTCTTATTCCTAGAAACTGTTTTCTTTCTTTTCTAACAAAATCAGAGTCTTTTGAACTTTTCTAGGCTTTAAAAAATGAATAAATAAAGATAAATAATCTAAAATGTTTGAGAGAGGTCATGTTTGAGTAAAATTTTCTCAGATTTTGCTTGTTGGGCATCATCATCAAAGAAAGCATTAAGTGAAATTTGGACTGATATTTCCTCTTTGTTCCTATTTCACTTCAGTGTTGAGCAACACAGAAACTAACTTGCAGCTGATGCTCACACCAAACAGCATTTGATTGTTTGAGATTCAAAATCAGAGTTTTATTTCTACTCTGGTAGCTGTGCTTTGAGAATATGATGCTGGTTGGACAGCATCCTCATTGTGTGCTTTCCCAGTGTACACAGTGGATGACAATTATGAATTCTGTTCATAGATTTGCTTAATAAATGAATTTGAGGCAGGTCACTAATTTCTTTAATGATAGTATTGCTTAAAAGTCTGTGTAAAGAGCTGGCTGTTGACTCTAATGACAGGGGATGCTCACAGATAGTGGCATCACCTGCCTCTTCATATCTGGTTTCACCCTAATCTCTCACATGTTTTCCTGAGGCCTTCGTTTTTTATTTAGATAAATCTAGGTACACAGACTAACCAGTTGCTATTGGATCTTGCCAAATGCTCAGATAACGTGTGCCAGTATTTTGAATATTGTCCTAATTATGTTTCTATTTTCACTGAGGAAGTTGTAAAGTACCTGTGAAAAGTCATGTTTTTGCTTTGAACTTCTTCCTTTTTACTGCCTTTAACTGCTTTTTTTGTTTCCCTTAAATGGTCTTGTTTATGTGTTGAATGTGTGTTGGAAAGCTTCTCTGCTCCCTAACTGCCTTTCCTAAGCAATCTCAAATGTTTGTATTATGTTCTCTTCCTTGTGCACTAATTGCAGTAAACCAGCCTTTTTCACTTCGTATGAAAGTATTTTCATGCCATGATCAATCTTGCCCTGAGCAGGTTTGTTTTCTCTCAAAGAATTACTTCTTATAAATTCTTTAAAGTGTAAAGTAGGTTTTTTTTATTTTTTCATGAATTCAGGTCTGGAACAGCCAGTTAATTCTAAACTGCACCTACTGATGTGCAGCATAATATTATTACAGACTGAGAATTTGCTATTTAGGGAAGTCTTGTGATGTTCTGCATAGTATGCAGTGTTTGGAGGAAGCTAAACTAATCCCCTCTTTTGGAAGTATTAGTGTTTCTCAAATGTCAGTAAATGCCCAGTCTCTAGGTAACTTTTCAGAATACATGTGGGCATTTTGCTGATGTTTTGTGTATTAGGCTGTGGAGGACAAAACAGTAATGATTTTTTCAAATGTTTTAGAACCTTACACAAACTGTATTGGCCACCATTCTTAGGAAGGAGGAATATGGAGGGAAGGTGGTTTAAGTGATTGCTCTCAGGTGACATACCCCAGTCGTTGGCTGAGTACAGACCCAAGGTCTCCTAATTCTGAATCTCTTGATTTAACCACTAGGTATTGCACTATTCCTGACAAAGCATCACTCTGTTAGTGAGGGGATAAAGTGCTACTAATACATCAAATCTTATCAAATGACTTTAAACTTATCTTGGCTTTTTTTTCACCAAGGTTTGCTGTAAATCTTTCCTACTGGGGAGTAGCAGGACTCGTGTCCTTGCTAAAAGGAGAAGATTGATTTACTGTATTCATATGGAACCAGCAGAGTCCTATGAGTATGCAATAATGAATTGGAGTATCCATAAGTTTTTTCCCCATGTAACACTTTGGGAGACCTGAAAGCCTGGAATATGTTACAGAAGTGCATTTGATGGAAACTTATAAATGTGTGTCTTCTGAATAGAATAACAGCATAACAAATGTTTTAGTATGAGCAGTATTCTTCTTCTTCAAATAATCTAATTGATTGTTCATTGGGCTCAGTCAGCCAAAAGTGGAGGGAAACTTTGTACAGACATCATTAGTTTTTCTCCATTTAAAGATTAATCATGAAGAGCTCTGGCTCTTTAATTCTGTAATTTGTATATTTAATGGGCTGCTGCAGAATCTATGACAGTAATTAGCATAGCCTGAAAACTCATTAATACGCAACAACATGATTAATGCAGCATTAATGCAAACATGACTGAAGTTATTTGGGTTATGTAGTAAGAAGATTAAAGCTAAAATGTCCTGTTTGTTTTACCAGTAGTGGGTATAATGGGGTAGCAAGCAAAATAAGAAAAAACAGGTATCAAATTAGTCATTTTAGTGTAAAAGAAACTCTTAACATCTCATGAAAAGGATTTGGGGTTTTGCTTGACAGTTGGTTTCCACAAGAAGTGTTGCATGTTTTCACCTTTCATTCACTCACCAAATTCTGTGTTTATGCTTGCTCAACATTTTAGTTTGCTTTAGCTTTTTGATAGTTTGATGTATTAAGAATACCTGGAAAAAAATCTTCATGGTGAGTCCTTCTGAATAAAATTAGACTTTTTCAAATTATGAGGCTTTTGAACAGTCTAATTTAGAAACCACGGGTTTTTAGCTTCTCTTGGTTTTACTGTGATCACAATAGAAAAGGTGGTCCAATTACAGTTTGGGAAGAAGTTTGGGAACTTTTTGTATGTGGGTTTATACAAATATATATGTATGTGCCTTTTAAGTATACATTTTATATTTCTAATAAAAAAAATGTAAGCAGCTTAATAATGAAGGGGATTTACTTCATCAATGGAATTGATAACTTAGTGTAATGTTAGTGATGATGAGCTTTGGAAATGTTTTTGAACACATTAAGGTAACAGTAAAAGATAAAACCTGATCCTGTATGAAAAGCAACAACAGGTCTTGGACAACTTTGGGAAGAAGAGCTTCTATCATCTTGTCTCAGTAAAATCCAGGAAGCTCTAGACTAACACAAAGTGTGATTCAGAAGCATTCAGCGGAGGATTTTCATAAGTATGTCCAGGGAAGTGTCCTCTGGGTTTCTATTTTTCTTCCAATCCCACTATCCATTAAGTGAAACTGCTTTGGAAACTGATCCATTTATGTTAAGTCTTCCTTTTAATTTTTTTTCCTACAGGTGTGTTTTCTTATATATAAAAAAAACTATTAAATCTCTTTTAGCTGTTGTGATGACATGAGGTATTGCTCTCATAGAGAGGATAGCAACAAAATTATATGGATGTGTATAGTAATTGAGAATTTTTCTCTCCATCTCTCCCCTCCACAGTTAAAAACAAATTTTGTTTTATAATTTCTGTGGGAAAATGTATTTTGATTAGGCAAGAGCATTTGTACACAGTCTTAATGTTAAATAAACACTTAAGGTTTGTCATCCTGAAGGGACTGCTGAGAGCCTAATGCTGTAGTCAAAATTTTATATACAATTTCTATTCATTTTAGCTGGCATTATGCACAAATAAGGCTCTCAGTGAGCATAAAGTGATCACTTTCTTTGCCAACAATTTTCTGTTCATTGGAATGTGCAGTTATATAATTATTGAAAACATTTCATATAACAATGTAAGTAGAATGGAAATGCAAATTATGTTTCTACAATTGTGCAATTCTGGGAAAAATTCACTGGAAATGGAAGTGCTTCACAGATTATGCAAAATTTGTTTCTGAAATTGCTTTATGATTTTCAAGGTATTTGACAGATTTCTTCTTTTTTATTTTTCCAATTGTAATGTACACTCTTTTTCATTTATTTTCTCCCTAATTCTACTATTGTCCATAACATGCTAAGGTATTATTCCTGCTATTATCAATCCTACACATATGGATTGGGATTTCTTGTATTCATGAAAATTAAGCTAAAATTCATCTTGTTGATCACTGACAAGGTTGGAAATATATTTATTTGACTGTTCTTAGCACTTTTTGGGTAGAGTTGCTCATGTGGTTTCATGTAAGTTTTGGTGAAGGGTCTGGAGACTTTTGAGACTTGTATATAATTTCTTTGTATTTAATGAGTATAATGAGCTGTACTTTTTAGCTATTTTCAACTCTGAACATCTAGATTTAAAGAAAGGTGCTTTACAAGTATTTTGCTGAATGGTTGGGACAAAATTAATTTTTAAGTAGGTCACTTTGCTGCAATCTCTCAGCTGTTATTGCAAAAGATGATTTCAATTGTCTTGCATCTCTGCCTACATTCTCCACTGTACTCTTCCTCAAAAAAATCAAACAACAATTTTTGAGGACTCTAAATGTTTTTGTATTTTGTAATGTTTTTGAAACCTTTTTTCCTTTTTAGAAAAACTAAACTCAGTTCAATTAATTTTGAAAGATACTTTAAGGCAAGCTGTTACACTCTATATTGTGGATGAATGGTTTCTTGGTCAGATAAAACCTATTTTAAACTTTTTATTTTGTGAGAAAAAAGGGTTTTTTCATTAGTCAGAAATGAATTTTATTGCTGTAATAATTATAAATTATTAGTATATGTTATGCTAATTTAGGAGCTACTCTAATTTATTATTTTCCTGCTGACTGCCAACTGCTTCTTCTAAACTCAAAATAATCCCATGTGCTCTGTAAACTTGCCAGAAATGCAGTTAGCATCTCCAGAGCACATTCCTGCCTCTTAAATACTTTTGTGCAGGTCTTGTAAATAATATTGAAATGTGCAAGAAGAATTTGAATCCAAGTAGTCTGAATCTGAAATGCTGCTGAAATTCTGAATCTTGCTAAGCTTACATGAGGGAAGCAAAAAGGGGGTAGAAAAATCCCACCATATGTATTTTTTTAATTGACCAAAAAACTGTGTTCTGGCACATCAAAAATTAGAGTACTATTATCCAATTTTGCTTGTAATGCCAGCCTGTTGCTGGTGCAGGGTGATGTGCTGGTGCTGCATCTCAGTTGAATGCCTTTGACAGTGGCAGCATTGGTTGTGTTTCACAGCCCCATTGCTGCTCTGGCCTGGCTGTGCCATCCTTGAAAGCAGGACAGAAATCCAGTCCCAGTCTCCTGCTGCATAAGTTGAAAGTATGTAGATCCTGACAGAAGGTTAGTCTGCCCTAATACAATTTGGGATACTTGTAAACACTAATGCTATTAATTACTAATTTATTTTACTTGTCCTTTTTATTACTCTGTAGTCTTCATCTTTTATGTTCACCATATACAGTGGAATGGCTTGTATTATTTTTTGTACAATGCCATTATAATTAAAGAAATTCAATTACAGAAATTAAATAAATTTCTTTATTTATAATTAAAGGAATTCTGACAGCTTCTCCGATTGCAACTATAATTTGAAATGGAATTAAGGAATTTATTTGAATGGCATACATTAATGTTTAATTTGTAGTAGAATTTCCTGTTGGTTTTTATTCCAGAAATGATAACAAGTTCTTGTGGAACAATCATTTGTGTCACACAAGCAGGAATGTTAGGTGAATTCTTGAGTTGCAATTCAAGATTCAGTTGATTAAAAGTACCTTCCTACAATGCCCCACAGATGGTCATGTTTTCCATCCAAGATTTAGTAGCATGAGTAGTGTGGCTGAGATGCAGTTTCCGTATATGACAAATTACAGAAGTAATTGTAATGTCACTACTTTACTTATGTTTCTATTTATATGTTATATTTAATATTGAAATTAAGATTTTAGACATGCATACTGAAATAACAGACATGAGTCTTTAAGAAACTTGAAAAATATCTCACCTTCCCCCTAGGTATGAAAAAGAAAGGAAGATTTTTTGCTAATACAGTATGGTTTTCAAGTTCTGTGAAACTTCTCAGATATTGGAAGGAAAAATTGCTCTGTCCAAATGAAGTAAATCCATTTCCAATGTTCAGTGCCACTAAGAGAGAAAAATGGCATGCATGTAGCTGCTACAGGTCTGAATGGGCTTCTGGGTATGCTTTGTGTTGACCATGAGGTCCAGCATTAATTACTGTGTTCTTGTGGAAAATATTAATTTCATAATTTTTTATCATGCAGTGAAAATATTGTGTATGAGGCAGAAGTTTTCTTAATATTTGGTTTCTGTCTTGTAGCCACTTTTAGGAATGTGAGAAATTATTAATATTGAACTTCCTTATCTCATGAGAAATTCCAAAGATCCTTGATCTTAAAGGGATGGAGCCCTTTTCTCTGTTCTTTAATAGGTGACAAATTAATTTAGAAGAAAATAATGATTCCTGACTCATCAATAATTTCCATAAAGCTGTAGCTGCTCTACAAGCAGGACTCTTCAATATCTAAAGATAAAGAAGGCTCCCACGTAACAATTGAAAACTTCTATAATTATGGCAATTTTACTGCTACGAACCATTTAATTTATATTTTCTAACACAATATTATACAAGAATGGTGTTTTTGCAGAAACTCAATTATTTTGTTTGTGTTTGTCCTTCTGAATTAGGTGTGAGGAGGGATCCTCTGGTCTTCAGAAATGTCTTTTGGCAGCTTCATAAAAATACTGGCAGCTTGTTAAATTAACTGTGCTCCCCTCTGCTGGGATTAGAGGCCATCAGTCTCAGCCTCTCCAGCAGACAGTGCAGCTGGAAGTACCTGGAACCTCACAGGATTGCAAGTGTTCATTTCTGAGCCAGGCAGAGCTATGCTTTTCCTTAACCAGGGACACTGTTGGTTGAGTTTTTTTATGTGCAGGGGGTTACTTGTGTGCAGCTGCTTTTTGCAGGTGCTTTAATAGCAGGGCTGATTTTCGTTGCCTTGTGAATGTTTTGTGCCTGTGACTGCATCATGTGATTTACATGAAAACATTGTACGTGATTAGGTAGAAAGGCCAAAGGATATTTCTTTCAGGTGTAGGTAAATAACAAGCATAATCTAATATGAATGTGTGTCAGAATTATGATTTTTATTTTTTTTTAATATAGGTGCTGTCTACAAGAAAAAACCTGCGTCATTTATTGTTTTCTACCTGACATAATATAGGGAAAATGCTGGATAGTGTGATAGAGTTGAGTAAAACCCAATAATTTACCTTTGTTCTGTAAAAGCACTTAATACGGAAATATCATGAAGTCTATAGAATAAGTGAGTGTTGCTCTTACTGCCTTTTTATTTCCCTTGGCAAAAAAATTGCTGTGGGAAAGGCATGGCTCTACCATACATTCAGGGATTCTATCAGAAATTAAATTGAGGACCATTGATAATGATCTGGAAAGTGCTTAGTTAAGCTTAGTTCATCCATTACTCCTTTGGATATTTCCAGTTTTTGTAGGAAAGCTACTTCTTTTTCCAGGTGTTCTTTATGCACCTAGATATGATGCTTAGAATATATACACAAACATACATATGGACACATACATATGTCTTTTGGAACCAAAACCCTACTATTCTTCATACAAATCCTTGTATGCAGAAACCTCATTTCTGCTTTACCTATAGAAATGTTAAGTGAGAAGTGAAAATACACATGTAAAAATCAACCATTAGAATAGTATGCTAATATCTGAATTATATTTTCTTAAGAAATAAGTTAAGAAATAACATTAAGAATAATAAATAAGAAATAACATTAGTCACTATTGCATGTCTTTTTTTACAGATGAATAAGGGCTTACAGAAATTTCTCTCAAGGGATGCCTCAGTCTGGATTTTTTAAATTTCTCCTGCAATGTCTAGCAAGGGTTTTAGGTGAACAGAACTTAGATGATTTTGCTTGACAATGTTGCTGCTTTTTAAAAAATGATATTTTATCTTGTTATAACCTACAAGAGCCACTTCTGGCATTAACCATCTACTTGCTTTTTTCTAACCAGGTATTAAAGTGAAATTTAGAACCCAGGAGCCTGATGGTTTGATTTTTTTCTCTGCATCACCTGGCAATCAGGAGGAGTACATTGCACTGCAGCTGAGAAGTGGGCGTCCTTACTTTGTTTTTGATCCACAGGTACAGCAAAAGACAGGATGCTTATATAGTTACCTTTGTACTTCTTACATCTTACTCTTTGTTGGTTTTTTTGGTTTGTTTTTTGGATTTATTTTTGTTTGTTTGTTTTTAAAATTTCATTGATACAAGATAACTTGCTTCTCAGAACCCTTAGATAACTAGACATTTTGAGGAGAGAAAAACTGAAACACCGAATCTTGGCTTTTTTTATTGTTATGTATGCCACAATATAAGACTTTTTTTTTTGCATTTTTATGGGTTGGGTTTTTTTCAGTGCCACTAAACACCACTACAGCTTAAACTAAGAACTTAAAATTCAGAACTAAGTTTGGAATTAGTGAGTTTATATAATGTTAGTTAATGATTTTTAAGCCTCCCATCTTGAGACTAAATGTTCTCCTATAGAGATCAGCATGTCACCATTATGTAAAAACAAATAATGAGGGAAGTATCAACAAAATAAAATTAAGACCACGTGCCTTGCATTTATGTTTATGTATTTTGCCTTTTCTGTGCATCCAAAAAACTGGATCTCCTTATGGAATTCAAAAACATTATGGCCTCACTTACATTCCATAAATATGCAAGAAACTGTAAATAATTATCAGATTTTCTAACCCACTGTTAACCTTTGCCTCCTGAGCTCTGCCACAGTCACTCTGTGATCACATGGAGGTGTTGGGCAGTAGTGAAAATCCACTTAAGCTTTGGAGCACTGTAGAAGAAACAAGGTGCTGCACAGAGACTGACTTGCATGTGATCCCCATGCTATAAAATATTAAATCTGCCTCTAAGCCCAAGATATAGATTTCTATTATTTCTACTGTTTTTACACACAGGCTTTATCTTGCCTTATTGTGTACTTCAGTTTTTGGGACCAAGCTTAATGTTGTTAATGTTGTCCTCATCCATGTTTTAATAGGGACCAATGCTTTCTTCTCTCTCTTACACCTACCTTACCTTCTTTTAACTGAAAAGAAAATTTTATTTCCTTTGCAAAGTCTTGTGAAGTTTATTTAGATTTTTTTGTTGTTGTTTGATGGTTAATTGGAGTGGATGTCTTTCAACTGACATTTTAATGCTTCGAATAGTATTCCTAGTCCTTCTTGCAGATTTGCTTCTTCTAAAGTAGCTTTATGTCAGCTTGTTTAGATCATTCCCTAGAAAATATTTTACTTGTTTGAATCCAGAGTACCTGGGGAACAGGAAGGGGGAGAGATGGAAGAGTGGCTGCTTTGGGGCTTTAATTTTTTCCCCCATTTTTTACCTGTCTGTTTTTTAATTGTAAAAAACCCCAGCAGGTCTCATATTCCTCAGAGCTTCTCAGTTCATGTAATATTTTCAACAGTTACTGTCTTGAATTTTAACAGATTACTTGTTTATGAATGTATTTTTGTTTATCTTTTTGTTTCTTTTGGATCGAGCTACTCTGTTCTATGCTGATTTTTAGGATCATCACTTCAATAGTGTTTCCTCTTATGAAATAGCCTGATGATGCTTCAGTGCTTCAATTACTGTTTAGAGAAAAAAAAAAAAAAAAAGCTGTCATTCAAGGCATCCAGGAACAGTGTAGATCTTAACAGTTGATTTATGATCTTGAAAGCTAATGCTTTTTAGTTTCTCATTAATAATGTGGAAGAGATTCCTGTACATTCTCAGATTTAGAAACAGGGTACAGTGGCCTACATCTAAGTGTTTTGTGTAGAAACCTTTTCAAAATCTTTTATCTCTGGAAATGCAGTTATCAAAAATTTTCAGTGTTCTGTATCCCTAATGTACTGTGCTACCTTACTGTCATTACCTTTGTTTTGATGTTTTTGTCGTAGTTTGTTTCTTTTTTTTCCTTTTGCCATGATTTGCTACTCCTATCCTACAGTGTCAGGTATCCTGTACTGTAGCAGCATTTCTTCATCTTTCATTTGTGCATCACAGTCTGCATTTGTGTGCAAATGCCTTAATTACTTCTTATTGACATCATGTCTTAGCCAGGTTATATAGGCATTTTTGTGTCTAGTTACAGTCGTGGTATACACAATAAACATTTATGGCCTTTCCTTTGTGCTCTTCTCTGAGAAATTGCAAACATTCTTTTTGATGACAATTGTGTCTCTGCAGCTTTTTATCTGTAGCAGTGTGGTGTAATATTCTGTGCTCCCTTCCAGCTGTGACCTGTGGCAGGTTAATTATTGGTACCCTTAGTCCCTTTCAGGATGCTGGGCTGTATCTCTGCCGTGATCAGCAGTGCGTTTTCTCTTTGTTGTGGCTGCTCTGGGGATAGTCCTGCCAAGTCCTCCTCGCGGGGAGCCTTCAGCAGCCTCGCTTCTTCCTTCGCTAAGTGTTAATTTCAAATCCTTTTCTTCGTGTCCATTCATACTTCTCTGAGCTCCATGTACACCACCATTCATCTGGCTGTTGTCTGACCAACCCTTTTGTCTCCCTTTTGTGCTGTGCAACTGCTCTTTTTTCCTTCCTAATTGTTTTACTGCCATTCTTTGCGGGTTTCTACTCGTGCTCCAGGAAGCATGAGGTTTTTTTGCAAACAGATGTCTTCCTTAGTCTTTTTGGAACAATCAAATTTTTCTATAGCTCTTCCTCCAAACTCAGTGTCTGTAAACCTTCAGCTGTCTGTGGATTTTTTTTTTTTCTTATTGTGATATCTTTACATCTACAGCTAAATTACACAATCAACTCTAGCTAAATTTATGATTATCTTTCAGTGGCTGCAGGTAATTTCTTTTTTTCCAGGGGAAGCACTGAATGTTTTATACCAAGTGAAATCAGTAATAGTATATATATATAAGTCCAATGTGGAGCACCTTTTTTCCTAAGTGATTAGGACAGTCTGGGGAGAAAGTACTGAGTGAGATTCTTCTCACAGGATGGAGGGTATTGTATCCAGCTCTTCCATTTTAGAAGATAATCCATTTACTAATTTTTACATAAGAAAGAAGGAATATTAGATACTTTGTGCATGCTGCCTTGTTGGTTGTTCTTGTCATGGAGAGGTCAAAGTATTATCCACACTCTGAGTATGAGCTGTTATTACACAAAAAAAGGAAGATGGACAATACCTGGCTCTGAGTTGCAACTAGACTTTCCTCCTTGGCACGGGCAAAAGTTCAGTACTTGTCCACCTCCTTAGAAGTAAAAGTTTAGGCGTTGAAAGAACTTGACTGGGAAAAGTGTTGTTGCATTCAAACTTTGACACTGGAGACAGTATCTCTGAAGATTCATTTTTGTGATGGTTCTCTGTATTTTCAATGTAAACATCAGTATGACAATAATTTATATTTACTTACTTATTACTGACAGCAACAAAATATTAAGACTTATTTTATGGCATAGCAGAATAATCCAGATATCAAAATATGTGATTTCCAAAATGCATGACAGGCTATCTCACAGCAGGCTGTTTGAATGTGATCCCAGAGTGACTCTGGTAATTCTGGAAAAAGTATAAAGAGGCCTCTCCAGTGCAGCACATACACTTATTTTTGTCTTCTCCCTTCTCTCCCTCCAGAATTAAGCACAGGTTAGCACATATGCTTGTGTGGTCCCAGATTGAATTGGTTACAAATAAATGTGGTTTCTGATGTATAAAACTGTTAATGCTCTACACTGTCACCAAACATAATATGAAGAACCACTTATTCAGGCACCTGATCTTTAGAATGCAGCATCGTTTGTAACAATTTTAACGCTAACTAAGTACACTTTGATGAGACAGCATTTAATAAAATGCTCATTAATTTCATCATTAGCAAGGGTATGCTAAGAAGTAAGCCAGTTTCTTATGTCACGCCCAATTAGCATCCCATGCTAGTAATCCCATTAGTATTGTTGAATTCACTAATGGAAAAACTAATGGGCATGCTACCAGGGCACATTAATTGGGCATGACACCAGTTCTGGTTTTAATTATTAAACTACGATAATGAAATGTGTGTGTTTGTAAAATATTAAAATGTTGAAATAGGAGAGAAGACAATAAAAAATAGTATATGAAAAAGTGCCATTAGTATGTAAGGAAATATAGCTTTGTATTCTTATTCTGGGGCAGAGGGACTGCTCTGCAAACCTCCTCAGTACCAGGATGTTGACTAAATGGAGTTGGAAACGTGCTGTAAATCTTCACAGGAAATAATTTTTTCTTTAACTGGGTACATATGTGCACATCACATGTATATTTTGATACATAGGATACACAGTGACAGTCCCCAATGCCAAATGTAAAATGTGTTCAGGGTTCATAAGTCTGCGTGCCAAAATGCAATTTCTAATGGATGAACATCACTAAAGGCAGAATAGTAAATTTTAATAAGAGGGCTTTAGTATTAATCAAAATAGGTGGTTGTTTCTATCAACAGCTTTTCTCTATCTTCATAATTCTAAGATCCTTGGACCAAAAAGAATACTAGAAGATCTGGGTAAAAGAATTGCTCAACTGTCTGGCTTGCTACTGCAAAGTTACAGGCTGGACCCCCAAATTACAAGGAATCAAATTTTTCACTAATTTACTTCTTGGAAAATATTTTTTGAAGCCATGAAATAGATGCAGTTGTTGAGATTCTTTAATATAGCACAGTACCTATATAAAGAAATGTTTCTCTATCAGTAGGTGCCTGCTGTACAGGACAATTCTGTTTTGCGAATTCAACAGAATAATTTTGAGTTCCCAGATAGTTCAAGAATGATATAAATTCCTGAGGCAATATTATGGGAATTATTAAGAAGTTAGATGATTATTTGGATATAAATATCAAGAACANTAAATTCACCCCTTCACATAGCTTTTTAAAAATTCTATTATTTTATTTATTTTATTTTATTAGATAAAAATTCTCATTAAATTTAAATACTTTTTTACAAGCGTCCCTTGTACCATAAAAACAACCTCAATAACCATATTTTGAGGTTTTTCTTGCTTAGTTTGGTTTATTTGGTTGATTTTTTTGTTTGAGATTTTGCTTTGTTTTGAGGGTGTTTTTGATTTTTTTCTTTTCCTGAATCTCTTGGTGTGACCTTTTTCCCTCCCATAAATGTATGGTACTGTCTCATCAGTAAATTTTAGTCCTTTTTATACCAAGTTAACATGGAGAGAACATGCATCTGCCATGCTACATGTGCACCCCTTTTTTGGATGCCTTCCTGTGGACAGGTGCTGCAATTAACAATCCTGATACACAGCTGCTCCATAGATGGCACCTTGAACCATGGCCATCAAACTTCAGAGCTACAGCAATCCTGGACGTAGTTAAATAGAGACATATATAAAAAAAACAAAAAGAAAAAAATTGGAGTGACATGACCCTCAATAATTTTTGCCTCATCCTTGTCTTTATCAGGGGAACTACAAAAGATTTTCTGTTTTTAATAGACGTGGAACTGGATCCTTGATCCTTCATTTATTATTTGAGAAGGTTAAATTTAATGGTTACATGTAGAAAGTTAAATAAGTCCTAAACATCATTCAGCAGTCCAAAGGAAGTTAAACCTAAGACTGCTGTCTTTATTTTTAGCTGTTATATTCTATAAATTGTAATAAAAGAGTAAGATATTATTCTAAATGCTACCTTCAAAATATTCTAAATCAGATTCTTCTGTTAATAAAAAGGGATCTGCAGTAGCAGTCACTCCAACTAATGATGGTGGAAAAGTGTATAATGATAACAGTTGGCACCAAATAATTGCTACAAGAATTCAAGCTCTGGGAAACATCACAGTGGATGGGCAGTACACAGGTAATCAATTCATGTAAATAACTTCAGTATTACTAAGGGTATTGCTCACTTGCTGTTTTGCTACCCGTGTTCACCCACACAGAAAAAAAAATCTCAGCTCATTTTTCTGACTATTTTGTCATTGTTGGTTTGTCTGTTTGTCTGAGGGATCTCTCCATTGTGAATCTTTGATAATTGAATACTAAGTCCCTTTTTGTGGTTGTGAATCTATCATTGTGTTAATCTCCTGTTGTAAAATAGAGCTGTAAATATTTCCTGGATATGCATTAATAAAGTCATAGGCTATTGTGTCACATTAGCCTCTTAATAAAATACCAATATTTTGTTACTGAGTTGAAAATCTGTTGAAAGTATTCAGTATGGGAATAATGAACAATTTTGTTCAGGTTCTTCCTTAGCAACTAGTGGCAGTACCATTATTGGAGAGAACACTGGAGTTTTTATTGGAGGACTTCCACAGGGTTATACTATTGTAAGGAAGGATGAAGGTAAGTATGATAAATAAGTCTGTACAACTTCTCAAATTTAATCTTTTGGGATAGACTGAAATGTCTATATAGCTGGTTTCATCAGCTTATGAGGTCTGTGTACATTTTAATGGATTTTGTACACAGAGTTGGTATGAGTGTGAAATTTATGGCCATGTTTTACATGCAGATTCCCAAATTCCTTCCAAAACACCCATGTAAATTGTTTTTATTAAATACATGCTTATGCATCCCAATTTGATGCAGGGATACAACATGCTGGTGTTTTTTGGTGTGAGTTTGTATCCTTCAGAGGTTCTTGCATTCAGCTCAGAGGTGTATGAATATACCTGTATTTTACAGATATAGAATTTATGAGAAGCTGGATCATACTTGGCTTCTCAAAGAATCAATAAACATAAGTTTTCATACACATACTTAGTATATATGCCAAGTGTGCAAACTGTCATCAGATGACAAAGGTGACTGTCTACGTAAGTAATCAGCTATTCTCAGTGAATTCATATCCAGAATTTTGTTTTTTTTCATATTAATCTGAAAGCCAAATTGCTTGTTGAGTTTGTATTTCTGCCCTGGCATGAAATCTGGGTGATAACTTGGTGTAGGGTACACTAAAATTCAACTCCCCCTTTCCTTCTTTATTTCACTGCACTAAAACTGGAACTACATGCATCTGTTCTTCTAAAACATCGGTTCACAAAGTAATCCAGGATTCCTCTCTCAAAAACCCCAGCTAAATATTCAAAATGAGACTTACTATAAATACTATTTAAGAGAAGAGCACCTATAAAAACAGATTTAAAATTTTGCTCCCAGTAGTAAAGAAGGGATAAAAGCTATGTGTCATTGTTTTTGTTTTTTTATTTAATATAAAAAAGGAAAGAAAAACTTCCCAATGAAGCTTCTAAACATATATTTCTCTACCTCAGCTTTTTCAACACTATTGCTTCCTATTCAGCCCATGCATACCTTTCTTCAAAATTAGTGTTTTGTTTAAAGAAAACTTTTTTGAATCTTCACAGAGTAAATTTATGCTGTTGATTTGAAAGTACCTGTATGCAAAATCTCAGAAAGTTTAAAATTTTTCAGCTACGTAGCAGTAGGTGCTGTCTTTCATGATTAGACCCATTTAGAAATCTGAATTTACCTTGAAGGCCAGCTTTATGAACTGATTGGTGGCTGGTTTTCTATGCACACATGGTCATATATGATAGAGACAGCATGTAGAAAACATATGAATTAATTCCTATGTTTAGTTGCCGGTGATTGACTTAAAAATATATTTTCCTTTTTACAGGGATGAAGAGGATAGTCCAGAAAGGATTTGTGGGCTGTCTCAGTGACATATTTTTGAAAAAAGTGCATACTCCCAATGAAAACTGGGAATCTTTGAACTGGCAGAACGCTGAGGAACAAAACAATGTCTACCATGTTTGGGAGGGATGCCCCATTGGACTCTCAAAAGGAGCACATTTTCTTGGCAGAGGTAGTTTGCTGTGCTATTGCTCTGTCCAAATATGTTCTTGAGATAGAGAAGGTGGTTGTGTTAAAAATGTTTCAGTGATCTGCTTTTCAAAGCAGCTTTAGCTGTATGGGATTTTTTTTGTTGGTTTAGAATTTTGTCTCTTGGTTGACAGAAGATTGCTGCATGGAAGAGGAATTGCAGTTAGTGCTGCTGTAACTATGTGCAGATTGCATGTGTGTCTGAAAGGTGAATTTCTGCTTTTGTAGGGACATAAAAGATGCCTATAAGGTATTGACAAAAAAAGAAAACCCAGGTAAAAAATTCAGGAAATTTTACAGTTTAGTTTCTTGCAGTACATTATTGATAACTGTGCTCAAAGCTGAGTCATAAAGTTGTGAACTATCATCTTGAAGCCTGAGTTCTACATGTAAGAGTATAAAGCAGCACCTAGATTTTTACTTTTGATTTCTTGAACCAATTCACTTATTTGATTAATTTATGTATGCATTCCTGTTCTTTCAAGGGTTCCTGGAACTGCATTCAGATGTTTTCAGTGGTGGACTGGAATTTGAGATCTCATTCAAATTCAGAACAGATCAACTGAATGGGTTGCTTTTGTTTGTTTACAATAAAGATGGCTCAGATTATCTTGCAGTAAGTTCAAAAATACGAATAACTCTATTCAGACATGACCTGTAAGTTTTCTCTGCAAAAGCAAAACCGAAAGAAATTTCAAACTGTAAGTCATTTTCATATCTTACTAGTTTTGAAATGCTTTGAACAACAAAGTCTGCAAACGGAGCAAAAACACTTGAACAGATGCTGAGTATTAAGTTACTAGTGTTATTTATGTCATAAATAAGAGGGATATCAATATATGAAAGGCAGAATTATTGTCTTAACTGGATTAGAAGTGATCAGAAAAGAGACTAAAATACATGTATTAAAAGTTTTCACTTAATTTCTAGGAAAGCATAGTTTGCTCATTTTCCCAGTTCTCATACTAAAACAAAATCCATTAATTGTAAAATTGAAAAGGTTGTGATAGAAATTGTCTAGTCTCTTAATAAAGCTTTCTCTTTAAGGTATATGTTTATTTTTATGATCCATCTTTTTTTTTCCTTTTGGCTTGAAACAGATAGACAAAAAATAGTTAGTTCCAGCTTAATTCCACCTCATCTCTGTCACCCTTTTCCCAACATGCAGAGGAAGTTTTACAAATCCTGTATCAGGCAAATTTATGAGGTAGTGCCTATGAACTTTCTTTTTGGTGTCTGTTAAATAAGACTGTTTATGCTCAGAATTATTTGTGCTTCTGTCATTTCAATATATAGCTTATGTGTTTAATATATTTTTCAAATTCTTTTGTTAGCTACATGACTCTGGATTTTCATGTTTTAATTTCCCAAGGATTTTGAGTGTAATTAGACTGTGGTCACCACTGCTTCTTGGGTCAAATATACTTGCACCAACAAGTAGATGTTATGGAGGATTACATGGAAAAAAATACATTTTCCATTGTTCCAGGAAGCAATAATTTATTTTTAGAGATTTTTGAGAGCATTGTTATTCTTTATGACCCAATCTGCTCTTTCTGCACTTTTATTGAATTTAATTTATTTATTTATTTCTTATTATGTAGCTGTTTTGCTAATAGCTGTCATGTCACAACCTGTTTTATTGTGTGGCATTATGTCTAATGGGCCTTCTCTTTTAAACTGCTGACCTAAACCATATAAATATATTTCTTTCTTTTTCAGGTCAGTTATAACTTACTCCATATTTACTTTTTATACTACTGTTTTTTCCAGCAGATAATTTTTTTCCTGTGTTTTGAATTCTGCTAAACTTAATTGCTTCTTCTTTGTAAAGCAGCCTTAAAAAAAATATCATAAGACTTCCTGCAGCAAGTCTTGCTAATTACACTTACTATTTTAATTTTGCCCTCAAGTAATGACCAAGATCATGAGCTAATAGCATGAGATGTTACATGTATGCTGCTGTCCCACCTTAAAAAAGAGTTGTAAGTGTGTAATTTGCAGCACAGGGGCACTATTTCTGTGAAGAGTATTCACAGGGTTCTTCTGGAGGTTCTGGTAGTAGGTGAGTCTTGTTCTCTCTCTCTTGCTCTGTGTAAGACTACCAGAAATACGAGAAAATAGATTCTTACTATAAAGGAAGACAGAGGAATAACTAAATTGAAAGTAGTGTCTAAGGCACAAAGGAGCTAGACAAAATAATTTCTATTTCTTTTCAAGCTTCCAGATTTTTGGAAGTGTTATATTTATAGTACTTTTAGACCTGAAAATTGGATAATTTTCTTGGCATTTTTCCCAAGTCAGGTTAATTTCTTTTATCTCACTTTAGTCATGACTTCAGCATCTCCATAGCCTTAAACCAAGAAATTTTAGAGAGGATGAGCATATGCCTGCTTTTCCAAGTCTCTCAGCTTTGTGTTTTGCATAGATAATGATGACAGAAGGCTTTTCTGTACACTTGATCTCACAAGAAGAGGTTAATAGAAAGTGAAAATGAGGGGTGTAGCTTGTTGCGCATGAGCTACGATGTCTTTGTTAGGAGCTTTGGTCAGGAGGCACTTGCACAGCAAAACAGATTATGAGCTATACCACTTATCCTGAGTGCCAGGTATTCCCTGACCCTTCCCTTTGCATAGGTCACAGCTCTCTTATTAGCTTTATAGTTTGGGAATGACTACAGCTACACACACTGCTGGACTGCTAGCAAACAGCCAGACCCTTTCTCATCTTCTGCCCAAGAACAAAATGATGTCCTGGAAAGGTGCTGTGCATAAAGGTCACTTCTTCCACGACTTCCATGCCCTGAGAATTAACTCAAGCCAGCGAGGTCAATCTGATTATCTTTGGATCTAGTCATAATAATTACATGCAAACTGTGACCAGCTATACTAGTATGAATCACTAGCTCTCATTCTGGCATATTATTCCTCATGAGTTTATGTGATGAAAAGATTTTGCAACTGCTGATAAAGTTTTCATGACTGATTTTGATGCTGACCACTTCAACAGCAGCAGAAGCACTATCAGATTTCTATGCAGTATCAGTAACTGGCTCCTGAGACATTGTAGCTAATGATTTGGTTCCGCAAAGCTGCAACTAAGAAAAAAGTCCTGCAAAAACTTTTTCCAAAGAGTTGCACTTTTCAATCGCTGCATGCGGTAGAATAACAAGTGTGCATGATGAAAGTGTTACCTTTGATAGAGCTAAGGAGGGGTGTGAAATTTTGAGAACTGAAATTGGAAAATCCAGCAAAGAAGTGACTGTTACGTGAGACTTGTGATGGTGATATTCCTGTTGGTTACCAGTAATTTCTCTCTGTTAGATGTCAGGAAGGGACTCTCATTTCCTTTCCATTAGAGTGACTGGCTCTGAGGACACAATTGAAGAGTCTGTGTTTGGTCTTCTACTCCCTGTCTGGCAGGTCTGCACTGGGCTAGATCTTGAACTGGAATGATTGGCTGCACATCAGCAGAAGTGCTATGTACTTTTTCTTTCAAAGGGTTCAAAGGCTGTCTGTCCTTGACAAGTTTTTTGACGTCCATTGCTTGTCTCTGTTGATATTTCTGAATCTCTGGAAGACTTTGCAATTCAAAGGAGCTAAAGCCACAATCACTCTTCTAGTTCTACATTGGTTGAGACTATTTTGTATGGCAGGTTTAGCTAAGTGTCATTCAGCCTCTAATGCAGCCCCTGTCCTATCTGTTTTGTTTCTCAGAGCTATGTCTGGATATTTCTTTCATCTTCAAAATCATATGTTTATAAGCAGATTGAGTGAGGCAGGGACTGACTCCTGCAGAGACATGTAATACAGAACCACAAAATTATTTAAGTTGAAACGATCTCTTGGAGTAATTTATTCCAAATCTCTGCTAAAAGCAGGACAAACTTATGTTTGATAAGGTTGCTCCAGGCATTTGCTGTTTGAGAAGTGTGCATCTCTCTACAGATGGACAGTCCACAGCTTTCCAAATTCTACAGTATGTTCCAATCTTTGACCATCCTCATTATAGGAAAAAAAGTAAAAACACCCAAAGAAACACCCTGATCTCTTGTCTTTTGCCTCTCATCCTTTCACAATAAGCCTCTGAGAAAAGTCTGAGCCTGTCTTCTCTGTATCCTTGCATAAGGCAGAGGAACAGTTAAGTTCTCTTCCCACTTGCTCTTAAAACTGGACAAGACCTGTTCTTTCAGCTTCAACTTGTATGCTAGGTGCTGCAACTTCTTTGCAAGGTACTTCAACCACTCACCAGTTTGGTGTCCCTCCCCTGGATTCACTCTGGTGTGCCACAATGTCTTTCATTTGCTAGTGTCCACTGCTGGATACAGATGTGGTCTTACAAATGATGGCTGGAGGGGAAGAATCATCTCCTTGGAACCCCTGCCCACCCTTTGTCTAACCTAGCCCAGTGCTAGTTCATCCTCATCATTTTGAGGGTGCATTGGTGGCCAGTGTTCAGTTTGTAATCCATCTTGACTCAGTCCTGTTCTTCAAAGCTGATTTATATGTCTGGGATACTGACAACAGCTCCCTATCAACTGCAAACTCTCTGGGAGTGTGCCCTATCCTACTGCCCAGGTTGTTAATAACATTTTTAGTCAGAGTTGGTCCCTGTATCAGTCTCAGAGAGATACCACAACCTGCTAGTGGGGCTGTGGAATAATCTTCCTTGCTGCTCTTATCTTCCAGATTCAAACCAAGCTTTGGCTTTCCTAGCACCAACTTTACATGCTTAGGCAGATGAAAATGAGAATTGTGTGTACAGAGAAAAGCATTAATGAAATTCTGTAACTCAAATTCTGAAAAGCAAGCTTGCTTTTAAGAATTAAACTGAAATCTGCTTAGGTTTAGGGCTGTAATACAAAGATCTGACTCTGTTGAGAGGTGGCTACTGAGATACCTGGCAGAATAATATGATCTTAATGCATTTTTGTTTTCAAGTAATAATATATTTTCCAAGGACATATTAAAAATCATATTGAGTAACAATTTTTTTAAAAGTGGCCCCGGAATTCTGTGTAAAGCAAACAATTTATCTGTTGTTTTTGTAAACCTGTGCTCAGTACCTGTGCTCAGATCTATGCAGGACTTAGCTTTTTTTCTATTTTTACCACGTGGAAGAGTTGAAACTGAGCAATGGTCCCCTATCTTTAGCTGCACTCGGGCATTCGGAATGTCAGCCCAGGTCAACACAAAAAGCACAAGCATCATTCACTGCCTGCTTTAAAACTATGCCAAGCTGAGTAAATTGGAGGAGGGTTGTGCTGAGTAGTGACCCTGGGTCAAACACCGTGCCCTCTCTCTGGCTCCCAGGTCTGGCAGGTTTGCTGGCATGCTGCTGTACTAATGCCTCTGGAATGCTTTCTTCACACCAGCACAGTGTGCTCCATATTAATTCTCACCAGTGAAGAAAAGCAGTGACTTGTCCAGTGGGCTGCTTTTTCCAGGTGTTCTCACCAGCACTGGTGCCGTGATCAGTCCTTTGCGTGTTTTGTAGAGGCCTTAGCTGAACTTGTGGAAACAGGAAAAGTTGTGGTCCCAAAGAAACAAATAAAGAAAACCCCTCTGCCACAGGAGCAAGAAGTCAGTGTGTGTTGGGGAGTAGGACCCACAACCCCCATGGCACTTCAAGCACAGAGTTCTTTCATCAGTTGGGGCGTTTTCTCTATTTCCTGTTAAGGAAATATGATCCAATTACAAACACTGTAATATTAATATTGTCAGTAAACTAAATATGTCAGTTTGTCAATAATAGTGATAAGAATTTATATTAAATCTGCCGTTTTTATTTCACTTAATAAGGTTTTGGCATAGAAGCAGTAATGTCTTTTTGTGAAATATTCATATTTTTCAACCACTAGTTTATCCTCTAAGTGTTTAGTGTTCTATACATGCCAATTTACAGTCTCAGCCTACTTGTGTTTGAGTCACTTAGCATAAAGAGTCTTGCAGTAAAGCGTTTGGAAACTTCTGCAGTGAAAAATTTAAGTAAAATGTATTTCTATTAGAGAATTGGCACATTAATCTCAAAAAGCACATACAAAACCAATTATTTTCTTACAATATTTAGAAGAATAAGGATGAAATGTATGAATGTAAGAATCAATGTATGCTGGAAAAATTTGAAATTGAGTTCACAGGCCAATTAAAAAGACCTTAATCAGGTCTGACATTTCATTTCCTTATTATCTTGTTGCATTCCTCTAAAAAATGAATCAATAGATAAAGTACTGTTTTCTCATTCTCAAAAAAAGCAAAACAGTATTGTTCATTGTCTTTTCTTTTTAGGTTACGTTAGTGCCAAAGTCAGTTGTCAATAAAATCAAAGTATGTTTTCCTGCATTCTGAATTAACTGATACACTGTATTTAGCATGTTCTATGTAAACAGTATTAACCTGAAGATAAAAAATTCCTTTTTCATTAATCTTATTCATATCCCCTTTCATTATGTTTTTTAAAATAACTTTCTGTCATTGTTGAGTGCTTGATGCCTCCTTCAAAATATTTTTTTTCTGTTTTTAAATGTATAGGTGGAGCTGAAAAGTGGAATATTAATCATATTCTTAAGAACTGGCGTTGCCTTTGCCCAAGTGGACCTCTGGTTGGGACTGTCTTATTGTGATGGAAAGTGGAATGAAGTCACCGTGAGCAAGGAGGGCTCTGTGATTTCAGCCACTATGAATGAACTCAGAGAGCAGGCACCTGAGCCCCGTGTTCAGCAGCTGAAAGTAAACTCACCTGTCTACCTAGGGGGAATCCCACCGGAGATTCAGAGTTTTTATAGAGAACTGGGGTTAGAACAAGGTGAGGTGATGCTGAGAAGAACATAAATTTTTGAAAACTGGTGTCTTGCACCGGGTGGACATTCTGCTGCTGGTAGTCTAAATTCATGAATGTGTAACATGAATTTTTCCTCTCACCCGTTATGACTCTACCAGTTGGGTAGGGACCCATCTGGCTTTACTTAGATCTGATCCTTTTTTAATGCTATAAAATTTTTTCTGGTGATACCTGAGGCAGTCTGACTGATAAGAAAGGACCCGGAGTCTAAGTTCATGCGTTTGAAGTGAGGTGCCCAACCAGATGATCTCAGGTCTTCATCAGAGAATGACAGTTCACAGAAACCTGCTTTACTTGGTCAACCTATCTCACTCACAGATCTGGAATACAAAACCAGTGGGAGACAGTAAACATAGCTTAAATCACTGTAATGAATCTGGATGCTGCCCCATGGAAGAGCAGCTGAGAGTTTATTAGTCTTTTTAAGGCAATACTGATTCTGATCTAAAAAATAAGCGAGTACACATACCTGAAGTTGGATTTTGGCTACAATTACCATGATGTTTTCCTCATTTTCAGAAGGAAGGAAGAAAATATTTAGCCATCACTGTGACCCTTCTATTCTGGAACAGGTCAAATTTGTAGGGAAAAGAGAGAAGCATTAATTGCATCCTGATACTAACAGCCCCCACAAAAGGATCTACTGTAGGAAGCCTAGTTGAAAAGTCTACTAAACTGGCTCTGTTTGGGTGTGTTTTTTCATTACTTGTGACACTTCTCATTAGTTGTGGGGTATTTTTCAGCTGTGGACAAATGGGTATCAGTAAGTGCCTTTGAAACGCATGAACTTACACTGAATATGCACATTCAAGTGGTCTGTATTGGAGCCTTTTGATTTCACAGCTTTAGAATAGTTGAAGAATATTTTTTTAAGTACTCTTCCAGCTCTAAGTATCACATATAATATAATCTTCCTTCAGGTTCTGTGTGCATAATATTTATGGCCCTAAAGAGCTGGCCAGTCATACTCTGTCAGTGTTGCCTCGTAGCAGATGGTGTAGCCTCGTGAGTGGAGGCATTCACAATTCCTGCAGCAAAGAGATCTGTGAACAAAGAATCTAGGGCAAAATTACTTATAAAGTAAATATCTGAAGTGCATATCAAGGCACATCAATAAATATTTCTTTCCCACCAAACTTCCTCAGTATGCCACAAAATAAGATGGTGGCTGTGAATTTATATTTAGAGTGTCTCAAGGATAAATATTATCTTATGTGCTTCTGAATATAGAGTCAGGTGAGCAAGATTAGATATTATAGCTTAAAACATACTTTTATTTACGACTACAATGATGTAGTGGTAAGATAATAGAAATTTAATAAATATTTTAAAAAGATTTTCTCAATCTATGGCTGCTTGATAGTTAATTTTTTAGTAAAAGAATGTTTTTTTCCTCACAGCAAATAAGCGATAAATATTATTCTCCTCCTGCCTTACCTCTGTGTGAGTTACAACTTTAAAAAATTTTAGCTGGAGTCTGTGAGCCTTTGCATCACATGCCCTCCTGTGAGGTTCAAATGGAAGTTACCTGGCAGGAATGTTTGTGAAAATTTGTACTACCTTTTCTTATTCTGCAGCTACTTGAGAATAGGCAGGATTGCTTGACTGATGTCAGTGAGAAATCTTCAAATAGTGATAAATGTAACTAAAAAGATACTAAAAATGATGTATTAGAATAGATTGTAGAGAATGCATCTCACTGCAAATCAAACAACTTCATTTTATCTTATGATTAGGATGCCTGGGCAGACTGGGACTAATTCTTTCCTCTGTCACAGAATAAGAAATTGAGCCAGTCTCTGTGAACTAGGAGTTGAAATAAAATTAGGATGTATTCGTTATAAGGAGCAGTTTGGCCAAATTCCCTGTATTGTGGAGAGAGAAGGATGATTATAAATGGATGTCCAGCCTCAGTACCCCTTTTTGCATGAAGTGTGTATGGATATTAGAGTCTTAGTTCAGGTGGCTAAGGAAAAATACTACTCTGATCTCTCATCTTGCAGTAATGCAGGCAATAAAAGTACGAAAGATATAAATAATATATAAATACTTTAGCTTTCTCAAAGCTAAAGAGAAACACTGATCTGTGAGAGACAATTTTTAATTCACAAAGCTAATTCTTAAATGAATTGAAGTCTTCAGTTTGGTTGCTGTTTACTTTGGTTTTGTGTTAAGCACCAACCACTGCTCAGATTTGAGGCCCATTTATATAAATTTATTAATTTTTAGTGAATATAATAATTTTTAAAATTGCATTTTGAATTTTGTAGTTGTGTTGTAACTGCAAGTAACTGATTTTATATATTTGTAATTTTGATAGGAATGTCACATGTACATATAAATATATAGATATATAGAAATAAATATGAAATGAGGCTTCTTAAATTTTTTATCATAAACAAGTAGTTTGGGGTTATGTCTCTGGGATATGTTTATAAACGGCACATGAGTTATGTCCCTATTAGACAAAGCTGATATGCCTCCATCTGATCTCCTGAAGTTAATTGTAATTTTAATCTAGATATTCTTTTCAGTTTGAGGAAGTGTGTATATTAAACAATATATTAGCAAGCAGCAGAAATCTGATTTTAAATCATCTCATCAGAGAATCACTTTTATGGTAATAATTTCAAAGTGAGAAGCGATGAAAGAGAAAACAGAAAGGTATTTCCTTGTGGGATGGGATTGCTAACAGTGAAAGTGTGGATCAGTAAGGCAGAATTTACCTGCTTAGTGTCTTGCAAGCAGAGACAGAATGTCATGTTGGAAGTCAACACATTCACATTACAGTCTTTAATGTTGAAAATATAGAATTGAAAGGAACAGAAGTGTTTCTTACTGACTGAAGCTCTTTATGTGGTACTAATCCCTTACTGTTTGCTAGGTTTCGGTGGTTGCATGAAGGATGTTAAATTTACACGAGGTGCTGTCGTTAACTTGGCATCTGTGTCCAGCAGTGCTGTCAGAGTCAATCTGGACGGATGCCTATCAACTGACAGTGCTGTTAACTGCAGGGGAAATGACTCCATCCTTGTGTACCGAGGAAAAGAGCAGAGTGTTTATGAGAGTGCTCTACAACCATTTACAGGTAGCACATTGGTTCCTTAAATAAAATACATCGTTTTCATTCCATTCTTTGCTAATGTATTACTCTGTTCAGTATTTTTTTTTAATTTTTTTTACATTCTCTATCCTTCTCGGTGTCTTTTGAAGAATACCTCTATAGGGTGGTTGCCTTAAATGAAGGAGGATCAATATCTAGTGAATGGACCCATGCTCGAACAAGAGAATCAGGTAAATATAATTCTAAGGTTTTCTCATTCTTAGTGTTCATAAGCTATTTAATGTCACGTTGAAAGTGTTCAAGAACTGCTTGGACAATCCCACGCCCTGTGCTCTAGCATGACCCTGCTTGAGCAGGGAGGTTGGACCAGATGACTCGTTCTGTGATTCTGTGGAGATAATCCAACCAAACCAATTTTGATTAGTGGACCTTGCATAGTGTTTCTGAGGGGGTGAAACTGCATAATGCTTCAAACAGGTACCAGATTACAGGCATCAGCTGAAAAGTATACAAGGAAAGTATTTTCTTCTCATAGCTCAAGGTATTTTCCAAATATTTATTAGATTATGTAATTAAGGACAGTAAAGGATTGAACTTAATTAACTGAGTAAGAGAAACATCTAGTTGTGTTCATATGTGCACATCTAACATCACATTACATGAGTAGGCTGGAGTAAGTAAAACTTTATTTTCCTACATATATGTTAGTGCTACAAAATCAGGTGTAGAGAAAGGTGATACTGGGATAGCAGGCACAAGCTGTGGAAGATAAGGGCCATATATTTTCTAGGGACAAGGTGATCTTGTGAAAGTTGTTTTTAATATGACCCGTACATGGGTGTGCTACCCAGTGTGGCTGAATGAGGGTTCTTTTAACAAGTAGTCCATAGATTGTGTGTGAAAATGCGGCAGTACTTACTAGAACAGGAGCACAAGGCTTGTGGAGAAGGTTTCAGAGTAGGAAGAAGATACATTAAAGATCAAATTTTTCATACGTCTTAGGAAGAAAATTTTATTTTTTTTTTCTCTTCTGGTCACTGCTTTTGCAAACTTTATCAAGCCAGTAAGATTCTGAAGCTTTACAGTTCTATGTATTTTATTTAATTAACTTTCCTTCTTCTTGAAATTGAAGCCCAATTCCATTCCATCAGAGTATTCTTTTGGTGTAAGTCATCCAGTGTATCACTTTAAAATAGTATATGATGTATGCATAAATATTGGACTTGCAGATGCATTCTTGTACAAACTATACTGTGTGCCACCCAGAAGGGACAAAATATGTGCATATTTTCATGTCAACTGTCTGACAACTGTAAGGTTTGCCACAAATTTATGTTTGCAAGCTGACCACAGCACTGAGCAGCCCATGTTCCCTGGGGTTGGACAATAATTGCTCTATTTAATTATTTTTGAGTTGGTTTTGTTGTATCCCTTATGAAAAGACCATCTGCTGTACAATACCTTAACTCATCCTGTGATACACTTCATAAATAATGAAATCAATATATTGCTGCAATAATACAAGCTTTCTCAGAGTATCACATTCTTTACAGAAGAATCACAACTTCCAGATATTTTTGTACTTTCTGTGCTCATACACTTGTACAAAACAAGGCTGCATTCATATTTAATGAAACTAAACAGGAAAATTACCAAAAAATAGGCTACTTGATGGTGACAAAAGTGAGTGATCATCACCAGGGCGAGGGAGTCCGCGTGCATCTACAGCAAACTCATCATCCATCATCCTGCCATAGTGTTCCTTGGGTCTTTCCTCTGCATCCCTTGTGCAGTCATCTGTGATGAAGCTGTAACTGACCAGACCTTTACTTGGCATAGTAATAGCCAAGAAATAGTTAAAGGTTTTAGGAAATAGAATTATTTCTTTTTATTAGCAACTCTATGCATATATGATCTTCGTTTTCCAGTTCTTTAAAACATCTTATCTTTCCTTTTCCTTTTTTTTTTTTTTTTTTTTGTTTTTTCTTTTTGTAATATGGTATGATCAGAAGCAAAGGATTTTGCAAAAAGGCCTTAAAAATGTCTGCTTTGCCCCGAGAAAGGTGCATGGCATTGTGTGGAAATAAAATATGTCTGTGGAAAATAAATGAAAGAACTTTAATTTTTTGAAGGACTTCTGTAAAAGAAAATGGAGATTTTTAGAGATTTCATAGTTGCGGCATTCTGTGTCTTAGCTACCCAGCTGATAAATATCAAACTCTTTGTTGCAGTACTGCCTTCCTTCATTTAGTTGTATTATTTTAATGCCTGTGCTTGTTAGCTATATACAACCCACCTCCTCTCTTTGTGAATGATGCTTAAATATGTTTGATACATGAAATGTTTTTGGAAAATTGCAACAAGACAAGGAGGAATGTTATGTAGATGGAGTTTTGATGGTTTTGAAATATAGCTTAAACTGAATAGCTCAAGATGTGCAGTCATATTAAATCAATGCTGAAAAGTTACAACTCTAATAAATTGTATTTATGCTAATGGTTGAGTCTGATTTACTGCAGCCATTAAAAGTGAAGAATAGGGGCAATAGTCTCCTTAGAACTGCCATTTTCTCTATTTTCTATTTTATCCTTCTACAGTTCCACAAAATGTGCCAACTCCCTCAAGAGTTCACAGTATAAATGGTTACAGCATTGAGGTCACCTGGGAAAAACCAGCTGGGGTCATAGGTGTAATTGAGAAGTACATTTTGAAAGCATATGAAGCGGATGGTCCCACTGTACCCATCACCAGTGCTGAGCTTGCTGATGCTGGTATGCTCTCAGGTAAATGTTGTTAAGTACCATTTTTTAGGCATATCTAATAACACAGGATGCTTATCCCTCCTTTTGTTGATCTATAAAAACTACTTGTCTGTTTTTGTGTATACACAGCATAGATAACATTTGGAGGAGTAATTATTTGTGTCAGCATCCTCACAGCGATGTACTGATTTCAAAGAACAGTAGAAATTAAGATATAGCACAAATAGTAAATAGCAATTCCCAAGCTATTTAGGATCTGGGAGATTTCTGGGAGAAATGCTTTTTTAGTTTGCTTGTATTTGCTTAGTATATGTGATTTTTTTTTTTAACCCCTTCCCTAAGTTATTCTGTGGGTCCCATATGCTACTGTTTGACCTGATGTATGAAAGCACTTGATGTAGCTGCCTAATTTTGATCATATAAACCTAGCTGATTTCAGTGGGAACTAGCATACATTTGTGTTAATCAGATGGTGTGGTTGATGCCACTGGGATGTGGACATAAGTTCTTATGAAATTAGGAAATGTTATAGAGGACATTTTGGGACATTTTTTCCTGCCAGGGTATCGTGGATCTGACTTTCTGCTCTCTATGAACAAACTGCATTTTCTGGCTCCTACAAAGTTCCCTGGGAGGGAAGCACGTTACAGACAAGAATCTGGAATATGTTATGTGATGACTGAATGGGGCAATAGTGCAGACCAATAGATTTATTTTTATGATCTCTAACATCAATTCTATAAATCATAATAATTCAAAAAGTGATAATGACGTAATGCTCTAAGCTGGTGCTTTGCTTTGGCTCAGGTTTGGGCACTATAACAGTTTTGGAAAGTATGTTAACCTTCAGGCAGTGTGTTATTTCCTGAAGCCCAGGTAATAGTTTTTACGAAAGTATATATGGTTTGTTTTGTTTCTCTGCCATAAACTGTGTATACATTTCCAAGGGAAAAAATGCACATATTTTATTTTCTCTGGTTTGAAATATCTTAACTGTTTGTGAGTAGTGAACTTACCAGAACTGCATAGACTTTCTATCCTTACTGTGATTTCTTTAATGACCTTGGTGATTTCAACATTCTTTGTCTTTCCTGCAAGACAATACAGATTATACTGGTAGAAATTAAAGACTGAGACATATGGATTAGGTAGCTTACTCACAGCTGATGGTCAGAACCAAAATATAGTTTAACTTGTTTGGCATTGTGCCATGATTATCTGTCAGGGTTATGAAAATGTCTGCAGCAGGCTGGACAGGTAAGAGGTTATCTGCCTGCAGCTTACAGGAGGTAGAAGAAGCAACATACCTTTACATTAAATGGAGACAGTAAATGGATTCTGTAGCCTATTACAGCAGATAGACTCATAGAATCATCAAAGTTGAAAGAGACCTGTAATTTTATCAAGGCCCATTATCACCCCAACACCACCACTGTAGCCCCTAAACCACAACATCTATCACCTTATCTCTTGAACACCTCCAGGAATGGTGATTCCACCACCTTCAGGCAGCCCATTCCAATGCCTCTCCACCCAAACAGTGAAACTTGTTTCTGATATCTAATCTGAATCTTCTCTGTTTCTGTTTAAGACCTTTTCCTCTTGTGCTCTCATTGTAAAAGGCACCGCAGCTCTCCATGGGATCACTGATGAAGAAACTTTGGTATTTTTCTGTGCCCTCCTTCAAGTTTTCATTCCCTGTCAAGCCTAGGCACTGCTTAATCTGCTGCTTGAAATGTATCTGAGGGCGCTGACAACCCTCTGTCTTGTTTTTTTCCTTGAAGCTTTTTAGGCCCATCTGTTGTGTTTTGGTTTATACTTACACTGTAAATTCTTTTGAATATTTACAGTAGGGTCCTGAGTCATAACTGGAGCACAGTAACAAAAAGTTAAGAGCATTACCTATTTCTCAGAAGGCTGTACTGTGTATGTCACATTCAGAAGAACCTCTTGTACCCTTGTCAAGAAGAAAAGCTGAGCTAAATATTAAAACTAAAATAGGTCTTTAAATGACCATAATCCCACAGTCTCAAAGGCCTATTTCTGACTCCTCAGAAAGCAAAATCCTTCAAAATCTGACCCTTGTAATCTTCCAAAATGTCAAACTGTTTTTTCATTTTCATCCAAGAAAGGAATATTCATCAGATTTAAATCCTTAAAATGAGGTTCTGACTGTTGAACCATGAGTTTATTGGAGAAGGTGATATATTTCAACACAGTGTTCAGTATCTGGATTCTAGGATGAGAGTATAAAGTTAGAGTGCAAATTTTTGGGCTTCAAAACGTTCCGTGCTTGCCCATCTTGCCTTCAGAGAAGCATTGTAACATTGATGCACTTTGGATGCAACTGGTCACACTTGCAAAGTAATAAAGGAAGTACAGAGTCACTGCATGAAAGAATTTTTTTCCTAAAGGCTGGATTGCTTTCTTCTGCATTCTGGTGCATTCCACATGCTGACATCAAAATTTGGAATATAAATAAGAATCAGTATTTAAACAAATGGAAGAAGTTTTAGAACACGCTGTTTCAGTGTGATCTGTGATGTGCTTTTGCTTCTACGTTTCTTTGGAACCCAGAATATCACAGGGTCATTTGGGTTGGAAGGATTATCTAGTCCATCCCCCCAGCTCAAGCAAGGTTGACTGGAGCAGATTTCCCGGAACTATGTCCAGTTGAGTTTTAAATATCTCCATAAATGGAGATAGTTCTCTACGAGAAGCCTGTTCCAGGTTTGGTCACCCTCACAGTAAAAAGCGATTTCTCATGTTCAGTTGGAATTTAATTTTCTCTCCAGGGAAGTGGTCACAACACCAAACTTGCCAGAGTTCAGGAAGTATTTGAGCATTCAGACACTTTGGTGTTATTCTTGGGGGTGTCCTGTGCAGAGGCAGGGACTGGACTCACCGACCATGGAATCATTTAGGTTGTAAAAGACTTCCAAGATTATCGTGACCCATGATCCTTGTTGGTCCCTTCCAATTCAGGATATTCTCTGATACTGTGATTCTTGTATTTCATTTTGTGTCCGTTAACTCGTCCTGTCACTGGGCACTGCTTAGAATAGTCTGGCTGCTGCTTTGTTCCCTCCCATGAGGTATTTATACATTTTGATAAATCACCCTGAGCCTTGTCTTTCCTGAGGTGTTCAGTCCCAGCTCTCTCACTCTCTCTCAGAAGAGATGTGCTCTTGTCATTTTACCATCTTAGTGGCCCTTTTTGTATCATTCACAGACTTGCTGAGGTTTTACACTTCCTCCATCATCAGTCATTGATAAAGGTATTGGGCAGTATACCAGACTCTTGGGATACACTCTAGATGTCTTGCCTCTGGATTTTGTGCCACTGATCACAATCCTCTGACACTTCTCTTGTGAAGCACATGCAAAATCTCCATTTTATAATTCAAATTTTTCTCACTGTAGATTTCAGGAGATTGACCACCCTCTAAACAGTGGGCTCTAATGATACCTACAAATAATAATGAGATAAAATGTGCTGCAGAAGAATTCACACATGATTGGTATTTATTCCTCTTGAAGTTTTCTCTTTCAAGTTGGTATGATTTTGCAGTTCATCCCACCTCTGTCATTGCTGCAATAGCTGAGGGCTCATATTGTGGCTGCACACGTGGTAATGAGGAAATTGTGGTCGACAGCTGCCATTCCCTCTTTCCTGTGGCACGTGTTTGTAATTACTTTTCACCTTTTAGTCTTTTGTGCTCAGCAGATGAATATCTTAGGAAAAGTTAATTTAATGATTTAATATGGTTAATCAAAGTGTCTGAGCTGAGCTGTGCTGTGTTTTTGAAAGCTCTCTAGCTGGAGAGTCTCTCAGAACAGGAGACAGGGCCACCTGCCAGTGACAGATAGCCAGGGCTGGACAGTGGGGCCATAGCACTGGGGGAAGCTTGCTGCCAGCCTGGCAAAAGCCCATGCTCTGGCAAATGCTGTCACCTGAGAGATTGTCCCTCTCAGGGAGAGCTCTGCCAGTCCCCTGCCTGAGCAGCCTGTGGCTTTGGGACTGGCCCCTGCACCCTGACTGCTGCCTCTGGCAGGGTTCGAGGGTCACTGTCTGAGGTGGATATTAGAAAATGCTCTTTCTCCCAGGCTTATTTAATCTGTGTGGGATGAAATGAGCAGTTTACCACTAATGGGGAGTTTTCTGTGTGAAGCTGTTGGTGAATTGCTTGGGCAATACTCTCGTGAACTTGAAATGACTTGAAAGCTCTTGTTTTGCACAAATATTTTACCCTCAAAACATTCCTATATTGCAGTTAATGAGATTTTTTTAGACTTTACAGAAAAGGATTATTGCAAATCAACTAAGATAAATGTATGTAGGACCAGAGCACGAGGGTGACTCCTAAATCCCTGCTCCAAGCTGAGACAAATTTCTAAAGTTGTAAAACTTCGTATGTAGATAAAAACATTTGGCTGGGGCAGCTACTGCAACAAGGGGTAGCTGATGGACCTGTCTGTGCCCATTAGGTTTCTGTGAGTTGTCTGGTGGTGCTTGAGCTCCTAGTGACTCTAAGTCAGAGTGGCAGAATGTAGGTTCCTTTCTCCTTTCATTTAGCTGGCTTTAGCAGACTAGTGGCATATTTTTCAATATATGAATTTTAAAACATAGATTATATTAATATTCTACAGTATTAAGATTCATACTTGATTGAGTTTAGGCCTAAATGAATCTTGTTGACAGTCCAATGCTGTTGTATAAATTTATTCATACAAAATGTAAATTGTGTGATTAAATAAACCCGAGCATTTTATCAAAATTACATCAACTCTTAGATACATACCCATACTTTTACTATTAAAAAGAAGTTAATTTCTTAATGTTTTTCATGCTGGAAAGGATTATTATGTTTTATAGACTTATTAAAAATTCTTCAGAAAAGTAAACAGTATTTCTTTGTCTCTCTGCAAACTTTCAATGATAATCATACTCCAGAAAATAAGTGATGATGAAGTTATTTGGAATGATTGAAGGTAACATAGTGATAGATATTACAAAACAAATACTCTCTGTGGTTAATTAACTCTTGCTGCAAAATTGCACTGTTCATTTAAGGTTTTCTGCAAATTGAAGCAAACTGTGCTGTGGGGAATGTAACAGGTTTCCTTGAACCACTGCAAACTGAATTGCATCTTCAAAGTCAGTGGAGCTTGTGTATGGTTTGTTATGAAGTATTTCTGTTGAGAAAATGGGTCTTTCAAGCCACCTAAATGCAATAACTAAAGGAAAACTTCTGTTTGTTTTTATAAACCAAAGAGTTGGAATGGATGCCCTTGTGTTGAGTAGTTCTTCATTTTATGACTCCATCTATATTTAGTTAGAAGACGCTTTAAAAATGCAGATGTATGTGACAGATTGATGTGCACAGGCTTTTGGTTCAGAAATGCATATGTGGAAGACACATGTACTTAAACAGTTTTTTGCTACAATCTGTCAAAAACAAAAGTCAGTTGAGGACTTCCTTTTCTGATCAGTGGACTGTGATTAAGTGTACTGTGGCAATGATGCATCTCGACACACAAGTGACTGTTGGACAGATGCTGTATGACCTCAGGCATTCAAGTTAGCTAAATAGTCTGGGTTTGGGGAGGAGAGATTTGGTAAGTTTTGTTTTTAAAGCTTAGGCAAGAATTAAGGTAAATCTAAAGGTCAAGTGTTGTTTCAAATGCAGTAGGTGTATTTCAAAATAGGTTCTCATGAAATAGTATGTTAGAGAGGAAACAATGAAACAATCTGGCAAACAAAAGTCCCTTTGGCAAAAAAATACGTTCAGCTTTTATGGATAGAATAATAGCCCTCATACTGTCGTGATAAACCATGCTTTATTTTGTTTTTTTTTTTTATTTTTATGAGAAGTACTACTTTTTCACTCAGAATCTGTCAGAATTCTGTGGAATATGGCTGTGGTGTCTAAATGTGTGAGAACTCCCCTTGAGAGATACTGAACAAAAGAAATGTCTGTCTTATGGAGAAGTGAAGGAAAAAAAGCTGGATATGTAACCTTCTTATATACTGTATGCATTAGAACATTGAATAGAGTGGACATAAATATTCAACTGCCTCTGACTAGTCCATACACCCATTTTATCATAAATTTGTTGTTGACCCCTTTGCTATTGCCCATATCCATGTTGTTATCCCCGCACAGCTAGAATGAAACTAGCGTTTTCTCTCTTTCACAACTCTAAACCTTGACTTTCAATATTGCAAATAATTAAAGACCATTTAAATAAAAGTATAGAGAATTAAATACTAGTTTTGCATATAAAGTGGGCTTAATGTTCTAGGTGTGATTCCAGATCACTCTTTTAGACTGTTAACTTTACATTCATATTTAACAAATGACATTATTCAGTTTCATGGGGTCACTGTGTCAAAATGTCTGTGTTAGAACTTTAATTTATTTCCAAAGGTTCTTTGGGCAGATAGGAGTGGTGTGTTAAAATGATTTAGCATCTCCACTTCCCCATGTGGATTTTAAGGCTTTCAATGTAGTCTATGATGCAAATTTTGAGTCTAGGTGGATTCAGCTGCTCTGTAGTGGCGGACTGAATGTGTGGGACCCATATTCCAAACGTGTGAGGCTGACCCTCTTCTTAAATATTGATGATGTCTCTAATCCTATCTCCCGATCAAAGTGACAATTTATCCACCTCTCTCCTGTTAGCCTTAATAGAATACATGCAAGAGTGGCCAAATTTTGCTTTGTTAGCACCCCATCTTGGAAAGCCTGATGGACTCTTATCAGATCAGCAATTATTGGGTATAGACAGGAGATGCCAGTCTGAGTGTGATAATTGAGGAGTAAGGGAAAGTTTTTTTAAGGTGTCAGCCAACTTCATTGGATCACAGGCTATTTTTTACTGCAAAATTTATTTTGCTGTTCTTTAAATTAATTCACCTGTATCAGAGATGATCTTTGCTGTGGGACTGCTGACTTTGTATTTCAGGGTAGTCAGGTGCTGAGTGTAAATTTCACTGACTGACTGAAAGTGCAGGGGAAACGAGTGGGTAATGAGAGCAGAGCAGCCAGTTCTTTAATTGAATTAAAAGCCGGGTGACACCAATGCAGACACCTGTCCAATTACAGACAGGCCAAGGTGTTTACCATTGCTGTACAAGCGATTTGAAGATGACAGAAATCTTTCCGCCCACAGATTAACATAATGAAGGAGAACAGATTACAGTGGATGCTGGCCAAACAGATAGGATGGCAGCTGAGAAAAAAGTAGTTTGCTGAAGTATGTAAATAAAATCTGTGCACTTTCTATTGCCTACCTATGCACATCTGTTTCTTTGTTGAAAAGAAATGGTGCAAGAGTACACGTGAAGGAAAAACATTAATTAGGAAATGAAAAAATTATTTTTTAATAATAATGCTGCCTTTGCTGAATGAATTAACAACAACCTCCTGTAGCCAAAAGGGTTATTCATTTGCTTTTTTTTTTTTTTTATGGAAATTCTCTCAGCCTTTCACAAACCTGCCTATGCAATGGGAAGTCTGTTGTGCTACAGGTGCTTCACATAAAACGTTCCTACTTTGTCAAAAGTAAACCAAACAGCCCAATCCAAACCTTCTACACTCCTGGCATCTTTTGGGATATGTCTGATATTCTGCAGCTCTCAGTGCCTGAAGCCATTGGTAACCCTACAGGATGTCTTCCATGAGGAAATGCAAGGAGCATTAATTCACTGTTTCATAGTAAACAAATACTATAACTATTAAGTGTACAAATCAAACAAAATTGCTTCCTAAAGCACTGCAGAGTGAATAGAAAGGTGACATATATATACAATGCCATGCTCCTCTTGGCCAGGAACTTGCAAATGTCACTGTTAGAGGATTTGGTTTGTGCTTGTGATTATTTGTGGAGGTAATTCCCAAAGCACCTTTTGTAGTTTCTTGGGTTTAACCCTCTATGATCTGGAAATAAGTGGAAATACTGTCTTGTGTAAAAAAGATTGTGTTCTGACTAATGGAATTTCTGTGATACAGAATTTGGTGTAGCTTCCAATACTTTACAGGCATAGTAGTGCCTAAAGGGGGGCCCTACAAGAAAGCTGAAAAGGAACTTCTTGCAAGGGAATGTAGTGAAAGGACAAGGGGTAATGGCTTTAATCTGAAAGAATTTTAGGTTTACAGTAGATATTGGAAAGAAATTTTTTACTGTGGGTCTGGTGAGGCACTGGAACAGGTTGCCCAGAGAAGTTGTGGATGCCCCATCCACAGGTGGATGTGTGGAAGTGTTCGAGGTCAGGGACTCTGAGCAACCTGCACTAGTGGGAAGTGTCCCTGCCTATGACAGGAGGTTTGAAACCAGGTGATCTTTATGATCCCTTGCAACCCAGACCATTCTATGAAGACATGATTTACTATTTTCTGTCTTTTTGATTACTCTCAAAAATATTCTCCTTGCATCACAGGAAGATTACAGGGACATTTCATTTCTGACCAACGCAATATTTTTTTTCTGTCCTATCACACTTAGAATGGATGTCAGTACAACTCTCCACTGTTACCTGGGGATTTGCAAAATCAGAACTATAACCAGACCAAGCAGATGCTGGTCAACTGGTTTTGTTTTTACTCTACCTTGAAGTAAAAGTGATTACTTCTAAATATCTCTCCATTTGTGTGAGTAGAAGTGCACCCCAGAGAATTCAGATAGAAAGATCATTGCTATGCCAACCTTTGAAGTTTCTGATTGATTGCAAGGAAAAGCATAAATGTTACTAATTCAGTGAAAGCTAATCTCATATTTTTCATGTGAACACACATATTACTAAACACAATATAGACTTGTACAGACTGATGATTCTACTCAGAAAATAATATATTTGTGCTGTAGCTGTTAATTTCCAACATCAAAGTCTCCATGTCCTTTTGTGATTATAAAGGTCTTATGTGGGAAAAAAATATTTTTTTAAAGAAAAGCAGTTATGTTTGTGTAGTAACGCAGTGAAGAGCAATAATAAGGACTAATTTTGTCTACCTGTTTGTGTACATGTAGTGCTGAGGGGTTTTTCAGATTTCTAGTGCTGTGAGACACCTGGCCAGAAATTACAGTTCTTTGATGTGCTGTTGTTTTTTAAGCTGATTTGCAAAATCCCGGTGTTGGACAATTTTGAAATAGCATAATTTGCTATATATTTTATTTTTTTAATTAAACACCACATCGATTTTGCTAGAGCTGTGACAGTTGAGGTGAGAACGTGGTTTGAAATAAAACTTGGCATGAATTTGCCTTCTTTTAATTACTTCTGTATTTAGATTTTATATTACTTTGTTGTTGGACTTACTTGGAAATGGGAACTGCTGATGTTTCTTAAAATGACTCTAATTTTTTCCCCTTGCTATCCTTCTGGATATGATAGTTAAAAATGTTGCAAAATTTCCTGAAGTGGTAAGCAGTGATTATTATTTGTTATAACAAGGAGCTGATTGATATTTGAGAATTTAGTAGCTTCTCTTCACTAACACAAGCAGGACCTATATCATAAGGCCCCAGATCTTTTCTTCCTGTAAACCCTTGGGTACTGTGTCACCTGAATTATATTGCTATTAGTGTAGCAAATGTATGGTCTATATGCTGCTACTGAATGGAAGACAAGTGGGATGTTTCATAAAAAGGAGATTTCAGTTTGTGGATGAATAGGGACATCGTTGGAAAGGATGTGTTAAAAAAACTTGTTCTAGGAGACAATTAAAATTCCTTGGAAAAACAAAAAGAATAACTGAAAAAGCTTCGAGACATGGATTGAAGAAAAAACTCCTTCATTGTCACATTAAAATACACACCCCTGTTTTGAAGTAGTATCTTCAGTGAGCATAACTAAAGAAACAATGTTTCAGTGAGCATAACTAAAGAAACAGGTGCATCTTTAGTAATAAAAATGGAATAAAATATCATTTGCCCTTAAATTATTTTGTAAAATTTAAGTCATGGACAATAGGAACGAAACCTTAAATAATTTTTCTTTTCCACCTGTAACAGGGGGAGCCCATAGCAGAAAAGTTTATTTTCCCTCTGCATGCAATCAGTCTGTACACTGTACATGCATAACACCTTGCTTTCTTGTGTTGCAGGCGTGTTGAGGGGCTTGCATCCCTTCACAAACTATGCTGTAACCCTAACAGCTTGCACTTTGGCTGGCTGTACTGAGAGCTTGCATGCATTGAACATCTCCACTCCACAAGAAGGTAAAGTAATTTCAAAGGTCTTGACTTCCACATTTCAGTCATGAATAATAAAACAGGAGAAGAGCTAAACGCTGCAAAGCCATTTGCTGGAAAACCCCAACCTAATTTGATGACAAAGTGCATTGCCAGACCATAATTGCTCCATTTTTTGGGGGGTGCGAAAATGAATCAAACTCCATACCCTTTAATGACATGCATCTTTAATAGCTGTAATGCAGATTAATGGGCTTTTTAATTGCTGTTACATTGTTCATGCAAGAGCCTTGTCATTAATATGAAGCATCTGAAAGATTAATGAAAGCTTCCTCATTTTACTATGGCTCAGAAGTAAATCTAGAGACAGTCTGACTAAAAAGAATTGATTGTATGGCACAGTATGAAATTGAGAATCAAACAGTTGATTTCCATGGTTTCTTTTAACCACTAAACACCAGCAATAGGCAACAATTATTTCAGTGTGATGAAACTGCCAAATGCCAATTGAGTTATTTATTAATTCCTGTTCACATCTTCCCTTTTTTTTTCCTAAACACTTTTACATGTTGTTATGCTCAGACTTAAAGGTTATGAGTGTAAATTAATGCTTCCTATGCTTACATTAAGAAGTAGGGCACAGAGAAAGAAAAAATTTATTCAGTTCTGACTTTAGAGTCTAGGCTGGTATGTAATTACTAGAACAAATGCCCCAAAAATATCAGTGACATATCTAACTTTATTCTCAATTAAACATAAAGTTCACATCTCCCAGTTCTGTCATCCTAAAGCCATATTAATCCAGTTAAAATAATCAGTTACTCCAAATCTACACCAGTAGAATAATGAAGACATTGACATGTATTTATTGGACAGTAGTTAATCTTCCTTGATGCAAAGTAGTTTTCAAAATTCCCTCCCTCCCACAGTTCTTTGTTTTATCTTCTCATGTAAACTAGGTTGTAATACAGTACCAATAAAGAAAATAAAATTTTGGCAGGAAGTCATGTGAATTATAGCCATAATAATTAAAAGGATGCTGAAGTGTTTAACTGCTGCCAAAGCAGGTTGTTGTGCAAGGTGTTGTCTTGATGAGGACAGTGCTAAGATTTCAGTCAGACATTGCTAGAACATAGTTTTGGCATGACCCTGTTAGTAACTGCCAGCAGCACCAATCAAATCAAAATCCACTTATTGCCTCTTGGATGTTCAAGATAAACTGACTGAGATTGTTTGGTGGCATTCTCTGTGAAAGGGTGCAGCCTCTGACAGCCAAATAGTTAATGGACCCTGTGATATAAACACGAAACACATTATTTCAATATTTGTGTATTTCTTTCTGCTGTGACATAGCAATTAAAAATAAATTGTATGTCCTATTTTCTCAGCTTAGTGAATAAAGCTGAAATCCTTACCGGCCATAACGGAATGGTTTAGGCAAGAGTAGATTTTTTTTTTTTCCCAGCGATTGAATAAAGCCATGGGGAACATGTGTTTTATCCCTCAAAAGAATTGAACAAAAAGTCAATGTGTGGAATTTCTATTTTTGGATGCTCTTGTTGCATGCTCTTAGTAACAATAAATTGGTGATACAGAAGACAGACACCATATCACACCCTCCAGCTATCCCTGTTTCCCTATTGAAACATTCATTACTTTATATTGTTTTCACGTTGCCAGGCACTGCTAGTTATTGTTTTAAATTGCTGGCACAGAGCTTGTAAATTACAAGATATTTTTCCCAGACTAAGGCCTCAGCTCTGCTCCCCCTGTGATATTCACTGGGATTCCTTGTGCTTCTAATGTATAAGTCATAGGAACAGTGAAAGAAGTCGGCACTGAAATCATTTCTTGCCAACTTCCAGTATATTATATACATAAAATCTACATTAAACAGACATTACTAAGTGTATTGAATTATGAAAAGTTTGAAACAAGGGGTTGTGCCTAAGAACATATCACCTGCATTGGTGATTAGAGTGATCTCTTTGTAGTTAGGAATAAAAACTGTGAAAGAAGAGAAAATAATTTGTATTAAAAAAAGAACTGCACTAAAATCCTGTACCTCTCACCTTGATCAGTGTTACCAAGCTGGAAAGATAAAATTATAGAAGCATAATTATTCTCCTAAAAGCAAAGAGTATATTGATGTCTTTCACAGAAGTTTCTGTTTGACTAGAAATCCTCTCATAATATAGAAGACTTCTCAAAATTCTGGTATGTTGCAGATAAATCTTTTCTGAAATTTCAGCCTTACGAAAAATCATTCTGGTAGTATCTTCTCATTGAAATTCTTTATTATTTGTAGAAAGACAATAAAGTATAACTTTATGCATTTTTTCACCAGCCCCTGAAGATGTGCAATCACCCACAGCAATATCCTTTCCCACGTTCCTGCTGATGAGTTGGAGTCCGCCCAAAACACCAAATGGTATTATTACACAATATACTTTGTATATGAATGGGATACCAATTTACTCTGGAAATGGAACTAAGTATGTTGTAAAAGGTGAGTTCTCTGGTAGGTAGCATGTCAGATGGGTGTCTCATGGTTGCAATGAACAATTGTATGATTGACCCCTTCTTATTTCAGAGAAAAGAAAAATAAGTCTAAAATTGGCTAGATGCACTTTAAACCCTAATGGGTTTAATATTTTAAAGCATCATATTCTTTGTTGAGACTCATAGAAATTAACACCATCATGGATGGTGTAGCTAAATATTGTGCCTCTTTCACAGGATCTGAGTCATCTTTTTAATGGTTTTGTAACATTTTGATCTCATACCATCCAGGTCTCAAAGCAAGTAAACTGCAAACTGTTGAATTAATTATGTATTTTACTGCCTTCCTTAAATATTCTTAATTAGAGAGATAGCACAATCCTTACCTGAATAGCCGTGGTTTAATTAATTTATTAAAAGTATAAACCAATAATCTGTTTTCTTCTGATAATAGTAGTGCCATGTGCCAATAGCCAAATTATGTCAGTACTCTTAAACTATTACACTGAAGTTAAGTGCCTGTTACTTGGTAATATAGTGAAGTAGGTAATCTGACTTTCTATTTTAATATAATTGGTGTAATTTAATGAATTATCCAAATTACTTGTTCAAACACTATGCAAACAATGACAAAAAAATAATGAAAAAACAAAGCAAAACAAAATCAACAATGGCAACAAAAACAAACACCCCTTCCCCCCCCCCTCCAAATAACCAAAAAAAACCCCAAAAGAAAACAGGGACCTAGAAGTGTAATGCCACAACATAAGCACTATTGTGGACCTGTCAGAATTTTGTATATCTTGGTAGGTACAAGTGAAAATAAAGCATTTCATATTGGAGAACTTGGAGGGAAAAGACCTTACTTTCTTTTTAATGTAAGGCCTTAAAATTCAAAGCCCTTTCTGCATCTTGAGTCAGTATAAAACATATTTAAAAATTCATATAGTTCAAATTTCTTTGCCTTGCACAGGCCATAAGGTACTGGTGTGGTGGGTCAGTTTTGACACTGAAAAATGAATCCAGTTAGAGAACCTCCTGAAAGCTGTTGATGATCGCTATAATAAATAGTGCACACTTTAAGTCAAACTTTTTCATTCTGTATTCAAAGGTAATGGATTTTTCGTAACCATAGTAACCTTAGTGTATTTCTGGATAAATACATGAGGTATATACATTCTGGTTTTATTTTTGAATATAAACTACCACATTATGTATTACTAATAATATGAAAAATAGGATATAGGTTAGCATAATGACAGCTCAAACTAGTGTGCATTTTTCTTCTGCAAAAAATAAATATTTATCAAAAGTGTAGGTTCAATTAATTTCTCCCCCATCTCCCCAGTTTTCTGGTATTCTTGCAGTGCCATTTATCTTTTTTTTTGCAAGATTTACATTAATCTCTCATTGCCATTTCATAGCACTGTTCTTAAAATTTTTGAAGTGCAAATAGTTGTGCTTCCAATCTTACTAAAATCATTACTGAAATTTCATCATAGGTCCATCATTTTACCAAAATGTTCATCTGCAACCTGGTTATAAATGGGCAAGTGATGTAAAACATTTGAGGAAATGTTCACCATAATATTGATTGGTTGGTTTAGATTCATGTCTGCTTGCAGTTTGAATTATAGCCAAAATGAAGCTTATTGATAGAAATCATAGTCAAGTAACTTCTGTAATTCTTTGGAAATATAGAAAAGCATGAATCTTTCTAAGGGCTTCTACCCTTAAATCCTGAGTGATACATCAGAACACATTCAGCTAAAGTAGCCAAACAAAATCTCATCTGGTTCGTAAGTTTCCTGGAGAAGCTCTTGTTGCTTTTATGTAGAAATTATTTATTCATATTTTATGAGAAATTTTTATATTTTTGTTCCTATTGAGCATTTCATGACTTTGATTTCAATTAATTTTTAGGCGGACGTGGATCTAAAGCAAACAGAAAATCCTAACTTATTCAAAAGAGAAAGCTGGTGGATCAGATCATGTTACCATAAGCTGTACACCACAAGACCCAGTCTTTTTTACATGGTGTGGAGATCAGTCTGTTCCCTTTGGATCCATTTTATGTGGCTGCCAGTTTCTCCCCCTGTCTGAGGGAGGAGTGGCAATGTGAGCCAGCAGGCTGTGATTTGGGTCACTAGAAATCTCAGTCCTTGTAAATTTGGTTTATTCAAGGTCTTGCTTAGATCTGTGTGTATCTTTAATTTGACCTGATTTTGCTTCCTTTCACAGCCCAAGATTTTCCACTTTGTAGGCTAGATTTAAAAGAGATATAATATGATCTTCTTTATTTCCCTGAGGACTACATTTTTATGGTGAAAACTTGGAATGTTTGGTTTTGGAGTATTATGTTATATACCTCTTGGCTTTTTCCATATAATTATCCTTTTGTTTTCGGCCTTTATGCTAGTGATGTTGGTGACTTATTGCCACAACATAATATACTATTGACCCTAAACAGAGAAACAAAGTTCATTGTCTCTGACATGTGCTTCCTATTTACTCGCCAAAATTATTTTCCTAATTTAGGAACTATATGACTTAGTTCCTGGCCAGTAGTCTATACCAGAAAGTCGTAGATTCTTTCTGTGTTCTTTAAGTGCTGTATCTATTGAAATGTGATGATTTTCTAAACCTATAAGAAGACATAAATTCTGTTTAAAAATTAGTACTTCACTGACTTTCATTTCAGACCATGGAAATTGTAATCAGTTTAGTCTAATCAATCCATAACTTGAGAAGGGATATGTTTTCTCAACACCATAATGGCAAATATATTGTTAGCTTAATTTCTGATCTTGGCAGTTGTTGAGGGCTTGAAATACTCATTGATTTTCATGGAAATTCAAGTGTTTGTTTCCTCTAGGGGTTGAGCTGTAATTAAAAAGGAAACCCTTTAAAAGCACATATGGCAAATGTACCCTCTACCACATTGAAAAAGGAGATCCATTAGGCATCCATCATCCATTAGTGCCTTTAAATATTTCCCCCATATTGACAAATTTGGTTTTTGTGTTGTGAGTAATAAAACACTGAAATGAAGCCAGCCCCTCTACCGCAACACCTGTATTAACTGTCTGCCTGTGATTTTTCTGCCTCCCACCTTTATGCATTTGCTTTATGTAGTGCATGTTCTACTTCCACATGCAATCTGGGTTGTATTTCACATCCTATATTCCAGTGAAAGCCTAATCTCTCCAAGGGATGACCCTGGAGGAAATAGTCTTAGATCCCAAGTTGAACTTCAGCGGTGTGAATCCACCCCCCTATATTTATGCTTTCAGTTGCTCTGTGTGAGTGCAGAAACTCCTGTAACCAAGACCATCATCTGCTGCTCAGGAGAGTAGTTGCAATGGGGTTCTGTTCCCCCAACCTTCAGACCTTACTGTTCTGTAGATGACTGGCAGCTGTGAGGAGTTGGAGAAGCTTGTACAGTTATCTTCAGAGCTCTTAAGATATTGATCTTAAAAAGGCTTTTGAGTTTAGGAAAATTTGAGCTGGTTTTCCCTGGGAACTGGAAAATATTCTCCTCATCCAAACATCACAGACAAAACCAGAGTTTCTACTTTGAAACACAGAGAATTCCTAATGTAATTATTTTCAAGATATTTTTAAATCTATGCAAAGTATCCCTTCTTGTCTTCTCTTTTGTTTAAATTAGTCTCAGAAATTTTCTACCTGCCTTAGATGAAAGAGGCAACAGGGTGGGTTTTATCCTGAAAAGTACTGGACTGCAGTGGCCTGAGCTAGTGGTGCCAATACCATCAGTAGAAGAGTGGTCTAATAAATGCAGGATGTTATAGCATAAGCAGAGATGATCAGATGTGACCCAAGTGCCAGGGGTTTTTTGTTTTTTTTTGTGGGGAACGTTATTGCTATGAAGAAACTTTAGCAAAAAGGTTAGAGCAAAATATTCTTGTATTTTTACAAGCTGAGCATTTGATGGACTGAGGAAAGGTGTTCATTGTCTAACATGTTTACAAAGGGAAATTACTTTGTGGATGCATTAGAAAACAAAAGACAAAAAAGTATGACTCTATCTTTGCCCTGAGCTTGGCATTGAGGACGTATGTCTGCATTTTCTGCAGCACTAGGTACTTGACAATGTTAACAAATTGTGTTCATATAATTTTCCTAACAGAATCTAATGGTTCTCATCATGAATCTTTAAAAGGAAGATATTCTTATTAAGACTCAGCTGTATGAAACTTATTTTTCTCTGCCAATGTGAAAGAAGTGTTTCCAGTTTTTCAGGAAAGAAATCGTGTCACCTATGTTACAAGGGCAGACCCTCAACTAAGTTAAACGAGTACAGGGTTATCCTAAATTGCATGTCCAAGAGTTTATAAAAAAATGTGACGGAGTACTTTGTACCGGGTTTCTGGGCAAAATATTAAGGAGAGCCTTGGAAAAGGTGAGAAAGAGCTGTCTTCACATTTTATTTTTTTTTTCTGAGAGCACGAACTAAGCTTTAGCTTATTCAAATTGTTATTTGACCTGAGTGTGGAAAGGCTGATCCCTCAAAACCAGGTTAGAATGAGAGCCTTGTTTTATTGCGAGGAAGAGACAGATGTTTGACATCTGTTCAATCAGGGCTTAATATATCTGAACTTAAAAAATGGGAGAATCCCAAATTAGTACCTGTATTTTTTATATTGCTCTAAGCCAGTAGTGATTACAGTACACATCATGCATGGCCACATGCAATGACTACATTTTACAGAAAAATTGGCAAAGTTTTTTGGTCCTTTATACCCCGTGAATACTACTGCTTGTTTTAAATGAGAGTTCATGATAATAAAAGCAGAATTCATCATAATATCAGTATTGCACTGATTGCCAAGTGAAACAATTTGAGCAAGAAAATCCACAGAGTTTTATGTAGAAGAAAATTGCAGTAAGATGTATCACTGCAAGAAGCTGAACCAGTCAAAAGAAAACCCTTATCTTATTTTTAAGAGGTTGTTCTTGTGGTTTTCAGCCATGGCCATGTTTATAGTTTTCAGCTATGGCCATGTTTAAGAACAACAATTTTCAGCCCTAAGGGTTTGTGTTCCTTTGTTTTAGATCCCACTCAAAGATGACAGGCATCTTTTGCCTTAAAGGACAAACAATAGAAAAATTCTGTCATCCTCTCGTATGAGTTTATTTCCCATCTTCCAAGTGGCAGTGAAATACAAATACAAAATGTGCTCAGCCAGTTCTTTCACTACATGTTTTGGAAAGAGTTATTTGCTATCAAACACAAAGTAAATGCTAGATTTATAGATATTATAACCCTGAGTGTCATAATTCCTAATTTCCTTGTGAAACAGAGACTTCTTTAACACCACCATGAGCAATGAAAGTTAGTCTTCACTTCTTTACAGTTAGAATTGGTTATCTGAAACATCTTGCACACGACCCAGTGAGACATGGCCCAATGTCTCACCCTTATTTTAGGGTCTTGCACAACTGTGCAGCAATGCCAGGCCAATGCCTTCCATTTGGTTTGGCAACATGTCCAGCTGGTAAGTCACACAGGATGGCTTTTGAAGGCTTTCTTCTGGCCCTGGCATGCATTTCAGCGAACACCTAGAGGTGCACCTGGCACTAGAGGGCAGGGTCCACCAGCCTTACAGGCGGAGCTGCCTTCCCCTGAAATTTCTGTGAGGAGGCACCCTGGATACACCTGCAGTGGCGACAGTGACATTGCCGGTGACCGGCGCTGTCGTCATTAATTCCACAGAGCCGGAATGCAGATTCAGCAGGCACAAAACCAAAGGGCAAATGGGCTGTCTGAGCCTGGCGTTCCGGTATTTCAAATTCAGACAGAAAGATCTGGTGTGCTCGTTGGACTTAATAATACACATCTGGGGAATTTAGAGGGGAGGGGGGCAGGGGAAGGGTAAAAGCATTATGTTTATTTGTAGCAGCTCTGTTGTATCATTTTCTATTGCAGTGCATTAGTGCAGTGTTAAATAAAATCTGCTTATTTAAAATCCTTTTAAATAGTGTTTAAATATTTCCTGCTGATACAATCTGCTAAAGTAGTTATCCTTGCTGCAGATTTCAGTTAACCTTGTCGCAGATATTAAGCCTGAAGCTACACAGACTTTTAGGGACCTTGATTATAGAGCAAAACCTAATGGTGTCATTATAAAACCACAGCTGGACAAGCTTCTGGAGTCCTTGTCCTTTGATCAGATTTGGGTAACACAGCAAGCCAGGAGAGAGCTCACGCTAACCCTGCTGGAATTGCTGAGCTCTCAGGTTACTTGAGTGCCACTTTCTAAAAATTAAAATGCAACACAAATTATAAAATGAGAATGATTGGGACCTTCCAGTCTTCTGTATGTACCAAAGTGAACTGGTGCAAAATAGCTTCTCCAGACCTAATAGCTGTAGAGCAGGGAGAGTATGTTTTTATCCTTTCCCTTCTGGCACATAAGAATTATTTTGTCCATGGGCTCTGTTTTCTAAACAAAGAGAAGAAAAGCATTAATTTCATGACTTGTCTAAATTCCATGATAAGAAATGAAGCCCCTAAAAATGTAAAACTTCACGATTATTTTGTCCTGTGGTATTACTAGAAATATTTGTCAGAATTAGACAAATGTAAGCTTTTTGTTCTGTATTTTCTCCTTCAATATCCAGGTTGGTAAGCAGATTTAAAGATGCTGAGATTTCTTCAGAAGACAGTGTCTACTGAGAAGGACACCTTTAAGTGAAGAGGAGTTCATTGAGTTCAATTTGTAAAATTTGAATTTACAGCCTTACATACCTTTTATTTGTTTTTTTTAATCTGTCAGCAGAACTTGCTTCGTATTGTCCACATATAATTGCCTTGTAGGTGTTCTGCACTGGCATGTTGATTTTGTAGGTCTTCTCCAAGATACCCTCTTTGCAGATAGCAAATTCTTGTTTTGCTGCTTTGTTGGACCAGGTTGTTGTAGTGTTATGTGTCTGAACCTCTCTTGGGTAAATGGGCGAAATCTCGTCTGCTTTGCTCTTGCATTTTTCTGAAGGGCTGAAATATTTCTCTGCATTTTCTTTCATTGGTGAAAGCTTCACATCAAGTATCATAGTTTGTCACAGCTGTGAGCTGTTGTCTCATGGTGACAACTGTTTGTTACTAAACATAATGAGAACTCTTTAAGATTTACAAGAACTAGGATATGCTTCCTTGGCTGTGTTGTGCTCATAGCCTGAAGTACTTTTTGTGGGATCTTATTTTCTCCAGGTAATTGTGGTTTGCCTGAAGCTGGTAAGACAAAATGTGGCTTGGGTTCACGTTTTAATTTTTCTGATAAAATGGACACATAAACTTATTATTTAAAGCAAGTTTTCATCCAGTCACAGTTTAATTAAGTGCTATGGAAAACATCATAAACTGGACAAGGTTTTATGTCAAAATTATAAATAATATAGATCAAGAAAAACATCTCTGCTTTTCTAAAGGTTTTTGGTTGTTTTTTTTTATTTTTGCCAGGATCATTCTGAGATGCTTGGTAAATGATTTATGCTTAGTTTCAAATAATGCTGGACTCAGGTAAATAAAGATATGACACCTCTTGCACAGATAGGTTAATCCCAAACCTGCTGCTTCTGTTTGAATCTCTAGGTATCCATTTATAAGGACACACCTCACTTAGCCATTACTTAATAGGCTTGGATAGAGTGAGGCAGCCTTCTTGATATTGCCAGCTGCATAATGAAACTTCTCTCTGAGCTCTTCCTTATGCCCTGGAAAAGATACTTATAGTTTCCCTTATTAATTTAGAAACATTTGGTCTCTCCTGAACTGCTAAACAGTTGATGAATATTTAATTTGAAATAGATATTTTATTCTGTGCTGCTGCATTACAAAGTGTGTTGGTTTATCAGCTGTGATAATTTGACAGAGCAGTACATGTGTTCGTCTTTGGCTAGTGCCAGACACAGACTCTTCTCTCTATACCTGATATATCCCAATGTTCCTTTAACAGTTGTGGAATATTGATAAATTATGACAATATACAGGCAGATAACACCACAGCAGAACTTCTAGATGATTCTCAGCTGGGTTTCCCCTTTTCATGGCTTTTACTAACTCCATGACCATGAAGATGTTGAGTCATTTGCAATTACTCAAATATTTTCAGCAATAAATTTTATTTATTGAAAAAAACACCAGAAAGTTATAAGGAGACAAATTTATGGAAAAGGGAAACTTTGTTTTTTTGCATGTGTTTCAGACTTACAATTTCAGTAAGTCTGAGAAACTTCCTTTGAACTTCCATTTCTAAAATACTTCACCAATTAATCTAAGTCCAGACTTTTCTGAGTATTTTCCAACTTGCACAATTCTTGTCTTGTGTGTGAACAATACAAGACTGTGTGTTATCAGGCCATAAAATAGTTGGATGTAAGTTTGATTTCAAAAATATTTGGTGGTTTGTCCACACAGAGTCACTATGTTGGAAAAGACCTTCAAGATCGAGTCCATGGTTGGAGTATTCATGTATTTTCAAAATCTGTTTCTCTATCCTCCTAAGTTATGTGGAAACATATGAAAGGAATGGATCTTGTCCCAAAAACCATGGGAGGCATTCTAGGATACTTCCTTTCCTGTTATCACTGCCAGAAATCCACCTGAGGCTTCCACACTGGTTGCTTACATTTTTTGCATAAAGCTCTAATAGCCTTTTGGAGTCAGAACTGATCTCCATCATGCTTTTCAGTAATCTTCCATAGAATATGACTTTTTATGATGATTTATTTCTGATTGAATCATTTTACATATATTGTAGTTGGACTCTGAAAGCTGCTGGGGATTTTCCTCTTTTTCTTTCTTTCACTTCCATGGTTTTTATTGTATAAATAGAGTGACACATTAAAGTGATGGGTTACCAGGAAATTAACAAGTGGGAAAAAATATTCACATGAACATAAAGCTAAACATGTAAGAAGAACATCAGATTAGTGTGCTTTCAGTGAGGCTTAGACGCGTGGTCTAAAGATGGATAGAAAGGTGGATGATGAATGTTATTTCTGTGTTGACTGCTTTGGACATGCCAGGTTCCACGATTACAGAGGTACATTTAAGTCATGTTAACAGTCTGCATATTTTGACTTCTGGGTTTTTTTGGGGGTTTTTTTTTTTGGGTTTTTTTTGGGTTTGTTTTTTTTTTTTTTTTTTTGCATATCTGGGTCTGTTTATTGGCTACATAAGGTTCTATTAGGAGATTCTGGATCCTCACGTCTCACCTATCCAGGATCATTGGCTAGATAAGGGGAGTTCACACAAAGAATGTATAAGTGATATTTTCAGACTATTCTAGGAGAAATGCTGAAAATTAAGGAAATTATCAATAATGAAAAGTTACCCATGTTGATGCAGTATGGCAATAACTTCCTTTTGAAAGCTGAATTTCATATTAACTTCAACTTTGGAGCTGTTTCTGATCACTTAATTTTAATAGTGGTAGTAATTTTTGTTCTGATCAAGGAACAAAAATTGAATCCAATTGACAAGAATTTTTAAACATTCTCATGAGCTGGCATGCTAGCCTTTTCATCAGCCCAAGGATAAGTTAGATGAAACATTTCAACTAATGTGTTTTGAATGTTTTGAGGTATGACTCTTGGGATTTAATATCATCGTTGCAATGTCACATAACAATTTTTAAGCTGTTAAATTGTACTGGGAATTAAAATATATGTGCAATTTAAGTCCCTCTCCTATGTTTACAGGCAGAGAAAAAGAGCAGAGAAAGCTTGTCAAATAAAACAAAAAATAAAGCGAGATACACTGAATAGATAAAAAGATTAATAAATAAGAAATATTACCATAAAAAAGAGATACAAGACTTGGCTTAAATATGTAAATAAATTGTGTGGCAGAGATCAAGGCAAAATAAACTAATGGTAAATAGAGCTAGAAAATTATTTAAAATATATGTGTGCAGGACAAAGGAAAAACCCAGATAGAAAAATAGACTAAGTTTAAAGCAGCTGAGAAAAATTACAAGGAAACTTTTTCACCAAAGAGCCTGTCTCTAGTGATGCTTCTTTGGGAGGTACATAAATCAAAATAGTGCCGTAACCAGAGAACCAAAAAACAATAAAGCATCTAGACTGAAATAGATCCTAGCCCTATATATATATTTTATACCTTATCATCAGGTTACAGAGTTTTTGGAGGTAGAATTGCTGTGGGGAAAAGCTGCAGTTTTGGCAAAATCTGTGCCCCTTATGTGCTATCATAAGAATTGTGGTCATAACAGGAACTTTTAGGCTTCAGCAGAGAAGCTGAGGATGTGAATCGACATAGAGATTAGTCTGTTCCTCCAGGAGGTGCAGCTAGAGGAGCAGTATGTCGTGTCAGCTGTGAATCATAGAATGGCCTGAGTGGGAAGGGGCCTGAGATCATCTTGTTCCAAACCCCTGCCTTGGACAAGGACACCTTCCACTAGACCAGGATGCTGAGAGCCCCATCCAACCTGGCCCTGAACACTTCCAGGAAGGGAGCAGCCACAATTTCTCTGGGCAATGTGTTGCAGTGCCTCACCACCCTCAGAGTAAAGAACTTCTTCCTGAAAATCTAATCTAAACTGACTCTCCTCCAGTATGAAGCCATTCCCCCTTGTCACTGCGTGCTCTCTCTTTCTTGTGGGCTCCATCCAGGTACTGGAAGGCTGCAATTAGATCACCACATAGCCTTCTCTTTTCAGGTTAAACAATCTCAATTCTCTTAGTCTTTCCTCACAGATGAGGTGCTCCATCCCTAATCAACTTGGTGGCCCTGCTTTGGACCTGCTCCAACACACAGTGCTAGGGAAGCATAGGGTAGTTTCAATTCCAAGTCCTGTGTTCCCTTAGTTGTGTCCCTGAGTTTCTCAAGAAGACTCTTAAAGATGATACCAATAATGTAACATCATTTTGACATAGACCCAGTGATGACTACTAACATAGTGTCTTGCTCTCCTGCAAGAAAGAAGTAGTGATTGTAAAAAGCCTAAACAATCTATCTTGAAAAAATACCCTAAAATTGTGAACCAGTGGGAGTGAACAATGTACTGTGTTCTACACAAATAAGACTGGAGCAGGGAGAGGGGTGGGGTGAAATACGAAAGCCTTTTAAGGATTTGCCACTTGTGAATTATGCATCTCACTCTCACTAGTAGGCGTAAATGCATAATTCTAATCTGTTCTTATTACTTATTTATAGCATGCAGTAGAATGTAAATTCTGTGCCTCCTTTGTAGAGGCTTAACATGCTGTTTAAGGTATGCAGATATTTCAAGGAGCCTACATAGACAACTTTCTGGGCATAACACTGTTGCCAATTAAAAGGCATAAACTTCAAACAATAAATTTAGCTAGCTCTTCCCTCCTGTTTACAGGAGAAACACAGGCACAATGTAAGAAATAAGGTTTAGGATCAACAGATAATAAGAAGAGCATTCATCTTGAAATAAACTACTCTGCATTATTATTATTTATGATAGTTACTGTTGTTAATAAAGTGCATGTGGGACAGAGGAAAACCCTGCAACAACCACTGAATTTATGAGACTGGGGACAGATGCAAGCTCTTCCTTTTATATTGCTGGCACTGATCGATTTGTATTTTTCCCTGATGATGGTTTATGTCATTATAACTGTTTTGTGACTCCTTACTATTGACTTATGGTTGCAAAGCACTTCACAAATGAGAGCGAGCTTCTGGACATTACATCCTAATCTGCACATCCTATAGATATGCCATAACACAGAGCAGTTGACTGCGCCACCTGTGATCTGTGCACCCACAAACATGATTTATTCTGGTAATCCCAGTTTAATGCATCACATCAGATTGTGGCAGTTATGTTATCTGATGGCATTACTGACACTGCATGCCATAACTGGGTAGTGCAACATGTCAAGCTGAAAAAAACTTTGGGCTTTTCATTTTTTTTCCTTTGTTTTCATGTGTTTGTTTGAAAGTAAATATGAAATGAAATGAAACAAAACAAAGACCCCCCCCAAAAAAAAAAATAAGGAATCCAAATAATTTTGCTCAACCACATGTTGACCATATTAATGACTCCACAGCTTGAGCTGCTTGTTCCACTAAGGAGAGAGAAGAGCAGATAGAAATATCGTATATTTTACTGTGTTGCTTATTTTGTGGTCAACAGAAAACTAGCTCAGCTTTTGTAGTCTTGCAACAGATTTAACTTGCTATAAATTGTCTTGTTTAGGAGCAGTGCTCAGAAGCTGAGTCCTCCCACTACCCTTGTTCCAGCACTACCGTAATGTTTTGGCAAACTCCTTTATCCTCTGACTATAATTCAGGAATACAGAGCTGTTCTGGTCCTAGGAAGGTGATAGTATCTCTTCTACAGGAACTCTTAAATCACATGATGGCTTGCCTGGATGGTGAGAATTGTTCTCTAATCATCCCACATGCCTGGTTTATACAAAATAGTGAAAAAAGTTACTCATCCTGGGTGTGAAATGCAGATATTGCTAAATAAAAATAGCAACCTATGAATCATTAATTTAATCAATCTCTAGTTGAAGGCACTTCAAAGAGCCCCTATTTGTAGTTTTATTGTTTAGGTTCCAATTTCTAGTGTTGAGTGTGCTTTCTCAAGCTTCTGCTTGTTTAATGAATTAGCTTTTGTTAAGGCAATTCTTATGGCATTAAAATGGTATTTTGTAATTTAATATGCTTATTAAATTCTAGTAAGAAAAATATATAAGTAAAATTGCCTAATTTATGTTAAAGTATTTATTTTGGAAATTAATTTCTTTGGTCCCATCTCTGTTTTTCTTTGCTTGGCAGAAAAACTTATATAAAATTAAATACAGTGGTAAAGAATTCTAAGTTGTCTCAGATACAAAGAGAGAAGTATAGAAATCTGCAGGAATGGTGTACAGATTTGCAAATTATAGTTATGCTTACATAAATAATTCTAAAAACATTATATTGATACTTAATGTTTCTCCCCTCAAGTTTGATTTACAAAGATAACCCTGAATCATCTTGTCAGCAGTAGTAGATGTGCCATGATTTTAGGCGAGATGAGTGTCTCTGAAAATTCCACTTTCTGAATTTATTGCATGTCCTTTTTCCCTCCCTTCCTTCCCCCTCCCCCTCTATTATTGAAAGGGAATTCATAGGAACAGAGCATCCTAATTGCTTTTTGATGTAGCACTTACCATCTTATACCCCTCTCTGGTGTGTCTTCTTTGTTTCCTTCTCTGAGGTTGTTTTTTTGTAGCCTCTCATCCTAAGAAAGTGTTTGTAAGTCTCCGCTCTCTCTGCTGTTTTCCAGACTGACTTTATTTCTGCACTCTGTAATATATGCTGCTCCAGATGAGACTGCATTATTGATTTATATAAAATGGATAGTAATAGTTGCTGTTGCTTGCCATATATTCATATATAACCACATCTTACTTACCACAGTGACACGTTTGTATGTATTCTTCCTTGGGTTGTGAAAGTGGCAGCCTGGCACTTCCCTTCATACAATTACCTCACCATCAAATGTTAGGTAGGTCTGAATTTTGTCTCTCCCCCTCCAGCAGGATTGGAATTACTTGGGAATACAGGATGTACTTCCACTGGTGAGCCAAAGGCTTCTTGGTCATAGAAATGTGAATCCAGAGTAGTTCCATTTTTATAGATGGAGGTATCTGAGATTCAAATTTGCAATGTATTTGCCTACTGAAAATATATTTTCCAGTTGTGAATATAAAGCTGAAATAATACAGAGGTGAAATGGTCAAACCATGCTTTTTTCCTTTTTCACATTTTGGGCTAAACATTGACTGAGACATTATGGTTCTTATGATGTATACTAACAACTCATGTCCATTTAAGCTGGAATAAGAAATAGATGAATGGATTGGAAGCATTCATGAATGGAATTTTTCATTTAAATCTTAAAATCTTCATTCCATATGATGTGTAAAGAAATGAAAAAGAGTGACATCAAACTAAGATAGTGTTATTGACCACAATTCCTTCTCTTCATGTGCCTGGTAAAAATTAATGTGCTTCATCTTCTTTCTGCTTTCTCCCCCTCTGACCTTCAAAACCACTTTATTTGTCCAGCTTTTATAATTGAAGTAAACTAGGGAGACAGTGAATGGTTTTAATTCTAGTCAGCAAAGAAGTTACTTGGAAGTTCAGTAGGTTCATTCGATGCTGAATGTTTGCACTGACTGACTGGCTCTATGTCGTTTTGGCAGCAAGAGAAGCTTTTGAATAACCTTCCAAAATGCCTCCAATATTTTTCTGGTGGTGTCTGATGCTGATGGGTCAGAGGAAAACATGACATGGGAAGGAGAGTTCCAAGGAGCACTGTGATTCTTCTGTGTCAGTGACATGTCTTTAGAGTCATGCAAGCAATTTAGGTGGAAGTGCTAAGTCTGAAGAGAAGTTTAAATGTTCTTCTCTAATGTGTCCCTTCTGCTTTTTCTAAACCATGTGGTGTGGGGCACTCCACATAATTTGAGTTTTCTACAACTGAGCGCCTTTGGGATTTCAAGCTAGTGTGTCCTAACTGGAGAGTAAAAACAGTAAAATGTTCCCACAGTAACTATCTTAGGGATGTGGCTTTAAAATAACAGACTGGAATCCTTGCTCTCCAGCTTTTAAAATGAGATAGGAATAATATGCATAGGAATAATTTGTAAATAAAAAATGCTTGCCTATCTAAGGAAGGTTAAAACTAAATAGTAACATAATTATTTTAGTAAAAACTAAAATAGTTTTACTAAAATAAAAGGAGACAATGAAACAATGATTAATGAATCAGGAATGGGTGTTTATGTGGCCTCGTGAATTGGTCAAGATGAACCCTAACTTTTGAGGAATGAGTTTTGGCTCAAAGAAGTACAACACTTTGGGCAGAAAGTTTTACTGTACAATAATTATGGGCATAACCAAAAGACACTGTTACTAAATATGAAGACAAATAAACTTGATAATCTTTGCTGTTAAAACATAATGTACTTTAAAAGCCTTAATGTATATGTGCCATTATGTCAAAGTCTTTGCTGTTGTTCTTAGAGCAGAACAACAGCTTATGGTGCTTCCTGAAAATAGGTATTTGTGATACTGGGTTTATTTGTTGCTCTTTATTACTTGTACTTGTTTTTAATGGCTCCACAAAATTATTTAAATTTTATCACTCTGTAATATTACAGAATCGCATAAGCATTCTTAGTTTTTAAGTAGTATGTTAGAATTTGCTACTATCTTGGAAGATAGATTTTTTTCTTCAATTAAAGGACGGGTTGCACGTGTGGAAGGCCATCCATTGCTAATTTACACAATTAGATACCTGAGCACTTCCTTTGCCTTTTTTGAGTTGCCTGAAGTACCTAAGGAGTGTCCTTTGTGACATGGTGTTTTGTCTGAAATATTTTCAAGGAAGTGATGAGTGTAGTGTGGGGTTTGCAAATCTGTGAAATGATGCAGCATTAGTATAATACCCTTCCAGAAAAAGTTGTACATTAGTGATGACTCTTTAAGAGAAAACATAATTGATCAATGCTTTATAAATAAAGAAAGCAGAATATACTGTACAAAAAGTTGAATATGAGTTGTTGCTTGTTTTCAGGAAATGGTGGAAAACAGACAAGTACTAATGGTGTCTGATGGAGTGAGCCTGATAATGTGGTCTTGACACTTAGCATATGAATTAGATGTTTGGGATTTTTTGGTGGTGTTCAGAAATCAGAAAGGGACATGGTTGTATTTGGTGGTGTAGATTTATGGTCCCAAGGAGTTTATCTTCTAATTAAATATTAAGTTACTATGAGTAACAGATTGTGAGAAAGAATATGAGAGAACAGAGCAAGGAGGTGAGTAACGAGCTGAAGTGTTTGTATAGTGTACCTGCATAAACTGCATGGGAATTGGAATTCTTTGGAAGTTTTTCATTTTCAAACTCTCTCAGCAGGTTTCTGTTGTTGTGCTGCTAACAATCCCTTGCTACAATGTTGCTGAATCATTTTGCTTTGAATATACCAGTGAGATAACTATTGTTTCAATTATTTTTCTGAGAAACTATGTGAGGTACCTTGCCCAAGTCCTGTGAGTGCTCACCAAGACAGGACATTGTCATTTCTTACAGCTGCCTGAAACCAGGGAAAGTGGAAATAGGGAGGAAGAGGGAAACAAGAAGGGTGTGTTGCTCTCTTGCAGTAACTCTGACTATAAAATACAAGTCTTACAGATAAATTAAAATATTGTACCTATTGCTATTGTGTTAATTTTGAACTGAGATGTATTCTGACAGCTAAATGGGAGAGCTCATATTTTTTTAAATCTCTAATTCTGGTTGGGTTTTTTTCAGGTTTGTTTTTTTTTTTGACAGTCTTAATTATGTTTTTGTACTCTTTTTTTAGTAACATCTCTCAAATTCCATGCTAAAAGAGGCATTGTAGTGTTGCATATTGTCTTTCAATGACTCCCCATTAAATTTGATCAAAGCATGTGAGTGTTCTTATTGACCATGCAAACGGGGTCATTCTTTATTCTTTCTGTCTCATGCACTGATTGTGCTCTCAGGACTTATGCAGGTGGTTATTGGAAACTGGAGGGATATCAAGCACTTTAGTTGGTTAGAGTGGGAAGTTCCAAACACCCCACATATCTAATAAATGCAGTGGTATGCAAATATCAATTTAAATGATAGTCACTACAGTTCACAATTCTCTTGGTTAGAAAATGATTTTGTTTGATTGCATTGCCTCTGAGGTCAAAGAGATGAAAAGGCAGGTTGATCCATCCTCTCCCCCTGCTCCACCTTCTTCTTTGGGGAAAGTAAGTAACGGGTTTAAAACAGATAAGTGGGATTTTATTTTAGTTTTCTTCCTTTGTTCTGTTTTGGCATGAAAAATGCAGAATTGTTTTTCTGTCTACCTTCTGCTTTAATGACTTGAGGGAATCCTGTACCCTCAAAAAAGAATCTTTATCTTTTCATGCTTTTTGCTCTTCTGAGTCTAGAAATGAGAACAAGACCAAATCTTGAATTTAGTGTTTTTTTTCATCAGTGGACTTCTATAATTTCTGGAACAGATTGGAATATAACCTGATCAAGCAAATTTTTAAGAAAAAAATTTCAGGTTTTGCTGTAGTCATTTAATATAATGTAGTAATTTAAAAGTAGTAATTGTGTCCTTACCGAGTTCATCTTGTAAATTTAGATCAATGAAATTCATCCAGCAACAACATGAAATCAATTGTAAAATAACATATAATTTACACCCTATATTGTAAATTATACTTCGTTTGACATTAGTCACTGAGTTTTCCATGCACTGGGGTGCATTTTCTTGTAACACATTTTCACATAATGCTTGTGGATCTGTTTCTAATGTGTTTGAGAGCAATCTGTTTTTCATGTCCACAATTGCCTACATTTGATCTTATGCAAATGATGCAATCAAGCAAATGGAAAGCAAGGCATTGTTGCTAGAGGACCTTGACAAACAGTGGCTTTGTAGTTTTAAGAACCTCCTCCCTCTTTCAAATTCATGTTTGTATCCATAGCTGTTTGAATCCAGTGATCCGTTAGGAAACACTTTGAACGTGAAATAGGAAAATACCTCCCAAATTAGGTTGTGATGAATAATTGTATTGATTATTATGTAATATGATTTTTATTGTTCAGTTTGTCAGTGTCTGCTTCAAACCTCTTTGAAATACTGCCTACCCTATATTTGCTGGTTCATCCAAGTGTTGAAGTCTATGGAGAGATTTTAATAATGGCAAGGATCCTACCTTGCATGACATTGCTAAGCCTTGAATTTCTTTGTTTTCTTCTCCTGCTTACACAAATGTAATTTTTATTTTTAGCCTTTATCCCACCTAAATATTTGAGATTCTATTGAAACGTTCTATTTAGTAGTCAAAATGCTTTGGTGTTAGTAAATCAAGATGAGGAGTAAAGATTTTCTTTGATTCTGGTGACGTTGCTTTTTTAACATATTTTATATTTCAATATTTTTTAAACTCTCCTATCCTTCCCTCCCCTTTCAGTATGTTTATTATCTGATCGCAAACAATCTCTGTGCTCGTATGCTGTGTATCCATTCCTTCCTTTTTTTTTTTTTTTTTTTAAACTTTACATGTTTCCCTGTCTTTGCTTTTTCCATCCTGGTACTGAGACACACAAGGTAACATATAGTCAATTGTTATTTTCAGGGAGGGAAATAAACATTTTTCCCATCTTCCATTCTCTTAATCCTTGAAAAAATTCTTCCCTCTTCAAATTACACAAGGTATTTCCACAAACATATGCCTACCAATAGTCTCATCAACTACTGTCTGCATCAAATCAGGATTTCAGTACAAGCTACCTTTTAAAAAATAGTAGTTCCAGATGTGGAATTTTCCTTAAAGGAGAGAAAAATACACCCACTGACAAGGAAAAGTGTTCCACCATAAACAAATGGAAAAGGATTTTTCTTTTCCCTTCCCTTGGGCTATGTTCACTCTTCTTGGTGAAGCCTTACCCTATACTTTCAAAGTTGAGAGAAATATGAATAATCAGTATCTAGGAGATTATGAATTTTGCAGGTTTCATGAATTGCTTTCATCTATTCATTTTAGGATTGCTGGAAGTAAAATCCTTCTGGTCACTTGTTTGCCCACCCACGACATGGAATATGTAATACTTGTGTCACAGACTTTTAGCTTCACCTGCACTTTTTCTGGCTTCTCTTACGGCAGCTGCAGGGTGTAAGGGGCCCAGGGAGGTGTACAACAATGAAGGCAATACAGCCAGAGCAGTACGTGGAGTTTCCCTGCAGGCTGAGCCAGCTTGAGCACCTGCTCTGGAGTGTGCTTTCCCCCTCTCACTGACTTAAGCACTGCTTAACCCTGGTAGAATCAGTCCCATTATGTTGATTAAACATGTCACTGTTACAGGCATTCACTTGATGATTTTTTTTAGCTGCAGCTTTTTTTTTTTTTAACTCACACTTTGCCGTGTGCTCCACAGAACAATACCCCTGAGTGATAGGGTATTTTCAATAAAAATGCACAAGTTCATTCTCTCCTGACACAGAGCGGAGTAAATCAGAAGAAATTCCATTCCTGCAGGGACTGGAGGTGTTATATGAGGGGAAAACTAGCGAGAGTGAAGTTCGGTCTACAACATCTCTGCTTTGGTGTTATCTTTGTCATCTAAATGGAATCTTTTAATTCGTGCTCAAAATTGTTTTGTAAAACAATACAGTTTGATACTATTGGGCTCTGAAAACACTACTTTTTGTTATATCTTACAAAAACACAGAACTTTTCTGACATTCTGAAATTTTAATGTGTCTCTTGAACAAATGTTTTACCTGTATACCTTATACTGTTGCCAAAACTTCAACTATAAATTCCTTCTTAAAGTATTTGCTTGTTAAAGTCTATGATTTGTATTTTAATGAAAAAAGAAAAAGGAAAATATTAGAAAATTGTCTGCATTACTTTCAAGCAACAATTTTTCTATCAGACATTCCTTTATTAGTATAGGGAAGAATATATGATCTTTCAGAATATTTAATATGCAAAAATGCTACATTTTATTCACTGTTTTTTGTGGTAATTGAAACTCAAGTTTGCTTCAAAATTAATAACCATTGCACAGGTGTTTTGCTATAGCATTAGATGAGTTGTCTTAACTGGAATATACTTTAGGATTGTTTGGTGTTCGTGCAGCTGAAGACAAACAGGCAAGGAGAGAATGGTTCAGTAAATGATTCAGTGTGGATGGTGGCAACAATGAGCTTTCTTTGTGTTCAGGCTTGTAGTGAAATCTGCATGGAGTGAATCGTTGTATGTGTTGATGCTTGACATTCATGTTTCATACAGCACATTAAAAAAAATATATATAATCCAGCTGTGTTAATGAACCTGTACTTGTTTTTCCATTAATTTAATTTGATTTGATTTAATCATCTCAAAGGTGTTCATTTGCCACTGTAGCAAATTGATGTATGAAGCACCTAAAAATGTAATTTTTTTTTTTTGGTTAGTTGCTGTGCATTCTGGTGTAAATGGAGTACAGTGGAGTAATTTCAACCAAAGCACATCCCACAGATCTATGAGCAGTCAAAATTTGCAGTTGTCTACTCTAAGGACCCTATTTCATTCCAATAGGGCAAACCTGAAACACTAAAGAGATACAGATCCCCCTTCCTCTTGATATTCTAAACTCACTAGTGTCCGAAAGCTGCAGAGAAACAAGTTACAATGGATGCACCATGTAAACTGCTGTTCTTTTTTCCCCAAGATTTGGCAGTTTTCACACCACACCAGTTCCTGCTCGCGGCGTGCACGCGTGCTGGCTGCACAAACAGTTCCCAGGTCACCTTGTTCACGGCACAGCTGCCACCATCCCACATCGATGCCCCGGTCCTGACGGTTTTGGATTCTAGAACAATACATGTGCAGTAAGTAAGGATCTCTTCTTTCCTGACAACACAATGGTGCATCAGTTTATTCAAGAATTCCAGTGAGTTCAATCAGGGGAAGGGTTTGTGACATAAAATTAAATTTATTATGATTAAATGCATAGAAGTGATTAGTTTAGTGGTTCTGTGAACCTTCTGATTATCACTTGCCAACTTAATTTCCATTTTGTCTTTACGCAATCAGTATAACCTACATATGGGCATAGCCTCTGCAAACTTCAGTGCAGGAAATGTTCTGGTGATATGCCCCTTTTGTAGCCCCTGCTTTGTGTGTAATCATTTATCTACTGAGTACAAATACTGCATTAAAGCTATGGCTTAGATTTATTTTTATGATTGCACAACTGCGTTTTCAAATTCTCAAAATAAACCCCATGAAGTCCCTTTAACAAAGCCTTACATTTTTCAGTGTGGTCTGAATCTTTATTTGGTCTGGTCTTAATCATATTTTGCTTTTATTTGCAGATGGAAAGAACCAGTAGAAGTAAATGGGATCCTAGATCGCTATATAATTTATATGGCCACCAATGAGCAGAATTTTACAAAGTGGGATGTAATCTGTAATACTACAGAACTTTTTTTGGATTTTACTATTCCACAGCTTTCCCCGGGTACTGAATACCTCATAAAACTAGCTGTAAGTTTTAAAGATGTATAGTAGAGGTGTAAAATGGCAAAAATTATTCTGACTTTGTTAGCATCTTAATATTTCATGGTTCTTGTTTCCACTTTGTTTAACCTCTTCTTTTTTAAAGAAAGGAAGGTGGATGAGCCATCCTGAACAAAAGTAGGTTTTTTTGCTTCAAAACAGACTCACAAAAATGTGTATGTAATGTAAATACAGGTTTTCTTCAAGGATAAGTTGGGTAACTAATAAAGAATTCAACAGAAATATATGAAATGCTTTAAAAATGTTTCCTTGGAGCCAACTTACAAGAAAACATTGAATGTGTTTAAAAGTGTCAACCTTTCATATTCTGTACCATGGCAATTTGTTCTTTCGCCTTGAAATCTCTATGTAGAAGGAAATAACAGAGAAGAAGAGTTCAGTGTAAAGTAGCAGTTCATGTGTTCATAACATTTTAAAAGACATCAGTGTTTTCATTGCATTTCTTTATCAATGGTTTTATTTTGTGATGAAATAGAACAGCTTCAGCTCACTAACAAACCCAAAAATATGTGAATAAAAGGAGGGGGTTGTCCCTTGTTTTAAGAACACTGTTCATTTCATAACAATACCTATATAAGGATATTTGCTTTGATAAATGCCATAGAAAAATATTCTGCTCTTGATTATGAATAAATTTACATTTATGTAGACTGGGTATGCATTCATTTTTTCATAACATGCTCTTGAATGTTCTAAATATTATAAAAATAAACTACCTTCAGGTAATGATAAGGATCTGTCTTGAACCTGAAAAAAACAAGGATATTCAGTCTAATTAAAGCTTAGATTCATGTTGAAATTAATTCATTTGTGCCTAGATATTTCAGCATAGTAAATTGCTTAGCATATATAATAGCACCATGTCCAAAACTAAGACACTCCTTCAACAAGCATTTTATGCTTTGATTTTTTTATTTACTCTTTACAAAAGAACTCGTGCTGTCCTTCACTGTGCCACAGCTTGTCTCTGCTCCTGCCCAGCCACTGTGCATGGGAGCACAAGGAGAGAGCATCAGGGGAGAATTTACAGCTACAATCTGAGAGCAGCTTCCTGTGGTGGCTCTGCCTTGGGATACAGGAAAAAGTGTTGTGTGGATGCTGGATTTGCTTCATCAGTGTGTGCAGATTTCCTAGAAGTTACCAAATAAATTTTTAGGAACTTCTTTCTCTTTATATTTTATTTCCCATTTCTTTGTAATTTTTTTATCCTCCCTTAATATTTGCATTTACTCGGAAAGTAGGAAAAGGTAATTTCTTCTAGTGAAAAAGATAGCCAGATTTACTTGGATAAAATACAGTGGTCTGTGATAGGTGAGTTATATCTACATGTCCTTGCAGCTTTGAAAATTATGAGTCTATAGGTGCATGAAAATCTCAATATCTTTGAGGTGTGATAGCCTTCTTAAAACTTTTGGATCCATCATACATAGAACTAGTTAGACTGGTTTGAGAAGAATGTACTATTACAGGTTTACAAGTTATGAAGATTAAACGTAGCCAAATGTTACTTGTATACGTTACGAAAGGAAAGAGCCCCAAAAACTCTACAAAAACCAAATCCACAAAAAATTAAAATCAAACATACACACTTGGAAAAAAAACCCCAAATATTTAGCTTCGTATATAATTTAACAGAATTTCAATAAAACTTTTAGAATAAAAATACCCCAAACAACTATAAACAGTGGAAAATGTAACTAAATTATTCCTTTTTTCTGGGTGTGTTAGAATAAAATATTTCTATCAGCTATAGCCTTTTTATTTTCCTTGTTTCACAGTTACTATTAATTTTGGTTTGTATCCATTCAAAAAATGGTTTTGGTTTTTGTGTTGAGTTATTAAAAATTGCAGCTTGAACACAGGAATCAAGAGCCTCACAGGCAGAACTTTCAGCACCTCTCAGGCTGTTGGCTTTAACTTTTGTATGAAAGGTTAATATAACTGCTTTGAAGAGAGTTAAGGGAATGTTTATCTTTGCATGCTGTTACCAATTTTCAGAATTGATTACTGCCATTTAATATGCAGTGATTTTATTCATAAATGAGTACAACAGGTTTTGTAAGCAAATCTAATGCTTCTTTCCAAAAGTCAACCATGAAGACGTGAGGTCATGTCTCCATGGATTAGTGGGAAGGAACTTATTTTTGTTCTGTTCATGCTCTAAGCTGGATGAGTGTGAGCCAGGCCAGTCTGAAAGCAAATGGAAAGCTGAAAGGCTGCCTTTAGTTGCCAGGATATCACTCTTCTTTGTGTGACTCAAGTGCTTTGGGATTGAACTGTTAAGCCAATATCTCCTCAGAACACTGCAGTGTGGGTAAGCTGGCTCAGGTCCTGGGTGGGGCATTGCTATGTGGTATCACCTGTCCTTTGGCTGTCCAGTTCCTTTGGTATTTTTGTAAATTTTACCTGAAATCTGTTTCTCAGAGTGACAAAACGGGAACTCAGTCTGGATGGACGTTTTCATGGCTTTGAGCATCACTGGATGTCATTGCTGGATGTCCAGTCCATTTGGACATCTAAACATCTAACACTGATCTACAATCCCACTGCCTAAAATGCAGATGAGTTCTGTTTTGCTGATTTTCATTAGAAGAACCAGCAATTTCATGTCCCAGCAAATTTCAGGGACACAAAAATTGAGCTACATGAAATTCAAGAAATAAATGAATGGAAAGGCTGCTGTTACCAAGCCCTTAAATGAAACCCTCTCCACTGCTGAAGTAGATCTGGTGGAAATTAATTAGCAAGTTAATAAGGGATAAATGAGAAAGAGGCCTTCCAGAACTGCTCTTTTTGACTACTTCATGAAGCCAGTGGAAGTGGGATCATTCAAAGATTACTCTGCTTCTCCTGGAAGGATAATTTTCTTAAATATTTTACTTACCAAAATGCTAATAGTTACCTCAGTATCCATGTAAATTGATACCATTTTTAGTTGTTTTTTTTTTTTATAAACATTGTCATGTTTAGAGGAAATGCCATTTTTTTGGATGTTTCCAAAACTGAGATTACATTGTCATCTTTATTTGGTAGGTCAGACCGAACATTTTGGAGGGCATAGGGAATATGTTTGACTGCTCTCTGATTTAAAAAACAATGGGAAATGGGAAACAGAAGCTAATCCTTTCAAATAAAATAGATTGAGAGAAGCATTTTATTCCTGTAGATCTGGAAAGCAAAGATTCTGGAAAGATTCTTTATATGCTGATGTCCCACTTGTCCACTTCAGTACATGGACAACTTAGAAAAATTTCTAATCCCATAAATTTTACATAAGTGCATGTCCAAATGTGAATATTTGTTGAATTCAGGTCTTGATTAATTTTATTGTTACACAAAACCCTAAAAATAAACAATAACATAACACAAAAATCCTTAAATTCAGTACCAGTATATATACTTTTGTATAATTTTTAGCTTGTGTAGTTTTGTCATCAGTGTTAGTACAAGTAATTGGCAAAGCATCACACGGACCACAGCTGTGTGCACATAAAACTTTAAAAGGCTGTTATATGGAGTGATATGCACTTTTGCCTGCACATTATATTCTTTCATATCCCAAGCAAAATATAAAAACTGTGTGGTTAACATTTTGTTCTCTGGCAGTTGAAATACAAATTATTTTACAATAACATGTAATGATGTCAATTAATACATACCGTTTTATAATAGGGTGGTTTTTCACTATTATAATTGCATGTGCTTTGGGTGCTGTTGTGAAGTACAGAAGAATATAGTTATAGTTAGCTATAGTATGCCTAAAAAGTTAAGTATCATGAGTTATTATGCATCTTCTTGTTATTTAAGAAAATATGCTAAGAAAAGTGTCTTACCTGAAAAGCACAGGTTTACTAAGTTTAGATGTGAGAGAATAATGAAATTTAGGCAAAAAAATAACCACTAAAATTATTGGTACTACATTGCAAGGTGTTTATTTGTTCTGATTAATATTTTAAGGCTTGCACTGGAGGTGGATGTTCCATAAGCGAAGCCAGCGTGGCTGTAACAGATGAGAGTACACCAGAAGGGGTTCCTGCTCCAAAAGCCCAGTCATATGCATCTGACTCCTTTAACATCTCATGGACTAAGCCTGAGTATCCGAATGGTAAGTGAACTCTTTTAGCCTCAAGTTAAAAAGATGATTAGTAAAGGTAAATTAATATTCTAAATGGCAGCTTATATGTGGTGCTTAATTTTTAATGATCATTTTAGCACATAAAATACCTGAGATAGTATCATTGTCTGCAGCTAGGAGATTGTGGTTTTCAGCCCGTTGTGCAGTTTCAGTGGCTCAAAAGTGCTCCCTTTTGATAGTTCTTATGTACTGCATCTCATTGTTCAATGTTTTCCAGGACAGATGAGCTGAGGAATAGATATTTTTGGAGAATATCGGTCTAGGATGTTAATTTCACCCTCCAATAAAACATTAATTTCTTTTACATTAATTGATTTTTAATAATAATTAGATTTCTGTTTTGCATGCTCATCATATAGTTGTACATTTCTATGGGTGTGAAAGTTAAACAATATACTTTCTTTTGTTTAGAAATGTTTTCCATTATGAAACATCCATGTGTAAAACTTCTATACAAATTTTACTTTTCTAGTAGGGTAGCACAGTATCATTTACCTTGGAATTCACTCTGATTTTATTATTTTAAATGACTGTTACATGCATGATAATAAAACCAGAGTGATGCTATGTAGGAATCGCTAAATTTGAAGTATCAGAAATATTTTTCTTCATTGGATCATGGTATTATTTCAATATATATAATTATTTCTCCCAGTGGTTTCACATTCATTTCATTTTGTCCTGCAAGTTTTTTCCCACTTTCAGTTGTGAAAAAGCACATCCTACTTGTTCAACTTCACTGAAGACATTTTAAATTATTCCCCCAAAAGCGATGATTGTAGTCTGTGAGGTCCTACATTAAATTTAGAAAAAAATAAGAATATGTCACCTGTTAAATAATGTACTTGATAATTTATGGTTCTTTGTACGGAAGTCATTGTGGAAGATTTTGCTTCTTAGCTCCTTAGAAACTTTCTAACCCTGTTTCTAAAATCTCATCAGCATGTGTAGCAAAAGCAAGGAGGCAGGAGAAAGGGGAAGGGTGTGGGATGGGAGGGGAGGAAATGGCGAGGAAAGTCCTGTATGTGGCTTAGTGCTAAAGTCTGAATAATTTTCACTGAAATAGGCATTTTTTTATTATTAGTCTTAGGACCTGATCCTGTTACCTTTGCATTGTGGAAAAAAAATCCATATAGTTTAGAGAGTGGTTTAACAAATCAAATGAATATAAATATATATGTCCATATACATATTTATACATGCATATCAACAGCACACGATTAAGACCTAGAGTTTAAGAAATAGATTTCCACAGGCTTCTTTTAAAAGAAGTAAGAGCTGGGATGCATGACTAAATTTGGGTGTTGTGTCTTATTAATACAGCATTTATGATGTACAAATTTGCTCTCCTTTTAACTACAAGTTAGTGTTGGTGCACCCTCAGCAAGTTTGCAGGTGTTACCAAACTGAGTGGGAGTGCTGATCTGCTGGAGGGCAGCAGGGCTCTGCAGAGGGTCCGGACAGGCTGGATCAGTGGCTCGAGGCCAATGCTGTGAGATTCAAGAGTGCCAGGAGCTGGGTCCTGCCCTTGGGTCACAACAGCCCCGGGCAGCTCCAAGCTGTGGGGACAGAGTGGCTGGGAGACGGCCCAGGGAAAAGGACCTGCCAACAGTGGCTGAGCTGAATGAGCCACTGTGTGCCCTGGTAGCCCAGAAGGCCACTGGCATCCTGGCCTGTATGAGCAACAGTGTGGCCAGCAGGACCAGGGCAGGGATTGCCCCCTGTACTGGGCACTGGTAAGGCCACACCTCAAATCCTGTGTTTAGGTCTGGCCCTCGCACTGAAAAAAAGACATTCAGGTGTTTGACTGAGTCTAGAGAAGGGCAATGGGGCTGGGGAAGATGCTGGGGCACAAATCCTGTGAGGAGCAGCTGAGGGAGCTGGGGATGTTTATCCTGGAGAAAAGGAGGCTCAGGGCAGACCTTATCCCTCTCTACAGCTGCCTGAGAGAAGGGTGTGGCCAGGTGGGGGTCAGTCTCTTCTCTCAAGTAACAGGCAATAGGACAAGAGGAAATGGCCTCAAGTTGTGCCACAGAGGTTCAGAATGTGTATAAGGAAAAATTTCCTTATGGAAAGGGTTCCCAGGCATTGGAACAGGCTGCCCAAGGAAGCAGTTGAGTCGCCATCCCTGAAGGTATTTAAAAGATGCAAAGATGTGGCACTTTGGGACACAGTTTAGTGGTGGACTTAGCAGTGCTGGATTAACAGTTGGACTCAATGATCTTCAAGGTCCTTTCCAACTTAAATGATTCTATGATTTATCTAATAACATCTTTTCTCATTCTCCAATTTTCTATTGCCATCCTTTCCCCATTTTCTTGAAAAGATTTTAAAAAAACCCAACAGCAAATAAGCTCTAAAACTTTTGACTGAGCAAGTGCTTAATCAGGAAGGTTTGCATTGTTCAGTGACTTTGTTTTGCTCATTCTTAACACATCTTTTGGGCTGCCTTGTGGCCACATAATTTGTAATCATTCTCTGTGTCAAGGTTTTAAAACTGTGTAAGAGGCTGAAAAATATTATAGTTGAGAAGAATGAAATATGAGAAAGACCAGCAGAAGCTACTTAGGTACTTTCCCTAAAATTTTCTTACTTCAGCATTCTAATGGTGCATTCTTGATTTTTCTGTGGGTTTTTTTTTTTTTTAAAGCATAAAAACTGTTTCCTACTTTGAACTGAATTGGTTCAAACTCTGTGTGTTTCAGGCTGCTAGGCATAAGTAGTGCTTTTTGAAAATACTGAGCTTGGCTTTGTTTCAGGTGGAAACCTCAGAATTGCAAAGATTTGCATATCATAGATTGTCATCTCCTCATTAGATCTCTGGGGCCGTTCCTTTCTCTCCTGCCTCCTTTCATTTGCTACTACTTGACAGATGCTGCTGTTTATTTCCATGGGCTGAGGAGGCTTATCAGCTTCGGATGGGTGTGTGGGCTGGCTGGGGCTTGGACAGCACAGACTTTGCTCTGCTCTCGTGATATATATGGGGTCCAGCTGCTTGCTGTGAATGAGAAAAAAGTTAAGGAGAATTAAGAAGCCACCCTGAAGGTCAGAGGTGGCAAAGAGGATTAAAGGCTACATGGCTTCTTCATAGAGATAGCACAAGGAGGGGAAACAAGCTTTGGGGTATAGGTACACCTAGGCTCATGTTATCCAGCTGTGGATGATGAACTTCAGGGCTACAGTTTTTTGTTGAATTTAGGGCCTATTTACATCATTTTGAGGAAAAAAAAATCATAGAAAAATGAGAAATTATACACCTAATTCTTTGTTGAAAGTTGCTTCAGAAATATCATTTATGTACAAAGTAGAAAAAAAAACAAACTTTTGGAAGATGGCATGTTGAATATATTTGAAATATTGACTTTTTTTGAGTCTTATTTCAACCCAACAATGAAATGGTTGATAGGACATGGCCCAGATTCTGCCGTTCTACACATGCCAGTTGCATATGTGGGTAGATAACAGATCATATAGGCAATATTGACCATTTAGATGAGGGCAGTGTATGGAGAGGTTTGTGAAATCATGTGTCATCAGATACTCTGTTTTGACCTTTCATAATTCTTGTGGCCTTAATAAACAGTGCCCTCTTCTTCAGAGGGCATCCATTATAATCTTGCCATATAGTTTCAGATCTGCTCCTTTAAAATCCTTGAAAATTTTCAATTGAAAATTTTCCTTAGCTGGGCAATTCTCAAAAACTTCACTTTGTGTTCACATCATAGATAAAACCAAGTATAAATCAGGACTGTATCTTCTAAGGCTAAGGGGTGGAATTTTTGTGGAAAATAGTAGCTATAGTAAAAACTGATTTGTAAAATTATTCAGTGAACTAAGCCAGTACTTGTTCTTGCAAATCCTTGTGCTTATGAGAGATGTCTGGTGTTTGTAGTCAGAGAAATTGATGTAGGTAAAAGTATGTTTGCTTAAGATTTGACCTCTAGATTGCACCTTAAGAGTAAAGTGCTTGTAGTACTTTGGATTCAAAACCTCTTTAGTGTCTTGAATATCATTGACACGTTATATGGCCTCACCCAGAGAGGGGAAAGGAGGAAGAAGAAGACTTTATAGCTTTCTTTGGTTTAATTTGCATTCTTTGATTTCTTTTCAAAAGTGAAATATAATTATTCTATAGACAATAGAGATGTTTTTGTTCAGTAAAATCAAGATTTGACCTAGCTGCCTAGACTTCATAATTATGAACAAAGTGAATCTTTTCCTGGTGACCACGTGTTTCTCAGGAAGCCTTGTAAATCACAAAAAACTCCTATAGCCATTATATTTTAGGCATGATAAGCTTCAGCAAGTCTCAAGAATTTCAGTAACTTTGGGCCAAATTTGAACTTTTTCTCTGTACGTTTTGGAAGCCTATATTGGTGAAATAGGGAGGCAGAGTTACTTACCCCTAGTAAAAATAGTTATTGCCTAATTTAGAAAAATTGCTTCACATCTCAACAATGGACTATTAGGCCTTTTCTTCTGAAATGTACTTTTTTACTTTCTTTTCCCAGTACTGTAGTTTTCTCCATCAATGTCCTACAAGGCAAAGGCAGAAGTAAAATCAAGAGGTAATGAATCAGATTTTTAGAGGCAATTGTTCTCTGACAGTGCCAGGAGAACTAACAAAAGCTCATGGCACTGAGCAGCAAGCTGCTTCTCAAGAGTGGGTGCTGCACCGTGCTGTGGCTTTAGGAACTCTCTGAAACATTAATGCCAAGTGACCTCATTATGGATTCATGCTGTTACCATAAGTATCAAAGGAGTTAATAACGATGACAGGACCAAAGGGAATGGCATAAAGATTTCTCCGGGGAGATTTAGGTTGGATACCAGGGAGAGGTTCCTCACCCGGAGGGTGGTCAGATAAAACAACAGACTCCCCAGAGAAGTGGTCACAGCACCAGCCTGACAGAGCTCAGAAAGTGTTTGAGCAATGCTCTCAGGCACATTATGTGATTTTTGGGAGTGTCCTGTGCAGTGCCAGATGTTGGACTTCTGTGATATTTGTTGATCCTTTCCAGCACAGGTAATGCTGTAATTCTATTCTATGATACTTCAAAAGAGATAGTGCTACAGGTATAGTAGGTGCTTAGAATATCCCAGTCCTTTGCATTTTCCCCCTGTAAAACACATGCTTAATGCCTGCATTCACATTTTTCTTATGAGATAAATAAAATACTTTGAAGTATATACCCAAATATATAAAATCTGTTTATTTAATGTAGGAAAAATATCAACCATTTACGTTATTGCTTTACAAGCAACTAGACACAGAACCACAAGGGATTTTGGCTTCAGGAAGTCTGTCAAATGTGGTAAGATTGAGAGTGTGAGATTTTCCAGGATCTCCTCCTACACTGATCTCTGCCATCTGAGTTGAGTTTAGCCTCTCACTTTTCTAGAAGAGAAAAGAATTGAGGAATGTGTGAATCACTTCACCATACTCAGCTCTTTAGCGTATAAATCTTCTGAAGTAGAACTCTTCAAAGCTCAGCTGAAACAGTTGTGTGTACACTTTTATTTATGAAGCAGTTCTCCATTTTGTAGAGGGGAAAATATTTTTTCAATTTCACACCAAATCTTCCTCAATGTAGTTTTGAAAAATTAATTTTTAAGGGAAGGAATGGTGAACTGAGCTATAGTTTTACAATAGAATTTGTCTTCTATAATGGAAGGATTAGAAGGCATCCTCTCAACTGAAATGAATCCTGTAACTTTGCATTTATTTGCCTTAAGGTTTGTCATTGAAATAATTTTTATAAAGGGAGACTATTCAGAAGTGAGAAAGATGGCAGAATGGCCCTGAGAAAAAGTACTCCTTTGCAAGCTCAGTTTCCTAAGTCTAAGCAAATCTGTAAAACTAAGTCTTCAGTCCATTAGATTCAAAACACTGTAAAGGATTTGTTATGCTACCATGTACCTTTGGAAGAGCAAAGTTTTAGAATTCTTTATAAATGCCATAAGCAATCACTTGCGATTTTAGTTATTATTAGGCAGTTGTACAAGAAGGACCATTCCTTTCCTCTGTCTAAAAATCTTGCTAATGTTTGAGTGTCCAAATATGTTTTCTTTCTGTAGATTGAATAGACAAGGAGTAATTTGCTTCAGGAATATTTTACAGCATATTGAGAAGGAAACAGTAATCATTACTATTTTGTGATTTCATTTAGAGAAGTAGGTAAAATTTTCCAACCACCCACTCCTACCCCAAGTTAATGAAGTCTGTATTTTGTTGGCAAAGTGATGAAAATCTGAAGTTATCATCATAAAGAATGAGTATGAAAAAGGTATTTTGTATGACAAAATCACCTGTTAACTGATTTATTGTAGTTATAGCATTGTCCTGAGTTGTCCTTCCACATTCCAGTTATATTGGAGGTTTTGTTTCTATGTCTAAAGCTGTGAAGATGTGAGATGTTTTTTCATGTTGTTTGAAAAGCCATATGCAGAGTAGGCTGTGAACCAGAATTGCCTCAGTTTTCTTTATTCCAAGGTGATGTTTGCTGCCACTCCGAAAGAAGTTTAAGGGATAATCTTTGAAATAGTGTAATTGTTTAAAGAGATGCAGTCCACTTGTGAGGTTTTCAACAGTTAAAGATGGAAGAGTATGTTTCTTTTGAGTTTTATTTGCTCAGTTGTGCTAAACAATATCTGCTCAACTGTAAACTGTTTGAAATACTACTACTACTTCCTTGGTGTCTGTAGCATCAGTTTTCTTCTAAATTCTGTAGCTTTTTGGTTACTGAATGCTCTCACATTGTTTTATAGGTATTATTACTAGCTATGGATTGTACATGGATGGTGTTCTGCTGCAAAATTCATCACAGCTAAGTTGTTATGCTTATGGGCTTGCTCCTTGGAGTCTGCATTCCTTCAGAGTCCAGGCATGTAATGCAAAAGGTTGTGCTTTAGGTCCACTGGTGAGTACCTTAATTTACATTCTGGGAGTGTAATAAATGTCAGATGACAGTGAATATCAGAGTAAATGGTGATGATTCACTCTGGGCAGTACTAACCCATCTGGCAAAATGTGACATTTAAAAAAAAATCCTGTTTAAGAGCTGCTAAAGATTCAATAGGTCATTGTTAGGCACCATTCCAAAGTAGAACATAGGTACTGTGAAGGAAGACAAAAGTGGAGGCTGAAACACACATTATTGAAATTAAATGGAGTTAATATGTTTGAAAGGTTCAGGTGTGCTTTACCAGATTTATAAGGATGCACATAAAGAAAGAGTTACTGTTCCAGTAATGAGCGAATTCCTAGCTGCCGGACTGAAAGGACTAAAGTTAATTTGAGAATTGCAGAAGCCAGGAGTGGCAACAGGAGCAAGGAAAATATGGTAATTCATAAATCTTTTGAATGCAAGTATGTGATCAAAATATTATACTGGACAGATTTTAACAGTCTTGTATAATATCCTATTTTTTCAGGATTTGAGAATACAGGAGTATTAAATTTGACAAATTTGTGAAAAACAGACCTTCTGAAGATTTTTATTATGTTAAAGGTTTTTAGACATATAGCTGAACTGATAAATCTAGTATGATTTCATAGTGCTGTAGCTGATGAATAACTAGAATCATCTCTACTGTACTTGGTTTTGTTTTCAAGCATAACTGAGAAAAAAGCCTGTATTTATTTTGAGATTTATCTTTTTTTTTAATTTAACTTTATTTGTAAGCTTTTAAATTTGGTGAAAAGGAAGAAAAGAGTGGAAGGTTTGTGAGGTTTTTGTTTTTTTCTTTCTATTTTTTTTCCTTCACAATTTATTCTGTATCAGGAAAGAACTTCCAGGTTTTATTTTTATGATATAATTTGTTAGTCACATTTCCAATATTATTTCCAAGATTTCTTTCATTCAAATCCCAGTAACATTGTCTATCTGCAGAAGACAACTAGACTTTGTAACCATTAAACCTTTTATAGCTTGCTCTAGTTTGAAGAATATTTACTCTTAAAAGCTTGGATGGCTTTTTGCCAGTTTTTCTTGTACATTTTTTACAACTTCACATATACCCCAAAAGCAAACCTTGTTTTAAAGTACTTGATGTGCAATAACCTAATCCATTGTGTTGGTAGTGATGTTTAAGACAAGTCATTACTAAACTTTGCATTCAGATGAATATGTATGTTTTCAGTACTACTGTCCTATCACATAGGCTTCAAAAGGACAGAAGAAAACACCAGTAGTTGGGGCTTTAAAAAATATTTTTAATAGTCTTTTTTCACATCTCCACTGAACTACAGACTTGTAACTTGACTTTTGGAACAATTCGAAGGGGTTGCTGGAGCTGATACTCATCTGCATCCGTGACCAGTACACAAACTGTTTTCCAAAGTCAGTGATCCATCTCCAGTCACAGAAATTGAAGTACATCTTGATTTAGGCTCCCCTAAATGCTGCCAGGAAGTTAAAGCACTGGGATCTTCATTTGGTTCTTTAAAAAGATTTTCATATCAATTATGGAGTAAATCCAACACTTAAAAAAAGAAAAAAAAGAGAAACCTAATGTTTTGCCTCTGCTCTAAATAGAATGGGAAACATCTCCCAGCAGTAAACTGATAATGCTTCCAGCTATTTTTGTTGCTGATCTTGTGCTTAATGTGCTCTAATCGATCAAGGAACATCATGTGACATTCCCCTAAATATGGACCTTGTCCACCTTATATTCCTGAAGGTGGCTCTGAAGATCTTAACTAATTATAAGAGCATTAGCTGTTACTCTATTTCAAAAACGTTGGTTTTTTTTTTTCAGCTTAGTTAGTTTTAATTTGATTTTTTTTTCTGTGACTATGATTTTTTTTCAAGTGAGATGCAAATTGTTGACATGTAAATTAAGAAAAGCTACATTTTAATCTCTCCCTGTTAGACCCAAGGNGTAATATGTAGTACTTTTCTAAGTATTACTATGCCTATCCTATGATTTGGTGCCATTTATATGACAGCAAAGTCCTTGTTTATTAATTAATTAGTATTTATTATTAATATTATTTAATAAATAATTAATATTTATTATTAGAAAATATGCCTGAAATTACTATGGAGTTCTGTACAGATTAATATTTAGAAAAATAACTATGAAAAAAGTTTTCTGTGCCATGTATTTTTATAGCACATCATAAAGAAAAAGCTAAAGGTGTAATTCAGCTGTTGCAAATGTTTAGGACATGATACAGATTGCTACAAATTTATATTATTTAAAATTTTCTGGAATACTTTTCAGTAGAAAAACGTAATTGTTATTAATTTCTTTACATTTCTGGTGTTTCTGATTGCAGTACCTGCATTTAGGAGCACTTTACTGGAAATTGTTTAGAAAGCACAGTTTGGTTAAATCCTTACATAAGGATGTTTTTGACTGAGATACCTAAATAATCAATGTGGCAGTGATCCCATAGATCTGTGAAGTACTTGCATATCTTTAGGCACATACTTATCCTGTTGATTTTACTGCAACTTATCACTTACTTTAAATATAAGTGTAAAACAGAGAAGCACATATGGAGATATTGATGCACATGGTACGTGTAAACAATAAGCTGTTCAATCTTTATATGCTGAAAAGTACAACATTCATCTTTCAAGGACAGAGAAAATATGTTTGGTTCTTTAGATGACAGAGCAGGTGTGGCAGATTAAAAATAGCATTTATTAGCACTCCCATGAACCTGCAGCTGAGAGGCACTTCCAAAGGTGTGAAACCATCTTATGCCTTAGAAAACACCAAATAAATAATGTAGGAGAAACAAAATTGTCACCATAAATAACATAATAACAAATACTTTGTTCCATAGCACTGAATGTTTACTGCAAGTTATGAAATCTCAATGCTAAATATCTGAAATATTGAATAAGTATTTATTTACTTACATTACAAATCTTTAATATTCAATACATTATCCAGCTCTTTCATATTTTATTTTCTCACAAAAAGATTTACTTTTTATTGCACTTCAATTTTATTAGGTGAATGTAGAAGTTAATTTAGGGAGCAGCCATTATTCCACAAAGGTTTTTTTTTTCCCATCAAATATCTCTAATAATTTACTGCAGTGTTTAAATGTATGTTCCTTGCAATTGCTTTTCAAACACAGAAAGTTACGTGGTCTTCTATTGCTGTTTCCTTTCCTTAAACTGAGATGGTGCATCCACATGAGGGGCAACAGTGTTTTCAAAAAATAATCTTTCATTCTTTTCCAGTATTTGTTTCCTGTTCCTTACAGTCATCTCTATTCAAAGTAGGTCCGTAGCTGGGCAGCTTCAAACAAATGTAGATGAAAGGACAGCAACATGCTTAAAAATTGGGATGCTGACAGTGTCAGTAACTTTTCCTTAATTAAGAAATACTTTTCTTTAACTTTGCATGTCTCATTCCTTCTCTGTGACTATGGCACCAAACTTCCATCTCCTGTTGGATTTACAGGTAGAAGCTCGGACCATGGAAGCTGCCCCTGAGGGAATGGTTGAGGTATTTACTACTGTTGATGGGTCCAAAGAAGTTCAATTAAAATGGCTTGCCCCAAATAAACCCAATGGAAAATTGACCTACACAGTCTTTGTCACTGGTTTCTTCTATGCTGATCAAGGTATAATTTTCCCTTTATAATAAATCTAATGAAAACATTGATATTCCATTTATTTAAAAAAAAGTTATCACTATATTTTTCTACTTTTTTTGTTTTTCCCCGTGCCATTGATAATTTTAGAATTATCAATTTTATTCTTTAAGAACTGCTGCTTTGATTTATGGTGCTTTACATTTGTACAAACACATAAATTGGTAAATAAAGATAAGCTCTCTGCACTCATTTAGTCTCTAGATATACACATGGAGTCTTATCTTGCAACCTTCACTCAGATAAGGAAGCTGTGCTCACAAAATTTCAGCTGGTTTGCTTATATAAACCACTCGTGAGAGCTGTTCATAATATGGTTGATCAGGGGTATAATTTCGAGAAGAAAGAGAAAGAAACCAAAACTCTTTATTTCTGTATCATAAATAGACTCAGCATGAGATACAAAAGCCTGACAAGTAGGAGCTCCATGTTCAACCTTATTGTATTGCAGGTTGTTCTTTTGCTTCCACTGGCTTAGGTTGCTGGTTGTCTCCTTTCTTCTAACATCTTTGGATCTCAAACATAGCAATGTGGTCTTGGGTTTAAATGTTGCTAAATCAGAGTAGCCAGGTAATGATCACCCCTATGTGAAAACCTAAGGCACTAAAGAAGGTAAATGGATATTTTTTTTCCAAATGCATTACAAAACGTGTGTATTTTTTAGTTGAAAGTAGAATGCCACGTCCTCTAATTATATAAATGTAAAATGCTTGGACAGGGAATAAAAATGAATGTTCACAAAATGAGTATGAGCATTTAATATGTCAATTTGAGCTATTAAGTGTGCTCTAAGGTATAATAAATAATAAAATATTGTACACAAGTAATGTTTATGAATTATACCTAACAATGTTGTCATTAATTTTTAGTGCACTTTAAACAGCATGATTGACATTAGGCAACTATAAAAATGTTTTCTTATGAGTATAATATGAAATTGTGGTTGAAAATAATGTTTGGATGACATTTAATCCTTCTATGTACTGTTCACAAATTTAATCAGTATTGTAAATGCAGTAACAGAGAATTGAATGGCTGATGACTTCATAACTCTCCTTTTCTGCTCAGAATGAGACTGGTTTGTCGCTTCCAGTATTGGTGCTAAAGAGAACATAGCTACTGTAATTGCTGTCCTCTGCAAAGTAGTTTATAAATGAACTTGTTTGTGCTCTCTTTGGAGAAACACGTTCACTGAGGAGAGCAACGTGTGGTAGGCAGTCTCAGCTGACCCCTCACAAAGGCTGTTGTGTCCCTTTTTTATGCAATGAAGGCTTTGATGTATTCTGCTGTGAAGCACTTGTAAGATTATGAGGAGAAGGAGTGATGATCAATTTGAAAAAAGGAGCAACATTTTGGCTGGACCTGTGACAGCAGAGCCATTTCCGCCAAGGCAGCAGGGTGAATAATGCAAAAGCCATATTCCCCTTGTGTTTAATCTTGCATTGTTTTTGCAAAGAAAATTTCTGCTTGCTTTCTAAGTCATGTCATCCTCGGTTGTCATCCCGTCTCTCAAACCATCAAAACGGTATTAAATGTTGCAAAGCTGTGCAGCTAGAGAACTTTCAAAAGTCAGAACCCATTTGCAGAGCAGCCCTTGTAGAAAATGTATTCTGTTCTCGGCAGAATTTTCCTTCAGTTCTTTCCACTGAGAAGTTTACTGATTTCTCCCAGTGGAATCTGCTGGAATTTATCGGTTCATGGTTGGCAGTCACAGATTAAGGTAAATGTCGATCCGTAATGACCCTCTACATGTTAGTATTGCAGTAAAGCTGGGCTTTTATGTCAAAGATATCGGAGAGGGAGCTATTACACATGACAGGGGTGATCAAGGGACTCCAGACCAAGGCAAGCATTATTAAATATTGACTAGTTCTGTGATTTATGTAGAGCTGGAGGAAAAAAGTGACTTTTTAACCATTATATATTCTTCAGCAACGAAAACCAGCCATTTATCTCCTGCTGGTAATAAAGAACAGAGTGCCTGCATATTTTAGTGGAGGGAAAACCTGGCCTTATAAATGAGATGGACTCTTTCATGATAACATTTCAGTTTGCTAATTGCCAAAAGCAAAACAGGCAAATTGGAAGCAATTATAAGAGTTGACTTAAAGTGCCTGCTATGTTAGTTCAACTCAGGAGAGCCGGGTGGTGGTGGAAGAATCATTGGGGATTAGAACCCAGAAAATTTCATTATGTTTGTTCATTGTTGCTGAAACTTTGCTTTGCAATGCTAAAGAAGTAAAGAGTGTTTCCCCCCAGAAGTCAGAGCTCTGGCAATTGACATTTAAGCTGGCTGTTTTGGGGTTATGCAGGAAGGAAATTAAGCATTAATTCATCAAACTTATATAAGACATCATCTGTTCACAATATTTACACAAAGTTTATTGAATTGTCTGATGGCTAATTGGTATTTTCTCGACATAATGAGCAACTGTATTTCATCCTTTGCTGCAATGTCTGTTAAAGAGGCAGGGATTCAAATGTGAAAAGGGGAGAGTGAATTCACCTAGAAGGTGAATATAAACATCCAAATGGCTGCACTTATCACTCAAATTAGTGGCCTGCTCAGCAGTACCTTAAATGTCAGTTTGGGAGGCAGTGACCCCACTGATACTGGGTAATTTTTTTGTATACGTCTCTCAAATGAGAAATCTTTAAGATGATTTTCATCAATTAAAAACTCATGCTTCTGGTAGGAATATGAATGTTTAATAGATAAATGTAATTTCCCAAACAGTGCAGTCACTTTCTCTTATTAAGAATAAATGTAACTAACTTCTGTTGCAAAACACTGCAAAGATTATTAGATGTAAAAATAATGTCTGTTATGAAGGAAGGGGGAAATGTATGAGATTGTCTGACTGAGTCATTCCTGCCCCATGCCCTGTTTTTATTAGAAAATAAGGATACTTGATAGGATCCTGAATTACATAATTCTAAGAACTGCTTTAAAAAAGCCCATCAGATATAAGGAGTTTTATGAAAATAAAAAAAACAAAAAAACAAGCAAACATATTTTGGCAATACTTTTATGAAAATTTAGTATTTGTGTATTTACTTAGATATCTGTTTCTAAGTGAAGTAGAGTTAGAAAGGATTGAAGCTAAAGGAACTTGAGTGAATATTTAAACTTATCAATACATGTTCTAGGGGTATCTATGATTTGATTATGTGTGTTTCACCAAAGAATTGGATTCATTCTATCAGTATCTTTTCCAACTTTAGCTTAACTATGTGGGGCCTAGAAGCCTACCTTTGAATCTAACATAGCTCACTGGCCTTCTTTTTTCTTTTAAAGTAAGAAATAGTATGCCTCTGAGGGATGGATTTGAGAGTTACAGACTTTTTGAAGAGTGGAAGTCCTTCTGAATAAGTACAGTCCCTGGACAGGGCAAAGGATCCCACTGTGAGAGCACGATATTTTCCTGATGCACGTTGTATTTCCACATTTTTGCACTGCCATCCCTAATGTATATTGTGAAACTCTGCTTGATATGTTGTTATCTTACCAGTGCCCTACTATAGCATATGGTATGTTGAGATAGCAGGTCGATGACATGGGAAGTGTTTAAATAATGTGTAACTTAACACTTTCTCTGTCATGAACCTGTTATTCCAACACTGCAGAGGCACCAGCTGATCTCATGCTGAATAATCTATGGCTGTCCCTAGGCTTAGCCTTTCCTTGTCCTGTTCCAAATCTTTCAAATTTCACATACCTGTGTCTCTGACTGTCTTAATATTTGATTACACTGTTTTTCCACCAAATGGCTCTGACATTCATCATGTTTGTTTAAGATACCATGTAACTTTTCATCTGTCTGCTTTTAAAAATATGCACACCTCATAGCAATTCAAGTGAGCAGCCTGATAGCTTATTTGTTATTTCCATGTTAAAACAAGTTGTATTGAATTCTAGACCTTTTTTTTCCTAATGGGGTCAGATAATCTTAAATAATTTGCAAAAGATTTGAAGTTGCTGTGGGTTTTTTTTTTTGGAACAGACAATGTTTATCTTTTTACAGTAAAAACAGCAACACTTCAGCAAACGATACATTGCAACGCATAAAAGCAAGAGAGAATATTTTAGCGTAATGTGTCTAAATTCCTGATTTTTCATTCCAACATAAATGCTTGGTAATGCATACCCTGTTTTTCTGTTGCTGTTTAATTCTGTGTTCCTGATACTTTTTTATTTTAAGATGATGGCTTGGCAAGGTGTTGGTAAATAGTGTGTACCTGATAACATTGTCAGTAACCAAATTGAAAGTCAATTGAAACCAATTGAAAGCAAATACTATAATAAACTGATGGAAAAGGTCACTGGAAGTGTGCAATGTAGGTGTTCAGCAAGAAATAGTTTGGATTGTCTAACAATAGAGGAGAATACTTATAATGGATTTTTCCATAGTCTGGCCATGATTTAACAATGTATTCAAGGGAAATACCTTTATCAATTAGCCTTAATTTTTTAATTCAATTCTTCATTTTTCTGAAAACCTTTCTTTGTGAAAGTACTTGGGACTGTTTCACCATTCTGTTCTGTATAGGTATGTTCTGGTTTTTCAGAAAAGTATTTGTTTCCAGCAAACAACATATGGAGATCAAACAAGACTTCAGGAATTGAGGGTTCTGTCCCACTTCTGCAGTGCTCAGGCATCACTGCTCGTACTCGATACATTGCAAAACAAGTTGCTTTGCCTTAAGTCATTTAAGGCCCAGTATTTGCTTGGGAGGAGCCTTAAATAGGAACTTGGTTTACAATTGGTTATTCCAAGTCATAATGCTACCAGGTCACAAACAGCTTTTCCCTCTTTAAGAGTAGTTAGAGTTCTTGTTATTTGTTACATTCCAATTCTCAGAGGACTTGAGGGGGAAGAAAGGTGACAGAGTCAGATTTATTTCCCTCAAGTAGTTTCCTTGTTCATCCCTATTTATTCTCAGGTTCTTTCAGAGAGAATAAAGGGTCATTTTTAATTGCATCTGGGTGTCTGAAATTAAGTTCTAGGACAGGAAGAATCAAGTATTACCTCTTTTCCAGTGGAGAAATTTGGAGGAAATTCTTATCTTCTTGCATCGGTCAGATGACTGAGTTAGCACAAAATTAATCCAAATCTGTAGCCCTCCAATATGTTGTGATGTGTTTGAATGTGAGTTTGACCTAAAGAGAATCCTTAATTAACTGTATGTCCTTAGGGAGTTTCATAACACGAAGTTGCAGGGTTATACTCAGAACTCTGTTGCTTGTGTGTGTTATTTTCAATTTGGGTTTTGGGATTTTTTGTTTCTGGAGGATTTTTTTAACACTTATTATACCTTATTTTGGTGACACATCATCTAAGGTTCACACTTTTCAGCAAGATAGTTCATTGGGAATTTTTGTAAATAAAAAAACTATTTATCTGCTTACTCTGCTTATTCGGAGATGATGTACCAGAAAGGTTCATTGCAGCCCACTCATTCTCTTGTCAAAGTGGAAAATTCTAACAGCAGCATACAGCCATAAACAAGTTGACTTTTGCATGTATACATCAGAATGTTGCCCATCTAGCTTTTTTGTTTAATATTTACTATATATATGACTGAATAGAGTAAAAGTCAGACCATCTGTTCATTTGACTTCCATAAGAAAGTTCCTCTTTTAGTCTTGAACTTGACATAGTGTACCCAATACTTTCAGTACCCTCACCAAACAGAAGTCAGAAAGGAAGTGCTAAGATTCAACCCAGTGCTAAAAGGAATGACTGCTGGGAAAGACACCATCTGCAGATAGTAACAGATGTGGGGAAAGGAATGCTGAAGCCCCTTGAAGTTCCTAGCCTGTCTGGTTCTGAACCCTTAAGAATGAGGAATGAAAGTTATTACAAAATGCTTACACTTTCTGCACCTGAAAGATAACCTCCCACTCCCATACGTTTGTGGGAGCCCTTAGCTGCTTTTCCAAGCCAGCCATTGAGATTTTTCGTATTTCTTCCTCTCTCATTTTGTCTGTCTTCTTAGTTCTAGCTACAGACCTACAACACTTACCAGTCCTAAAGAATTTTGACAGGGGGAACAAAGAGGATGCATTTTCAAAGAGCCATATTTAATCCCTTCACCAGAGCAGGAGTTAAGGTTATTTTGCCTTGGAATTGTAGGGCATTTAAATTTTGATTTGCCTGGCTAGAAAACTCATGTTGTTGTATGCACTTCAGTATGATTATTGAATAATCTTTAATCAAGCTTCAGTAGGTTTTGAACAGCTTCACAATGCACCATCTAATAGCATAATTCATGTCAGTATCAGGTATGCTGGTCTTTTCCTTAATACAGGAAAGCAAAATTAAAATCACTCTCTAATTCCTTCATCTGACCCTTTCTTTGGCAAAGACTCTAGCATCAGACCGCAAACAGTGTTTTGTTTGATCTTCTGCATCACTCTATTCCAGTAGTTATGTTTTTTGTCACATGTACATTGTCTGTATTGTACTTTGTAATTTGTTTGGTTTCATGTGATAAAGCAGACATACAGGGCTGAACCCCATTTTTCTGTATTATCAATTCTTAACAGGCTGAAATTTCAAGTTACTGCCTATAGCAGGATTGGCTCCAAGACTGTTTCTACTCCCTTGGAATAGTCTAGGGAATAGGAGCAATCTTCTAGAGATGGCTCTGGTAAAGAGTATTGAGTAAAAGGGAATTTGCCAATCAGTTTTCCTACAAAAACAGTCTTTTAGTTAATGAATGTCTTCTGGAGTTTTTAACCCACATGAAGACTACATTGACTGTACTTAGATATCTATGGTAACAGCTAAGTGCCACAAAAAGTGCAAAAAAAAGTGCATAAAAACCAATTTATGACATTAAACACAATATGATTAATGTCAATGACATAACCCAAACAAGATATATGCAATCTTGCTAGAGCTTCCACAGACAAAGAAATTGAGTTTGGATATTTCTATGTGTTGGCTTCAAAGAAATAAACTTCTCTTTAGAGACTAATATATACGCCATCTGTTTTCTCGGGTAGAGAAAACATGATGAAAACTAAGATTCCACAAGCTTTTGATGAAGTTTTTCTTTGCACTTTATAAGGGGGAATAATTTTATTTTGACTATGTAAGTTTCTAGTGTGATACAAGAAAGATCACTCTAATAGGTCACCCTTCTTTAGGGATAATTGTGTGCAGTTGATGTGGCTGTTTGTGTTACTCTGCATGTTTTTACCCTAAATAGTCTAGAGGGAGGTAATTTATAAGTAAGTACAACAAGCAGTCACCTGAGTGATTCTGTGGTTCTTTCAATCTACAAGTGCATCACTTATGACGAATGTCGTATGTCAAACAAAAATCTTAGATCAAGTTTAGAGCTTCATTTCTTCCAAAGTATTACAACTAAGTGTAATGGCATTTGACAGTATTGACTTTCTTTATATGACTTCTTCTGGCTAACTCAGCATTCTGAAAAAATAAATAGTGTTCTCCCTCTGTGATTGAAAGGGTTAAATAGTACCAATTCATTACCACTCACAAAAGGATTTATTTTCTTCTCATAAATCAGTTTTATTCCACATTTTTATTATTCCCTTGGGTCAGCTGCTCCAATTGAAATCAATACAAGTGCAAGTGACACAATCAATCTAGATATTTGATTATGGATTTGAGACTCCAAGTTCTGCTCTGTGTGTTTAGCTAGTCTCCTTCTGATAGTGTCCCTGGAGAATGGAAAATTCTTATTGGCATCCATGAATTATGGGCATAGATTCAGAAACCAGATACTGTGATAATCTCCATTTATGTACTGCTGCAGCTAGAGAAAGAATGTTCTAATCATGGAGAAGCAAATTTGAAGGTTTAAAAGCTAATTCTCTGAATTTTTTTTTTTTAGTATATAAAATCCCTCATGAAATAAACTTGAAAAAGTCTCATAATTTGTCTATAAAACCCCTCAAACAAACTGAATGAAATCAGAAACTATATGCTCTGTCATCAGCTTAAGGTTGCAAGTGCAACAAATGCTTTTGCTGTTTGATGTCTTGTGTCAAATGTGATTTACCACGTGGATTACTAAATTGTACTGGGACACTTCCTCCTGTTCATGTCAGGATAACAGTGCTTGGGTACTGGAAATGCTTTTGAAATCCAGAGAAGTTGGTTATACTCATAAAATGCTTTCCAGAGTTTGGTTTAGGTCGTGGGCTGCGTTCTTACTGTGTCTCTAAAACACTCTGGACCCTGTGGGATGTGGAGAGTCTGGGGCTGATGCCCCTTGGTGCTATTGCAGGAAAATTGAGTTACAGTAGAGATGAATACAATTACAGCAGAGATTTAACACTATACTGAAAACACTGTGTTAACTGGAAGGTTTAAATGAGACTGACTCAGCTTCAAGACTCATTAGATGTTTCTGTGTTTATGAAAGAGTAATGAGAAAAACTAAAACAGTAATTCAAATCAGAAAGGTTTGTTCTTGGCAGCTTCATCAACAATTACAGAGGTTTTTTAGTTCAAAGCCTCATGGCACAGAGCTGAAAGCTCCAAAGGGTAGATGAGACCACACACTGAAGATTCCTTCCTGGCTGCCATCATGACAAAGCCTAATCTTGGCTACAGTCATTAACCATCCATGGGCTCTGTGCTAACTTTCTTGTATGAGCTCTCACATCAAGCTGTGGGCTTTATTCATATTTCAGTCTGTATAATTAATGAGCACATAAATGCACATTACTTAGTGTTTGTAACACTAATAATCATTTATTTCTACTGACAGGAACATGCTTTCATCATAATTACCCCTGCTTTGCCTTAGGGTTCTTCAAGTGTTCTGAAAATTTTCATAGACTCATATAACAGCTGAGGTCAGAGAGCACCTCTGGGGAACAACCAGTTCAAGCTCTCTTCTCCAAGCAGGGTTAGTTGGACCACATTGCCCAGGACAGTGTCCAGCTGGCTTTTGAATATCACCAAAGTTGGAGACTGAGCAACTTGTTCCAGTGTTTGACCAGTGTTAAAGTAAAAAAAGGTTTTTCTTAGGTTTAGGTAGAATTTCTTGTATTTTCTGTATGTACTCATTGCCTTTTGTTTCTATATATTACTGATAAGTGGCTACTTTATGCCCTCACATGAGATATTTTTAACATTTTACACATTTTTAAGGTCCTTCCTCCTCTTCTTGAGGCTAAACAACCTCAGTTCTCTCAAACTCTCTTTGTGTGACATACTCTTCAAGGCTTTAATCATCTTTGCATGGACTGAACTCCAGTAAATCCAGATCTGTGTTATGCTGGGGACCCCAGAACAGGAGGAACTCTCGAGATGTGTTTCACCAGGCTGAATAGAGAGGAGGAATCCCCTTCCAGTGTCAGTGACAGTGTACACATTCTGTACATCTCAAGACAATCTAAGATAGCTCTACCAAATCTGAGTCTTTAAGAAGCCTTTTTAATTGGTGACTTGAGTACCAGTCAGAAACTACTAGTCAAAAACTAGATTTTTCAGATTTAAGATTTCTACGGTATGTGTCAACACAGATTTTGATCTTGTTCTTCAAGTATTCTCCATTTTTCAGTTTTAAAACTGAAGGTTCCTTTTAATTCTCAGGGAAAAAGGAAAAAGATAAAGTTTTTCAATGCAGATAACGTGAAACTCTTCTTATTTACAGGAAACTTAATATTTTGGGTTCATCATTTTTCCAGTTTCCCACAGTGCTTTTAAATTACCCATTTTGACTCATTCAGCAACTCCTCCTAGCCCATAAGAGTGAGGTTTTCATGTGTTAAGAAAGTCTTTAAGTTTTGAACTCAGTTTGATGGACTGTGACCGTGATATGTCCATAGGAACAATACATCTGTCAGCTCAGGAGAAGAGGAATAAGTAGTGGTTCAAGACATTGAGATAAAAAATCAGCAGTGTGCTTGTCTTCAAAAAAAAAGAAAGAAAAAATCAAACAAAAAAATCTTACAAAGCAGAATGCCAAAACATATAAACCAACCTCGTCTCAAAACACAAAAACCCCCAAATATTTTACTGAAAAGGGGATATGGCATCAAAGACAAACTACTTCATAAGTCAGTATAACACCTGAGATGAAATTTGAGAACACTTAATTATTAGAATCCTTAAGAAAAGAGAGTTGCTAGTAATGCCAAGGAAGTATTTTAGCTGATTTTTGACTGTGATAACCAAACTAATGGAAAGTGATGTTTTTTATTCTGAATACTCCATTAGAAACAATGGGAAAGGAAGAGAGGGAGAAAAGAAAAATCTTAACAGGGAGGAAAGAAGCTTTTGTGGTAGTTAATGAGGCTGAAGAACAGGCAAAACTAATGGACAAAAGAATGAGCTGAGACACAAAGTGTGCATTTTCTCAGAATTTCCCCTCAAAGATGTGGTGCCAAAGAGACACAAACTAGCTTTGCCTTAAATAGGGACAGAAACTGATGACAGTGAGGATGAGTTCTGAGGAAAAGAGTGGAAAAAGTGAGTTATTGTTTAATTTTTATTTTTCTATTCTCACCTGATACTAACTTTTTCTGTGGTCCAAGGTACAAGGCTGTACCTCTGCATGCTCACAGTCATATAAAGCAGGCATAAAAACAACTGAAAGTGTTTGTGTTAGTTAACTAAGTAATCTTTGTATAGATCCTCACATGAACTCTTCCTCTCTACCTTTAGTCTTTGAGTAGTCTTCTACAGTGATAATAGTTCTTCTATCTACTTGAATATTGTGTTCTGTTTCTGTCTGCTTGAATATTGTAGGGCAACATGTTCTGTAATGTAAAAAAGGTTATCAGGACATAATAGAACTATATGTAAAGTATGGATTGGTATTAATCACAAATGCAGTGTTACTAATAGAATTACTTGGTATTTGTCCACACTTGGGAAGTATTTGTTTTTCTCTGTTTAATACATAAAAAAGAAACATCTCAATTTATTACCTTTTCCCTTAAAAATGTAAATTTTGATCCTGATGAAAAGAGTACCTTTAAATGTGCCAGATTTGAGGGGAAAAAAGTTCTTAAATGTAAGATGAAGTGTTTAATTTGTATTATTTCTTTGCCATGAGAATGGTTTCATGTTGTACCATTTCCTGCGCTCCTCACAACCTTTGTCACATGAATAAGATATCAGGATGCTAATGACTAATATACAGTATTCTGTGTCTGCTGATGCTATACTGTACTGCAATATTATGTATTCTGATTGGCTGTGCATTTCACCTCTTCCCCACAAGTTAATAAGGCTGTAAAAAGGAGAGAACTTGAAATTGCCAGCCAGTCAAATTACAGAATATTGAAAAGGTCAGAGCAGTACAGCACACAGAAAAAAATTATGGAATATATGAGGCATTAAAATTCTTGTGACAATGATTATAACAAGAATGGAAAAGGATACCCATTTATGTTATTTCAATCTAGTGAACCCCTTAGGATGATGGACCCAGGACAGCAGTAATTTACACACCACTGACTCACAGGAGCTTAATTCCCCTATTTACAGGGGTGCTCAGTAACAGGAATGCACATCTGCTTGGGAGCCCCCTGCACAGTGTCCACTCAAAACCGTCCTGAACCTTCAAGTGCAGATCCTCACCAGCTAGAGTGCTCTTGGAAGCACTTCTAAACAGTGAATTTGAATGCAATATATGGATTTGTATGTCTTTTTAATGCAAGCATACTTTAGTCCTTGAATTTTCTTTAACTATGCAACACTTTTAAGTGTATTTATGGATATTCTTTAGCCCTCATTTCTTCATATGGATCTTTTCCTAAAAAACTGACATATTTTGATCTGGCATAAACTAGGAATAAACTGGGAACAGCAGAAGTATTTCTCAATTAGCCTTAAGCACAGAAGTCCCTCAGATAATTTTGGGGAGATACAGAGAACTGAGGAGGAAGGCCAGTAAAAGAAAAAAAACCAAGGTAACTATGCAAAAATATGGAAAGATTAAGGAGCCTGGGGAAGCCCTTCATGTCTGCAAAGGATTTAGGTTTTTTTAAGAGGTTAGAGAAAATAGCAACTCTGAGCCCTCTTCTGTTGGGATTCATCTTTTTGTGCAGATGTCTGCATGCCTTGAGTGTTCATGGATGTGGAGAGCTGGATGTAGGAGTTGTTTTCTGCCCCTTTGGGTTGTTCATGTTAACAGAATTGTGGGGGAATCTCGTTTGTTGGGGTGCTGGTGTCTGTTTGTGGCAGGAATTGCAAGGCAGAAATGAGGAAGTGTTCTGGTAGGAACTTGTATGAAGTAGAACAATGTCTCTCAGGACTTCACCTATTTCTGAGGTGACTGCTGCTTAGATATGCTGTGGATTTGTTGGTGGGCTACAGTGAGCAGGATGGAGAGAAAAACATCCAGGTGACCTGGAAAAAGGGTGGCCTCATCCACTTACACTCACAAATCGGGTCTGCAGCGAGGCAGTCTGGGCAGGAATGGCACGGGATGATATGACAGGGTTATCGCTGTATCGCTCTCTGCCAGGCTGAACCTGTGTGTCTGCATTTTCCAGCCCACTGAAAGCACTGTTTAGGCAGTGAGAAGTGGCAAAGCTGCATATTGCAAGTCATCCACAGCAAGACATGCATTTTGAAAATGTTCTAATATTTTACTTGCCAGCAGCAGTAAGTTCCTTGTCTGGGATAAAACACCTTTTGTCTGTTTAAAATTTGGGCTAGGAATCTTGCAAGTACTCCTTAGCTTTTCATTAGAAGCAATGAAAAATTTTGAGCTGCTATGTTGTCTATCTCATTGTAAATTTGCAAGTTCATTTTTGAGCTGAATAAAATGGTTATGTAATTACATACTTCTTCTAATTATTGAGTAATTATATACTTCTTATAATTGCCGAGTAATCACTCTGCTATAACTAGAATTTAATGTTACAACTAATTGTATAATTACTGTATATTAATGTTGTTATCCAGGCAACTTGGAATAGAGTGTTATCATTTTAATTCATTTTCTGTTACTTGAAACTGTATTTTAAAAATATAGTATAGTTAGCCATTGGAACAAAGATTAATAATAAAATAAAAATATCAGCAGAGGAAATACATGGTTTCCTGCCAGGCTCAGGTGGATGAAATTAAAATATTAACAAGTTAAATCTGTACTATTGATAGAAAAAGTTTCATTTTCACATGAATTTAGCATATATAAATTACTGTTAGACAAATTTATTTTATGCTTGAGGTTTGACTCTAGCCTATGTGCTGATCTATTAACACTGTATTTTTAAACTTTCCCAGGCATTGGAGGTGAATAGTTTGAAAAATACATCTTTTCTTTCCACAGCCAGCTGAGTCCTTATGTGTATAATGTCCCTAGGACCTTAAGAATATATATGCCAAATATTGTTGCATGATCTTCACAAATAATAAATCACAAACATCACAAAAACTGTGATAATAGGAGAAATGTGCTTTGTTGGATTGTATCTTGTCCCAAATCACACACAGGGACAGTTTCAGAAAGGTGCAGAAGGAGGGTTTGAGATACAATTTAAAAACTGGGATCAAGTAATGCAGATGCATTTTTCAAGGGCTGATTGAGTAGCCCAAGTCCATAAGAGTAATCTCAGACAAAATGACTTTGCTTCTGCAGGATTCTGTATGTGGAATGTGTAAAATGTGCTTGCTGTTCTTGCATGTAAAGAAGCTTTGCCTCCATTGCTGTACCTAAAACAGAGTCTCTCAGATAAACTTCAGTGAAATCCAAAATGAATCCATCAATCTTCATGAAATTGTTCTACCTTCATGCTACTGTGGTCTGTTTGGGAGGTCTGGTGCTATGGTAAGGTGCAATCCAGGTAGAATTTGAGCAGTGAGGAACTAGGCTACAAGGCAGATTTATAAAAAAGAATCTTGCAAACGTGTCCCACTCACCAAAACCTAAAAAAATAAGCTTTTTGTATGTTACCAATAGAATAACTGTAAACACCAGTGTAGTTCATAAACACGAAAATAAAGGAAGGGCTGGGATTTGTACCATAACTGAACCAAATTGTTCGTAGGATTCCCCAAATTAGAGGAAAATCCAGATTGCTCATCCATGGTGAAATGCATTGTGACTGTGACTGAAATGTACTGCAAATGCACCTTAATACACATCATAGAAACATGGAATATTTGAAAAAATGTTTCTGATTTAATAGCATTTCAGTTTTAATAGTTCATTTGAAACATGCATCAAAACGATGTCCGATGAATATCCCTTAAAAAATTAATTAAAAGATTGATTTGTCTAAGTTTTTGTAATTCTGTCTTACTTAGATTTTGTAGAAGAGTCAGATGTAAATATTGAATCTTCTAGCTGTGACGATGTCATAATTGATTTACAAATTTTTTATTATAGTTTGTTCACTCTCATTCTCATACCTGTGGCCTTAGACTTGTGTGATTCTGCTGTTGCTTGTGATACAGAATTTTCTTTGTCTTCAGTGTGAGAGCTCTCCATGGAATGATGGATAGTAATAATAATATTAATCATTTACATAGCACTTAAAATAATCAAAATATGAGATGATACTTAAGTGAGTCAGCTTGGCTCTGAGATATGTAACTGAGATCTTCATTAAGTCAAAAACATGTTACTTGACATAATTTTTTTATATTTTATAGTCTAACAGTATTTTGCAAAGGTTTTGCTTTTTTTGTTTTTGTAGGATAGAATATTGTCTTATCTTAAGTTTGAGATCTTAAAAGGGTTGCAAAGGACATGTAGGTTGCTGTGGCGTCCTCTGATGATTTCAGCTGATAAACTGAGTACTTCAAATCCTTGTTTTGTCTTTGAGAGAACTGCAGGCCATGCTGGAAAGCCTCTGATACTGCAGATGACTATTTGTTATGCATGCAATAGAATTAGATTATCAACTCCTAAATTAAGTATTTTCTTAGCAAATTCAAAAAGTTTTTCCAGTCTTTCATGGGTATAGGAATTATCATTAATGTTTGGAATCTGCAATTATCACAGAACTATTCTAGAACTTCTGTTTGCTATATATAGCTATCGACTTTGCAACCAGTTGGTTCATGTATTGTTTATTTTCCAAGATTTATAAATTAAACTAACTGTTGGCAAAAGAAGAAATTGTGAATAATAATTTTTCTTCCCAACAGACCAAAAATTTGTGTGTTGCTGGTATAAATGGCAACTCTTCATTTGAGTAGAAATAAGAACTGGTTCTCAAAGACAGTGAATTGTAGCAGATGCAAGATCTAACATTTGTTCTTTCCCTCCCCTTCTTGTTTTTCCATAACAGATAATGCTAATTATTCTGTTGTAAATGACACTCGGATGTTGTGCAGCAGCAAGGAGTTCAATGTATGGGTACCCATTAAAGGACTGATTCCATTTTCTAACTACACAGTGCAAGTGAATGCGTCCAACAGCCAGGGCAGCTTGATAAGTGATGCTATAACCATAGTCATGCCTCCAGGAGGTAAGTATGAAAAAGTGCTTTTTCTGTGCATGTAACAATTACACAAACACTCTGTTCAACAAAACGTAATTTATTATCACAGCTGAGGAGTGAAGTTCAGAAGAATATGTTTGTATTAGTAGTTCTTACAAAATTATTCTTTTTGGCTTCTAATTTGTCACTTTGTTCCGTTTAAGAACTAGAAAATGAAAATACATAGTTGTGTAGTTAGCATATTATGAAGGTGAGGAGTGCATTATGTACTTCATTTTTTTTCTGTGAATGGTGGTGTATTCTGGCACAGACAGCTAATCTAGCCCAAGAAAATAGAGAGACTCACCTGCATTTTGTAATCTGTTTTAGAGTAAAAGTTGTTAAGTGCTGACAAGGAGCACTTACTGTATAGACTTAGAGAATTTGTTTAATAATAGTAATATAAACCATTGGCAATATATTGAGCCAGAATCCACAAAATAATGTAGCTGTAAGAAAGTCAATTACAATGTGCTGATTTACAGTGAATTAAGCTATAAGCCAGTCTGGATAGTATGTTCATAACAATTTGAAATAACAAAATTGAGACAATATGCCCTAAACATTGTACAATGATTTGTTTTATGACTTTGTTGTTGTTTGGGTTTTTTTCAAGAAAGCTTACATTTATAGCTAATGTAGATGTGCTACTTTTGCATTTTCTTTTCATGGACTCCCTTGAAATTAGTTTTTGCTAAATAAATGTCAATGGAAACAATTAATTTAAGGCAATTTTGAATTTTTAAGTAAGAGTCCAACAACACTTGTTTTTGAGAGATGTCTGGTGTAGCTGTTAAGCAAGAGCAGTGTAGAGGGTCATACATACAGTTTGAAAGCAAAAGAAAAGCAAATGAGGAAAAGGAAAGAAAAATCACAAACCTTACAGCTTAAAAACATTGACTTGAAACAACTTGCTTGCAAACAGACTGGGTTTGGGGACTTCAGAAAAGTGAGTAAATACAGTACAGAGGTTTTTAATGACAGATCACTGAGGAACAAGGAAAAAGTCAATTCCCAGCACATTTTATACTTTTCCAATCTGATTGTCAAGTTGCACCTACTATTAACATATACTATTAACTACTTCACCTATTATTAAAATATATTAACAAATATACATTCTCGTATAATAATAAAACTGCATCTGAGTTTTACTACTCATTTAAGACTGAGCAGTAACATACTAATATTTCTAGCTATATAGTGTCACCTTTCAATTTTGCTTAGCAAAAGTTGATGGTGAAAACTTTACCACACGATAAAGGATCTTTAAAGATAAGCAAGGATGTGCACAAGTTTATGACAGCCATTAAGATACACTTTCTTTCATCATTAGATTGTTGTTGATTACAATTAGAAAACTTATAGCTTTGAAATTATCTTTTTTATGACCTTGTGGTAGTTTAAAAGCAATACCTCATTGGTTAAATAGGTTTTAGTTCATGCTTCCTTTTAGTTAATGATCTGAAAACATATTATCCTGATTTACACATAAAATCATGCTGAAAAGCATGTGGCATTCACTAGGATATGTGTGTTTAAGTAGAATTAAATTAGCAGTGAGAGTTATTAAAGAAATCTTCCATACTATTGTCCAGTGGACTGTGATCTGTAGAGAAATGAATAATAAATGAAGCAGTGCATATGAGAGAAGTGCTCTCTCACATGCTGTGTTTTCACTGTATGTGTACACATGTACAGACACACACGTGTATCTAGGACAATGCATGATTGCTTTTCTATGATGTTTATTATAATGAACCTTTGAGTGTTATACAATTCCATTGCACGCTAAATTATGAATATAATGGTAGTTTTACACTGGGCAGTCTTCAGTGCCTTCACACTTTCTAAAGTAACATCTAGATTTAAGTAGCATCTAGATTTCATTTTTAAATGAAATCTAGATGCTACTTAAATAAGAAAGAATTTTATTTTTTATTTCAGTGGCCAGGATTTCACTTAGAAGTTTTGTTTGATCAAAAAGTAAAGAAGGTCTCATTATGTACAGAAGCACAGCCTTTTAGTGAGGGTTAAAATATAGCATTCTCTTTTCAAGTATACCAAAATGACACTATTTAAGAAATCTACGCTGTGGGGAGTAGTTCATGGAGCTTGATGGAAGAGTGCCTAAGAGAGAGAGTGATAAGGAGCAAAGGAGTATTCAATTTTGAAGTTATTGTTGATCACTGTTTTACAATTATGATACATTTTTTTTCCAACATGCATTTCTTTTGTTCCTTTTTTAGCTTTAAAACACATTGCACACAATATAAAGAGCATTAAATCCTTAGTACTACCTGATTGAATATATCTTAATTTCTTATCAAGCTGACTTGCCATGCTTAAAGTCAACACTCAAAAATAAACTGTCATAGAAATAAGGAATTTATTTTATCTATACCCTCGACTGAAATTGCAGTGCAGGTTCAAGAGTTCTTGGAAAGATTAAAAAAATAAAAACTGAATCCAAATGTTAATCCATAAATATGAAACTTTCTTTTGACCCTTACCCTGTAGTGGTCTGGAGTTACTAATGGGGTTAGGATTTCAACTCTTAATGGGACTTGGTGCATTAGTGTTTGGTATGCATGGAATTCAGCATTCAGTTTAATAAGTGGTTGACATTGGTGATGTCCCTTAATTTGCTTAAATCTAATTGGCTCTTTTATCAGTCAAACCTGTATGGATTGGCAATTGATCAGAAAGGGTCAGCCATGACTGTGCATGTACTTAAATGCTGGAACCCCCAGTTAAAGTCACTGTTGCATAATAAGAAGCTGAAGCCATGAGAACAAATGATCTTCGGAGTCGGGAAGCCAAAGAAAGAGGAGAAGTTTTTCAGGATGTTCAAGTTCAGAACAAAGGCATTATGGAGTATATAAATTTTAAATACACTGCTTTTTGCCTCAAGACTTAAAGCTTTTTTTTTTCCAGATGAACTGAAATCTTGTCTGAAACTGTCTTTGTTACATCAAAGAACTGCATGGAAAGCTAAAAGAGATGGAAGAAGCATAAAAGGGCATAGTTTAAAATGATTAGTGACAAATTTCATACTGTAGAGGTAGAAGTAAATTTTTTTGAGTTTTATATTTTTTCCAAAAAGAATAAATTTGTTCTATTTGTCTTCTCCTAAGCTGCTTTTGTAGAAGCTATAAAAAAATAATATACTAGGCAATGCTTCACATTAATTTGAGGATGCCAGCCAGTAAAAGATCTGGAAAACAAATTGTTTTAGAATTAATTTAATTAGATAAATGAATTGAAGTGATAGAGAGGATATAAAACTGCCAAATTCTAGGAGAAAACCTTTTGCACAGAGTTCTTGGTTATACGTTTTTCTCCTCAATGAATGCTATTTCTGATGTAGTGGCACATAGAAGACCCCATTATTTTAGAATTGCTTTGTAATAAGGGATGGTGAGCTAGCAGAAAGGAAATTTGCAATCACTGCTGATAATAGCTTATACTCTAGTTAAATCCATTTATTCCCTTCCTCTGGCCACCAAAGCCTGAGTATGGAAGGGAATAGGAAGAAGATGGATTATGTTGAATAAATAGATGCAAAAAGAAGGACAGGCTGCTGATCTGATGAGAAGTAGGAAGGTGGACTCTCAATCATCACCTACAAAGCAGGAAAAAGGACTGGATTTCCAAGTCATGACAAGAGGTCTAAAGACTATTGTGATGGTAATTCTGTATCACACTGCAGAGTTGACTCCCTGTAGATTCTTGTACTGGGGTTACAAACCATTAACTTGGTGCTGATTTATCTACAGAAAAGAGCCTCAAAAAAGTGATACATCCTGTGTAAAACATTAAAGGAAAGATATTCTGAAAAAATCTACCTAAGTAGTGAAGTGCCTCTTTAAACTCTGCCATGATTTATTAACTATGTTCGATTATGTGCTCTGTCTGTGATTTGCACAACATAGGAATTTCTAGCAGAGAAAGATGTAAGATTTTGCCTCGGTCCCTTAAGCCCCTGGCCCTTGCTGGTCCTTTATTTGTTGTGTGGAACACTGCATGCCTCTGCCTGGACTTGTTCTCAGCAACAAAACTTGAGCCTACTTGCTTTTGGTGTTGATGTTTATGCAATATCTACAGGAGATGATGTCCTGCAACCAGAGGTTTTCAACCTCTGTTAAAGTTGCTACACCTTGGAGACTGGATACTGAACCACATCACAGGACCACTGATCTAATTATGCAAACAAGTAGGAACCACATCATACCACTTATATCCTTTCATATCTGAAAGGATTTGCTTGTGCAAGTTGATCACTGAAGCCAGCAGGCCTCCTTAGAGGAATGAATATTCAATAAACAAAGCAAACTGGTGCTAAGTCAGAATTATTTAGGAAAAAAAAAATCGAACTTGAATATGGTAGAATTTTCCCTGTGAGACAGGTTTGATTTCCCAATTTTCCAAGTATCACATTGAGTCACACCGTAAAATCTGTTTTGAAAGAACGTCCTTTGCTTCAAATTTTGAGTATTTGAGACATCACTTTTTTTTCTCTTTTCCTTCTCCTTCTCCTTTTCCTCTCTCTCCATTCTCTCTTTAGAGAGAAATCCAAGAGAAAGTATCCAAGAGGATTCTTTTGTTCTATATCTTCTATGTTAACAAAAACTAGTGAAAAATTGTTACCATATCTTTTCTACAGGTACTTTAAGGAGAGACCAGGATAAAGTAGGGAGGGGGAAAGAACTCTCCTGCATCTCTCATCAGTGACCTAGCTAATTTCAGAGTGTCAGTGACTAGCTGTGTAAATTGTCCATTCCAGTTCCTTTTGTTCAGACATATGATTTCACAGGGATATAAGGGTAGGATTCCAAAAGTGCTTGTGTGGAAAACTGCGAGTTGTTCTACTGAAACAGGAATTCTTCTCTAATCTCTGCAGTATTGAACTGATTGTCATTTTCATTAGTGATACTTCTTTTATTCCCCTCTCCCAGTCTGTTCAGCACACCTTTAAGTGAGCTTGTACTGTGTCCATTCTTGATTTTGGGCAGGTTTTTTGCATGGCAAAGAGATGAGAGAAGTCTCACTCCTGAACAGTTGTGTCTTCAAACTCTGACAATGGGAGGCACAGAGGCACCCTCTTTGCTGTTCACTTTCCTAAATTGCAGCAAGTGGGGCTCAGCCTAACTCCACACCTTGTTTCAAATTGAACTTTAGTGGAAGTCCCTGCTCATAAAACAGGAGTTCTGCCAGCAGGCAATGAGGCTCCAACTATGTTCTTTTCTTCTGCCTCCTTCTCTTTGCCTTTGCACCCTGTGCTTTTTGGGGCTGGGAGGATCTCCCATGGTTCCAGCTCCAGGCACAAAGCACCTGCATTTATCAGCTCCTCAGTTCCTTTGTCTCTTCTAGAGCAGCATGAAACAGCTGGGACGAGAAGATCAAGCCAGCAATTTTAGTTGCCTGGAAGAACATGGATGTGTTCTGCTTGCTTAGGGAGAGCCTGATGAGACAGGGGAAACTGTACAGCAGCTAATTGATCGTCTATAAGCAGGCAATTAACCTCACTGGAGAGGTCTCACTCAGGTCTTTTCAAAACCTTAGCCCTAGTGTGAGATCCAGGCTGTACTTAAGAACTCTTAGAAGAAATCTGTCCAGGGAAGATGCCACGCTGAAAAACTACAGCTTGATTGTACTTCAGAAATACAGAAGACTATATTAAAATGGGGAAAATGGGCTCTTGTGGAATTTAGAGGTTGATCATTATTTAAAACTATTACCTACTGTCACATTAACCTATTTCAGACCAATTTCAATTGTACACAAAAAAGGACACAATTTTGATGGAGTATGCCAATTTTATATAATCTCAAGCGTATTCATGCTTGGGGTTTTTATAATTTTGATTTTTCATTTTGAGCAGATCTGAACTAGATTTTTCAGTACTGTAACTGAAGTCAGCAATGTTTTTGTGATAAGTTAGGGTCTATTGAAGGAATTCTACAATAAAATACTGTTGAAATTCCTGGTGAAAAGATACAGAAGACCTTTGAAAAATCACATCATGAATTTTGTCTTTAGAACCATTTTCCAGATATATGTAAGTACTAGTAATCAGATCAATTTTTGTGTTACTTTACGGCAATGATTTCCACTGCTTTTCTAAAAAGCTCATGTTTTTATACTTTCTTTTTTTTTGACAAGTCCTGCCCCTATAGGTTTTGGAATAAAATTTCATTTTCATTAACTGTCAGCAAAGGCAAACATCTGTGAATTTTTTATTTGTTCATTGGTTTGCTGGTATATTTTTGATCGTATCATTCTGTATTTTCTGCATTTGAAGCATCTAGATTGTGGAAATTAGCCTGGTGATCATAAAGCATTTCAGTAAAGTGGCAAGGTTTGAAGGTTGAGCCCCTTTGCACAGTTCAGGAAATTTTGAAGTTCCTCTGCCTGCAATGATCTCTGTACACCTCCAGCAAAGTTCTGTCATTTTATTGCGTATTTGTCATGTTTCCATATTAGGGAAAANAGAATCTGAAATTGAATTAAAAATATCTGAAACTATATCTGAGTTCTTTAAAAGAAAAGAAGTATTTTTCCTTCATATAGCTAATTGTTTCTTCTGGTAGTGTTTAAAGTTTGACTTTTCCCTACTTTTTCTTCGTGTAGCATTCCTCGTCCTGTTACATCTGTGTTGTTAACTTTAGGTTAGTTGGCTGAGCACATGAGGAAAAATAAGCTTCTCTATAAGGGCAGAAAGGGAGAGAAAATGGAAGTTGAGTGAGAATTAGTGACTAGAGTCATCACTTCCCTAGTGTTCCTATAATGCAATGTTGGTGTGTGCTACCTTCTTTCTTTCAACAAAAGTTGAAAACTATAAGTCTCTAGCCCTTAAAGGTTGATTTCTGCCATTTGACAGCTTTTTCCTCATTGTTCTTTTCTTTCTGAATGTTATTTTTGTGTTTGCATGTATGTGCAGGTGCACACACACAGAAATGTATATGACACATCAGTATATGCATGTTCATGTATGCATGATTGCTTTCTGTCTTTTTTATCTTTGGATCTCTATGCAGATCATGCTTATTCCTCTGACAAAGAAATACTATGCTCTTAGATTAATTCCAGCTGAGTAAAATGAGAAAGGGAATTAATGTATTTCATGTTGCAGGGGGATATGTCCAGTATTGAATTATATTAATCTTTACATTTTGCATGCTGACCTATTTACTTTCATGATTTTTAGAAATGTATCTGCCAATTCAGATTTCCACTAGGCTTCTCAAGTGACTGAGGATTGCTATTCCCATTTTACAGACAGAGAGTCATGTGTTAGCAATGGAAGGTAAAAGAAAATTTTATATTCCTCCTTGTGCTGAAAAGTAAAATATACATATCACAAAGTTTGTCAGCCTTTTTTCTTGTCTCTTGGCTTAGGCTGGGGGATTGCCTTTCTGTGAAAGGTGTCACCATAGTTTAATGCAGCCAGTGTCTACAGAGAAAATGGGTGCATTCAGTTTGACTGACTTTAGATTATCTAAAAATTTCTAATAATTCATATATAGAGCAAATAAGTTGAATAACTGAAGAGGCAGCATTATTAAAAGAAAAAATACTTGTCTTTTCTCTACTTGTCTTTATTGAAGTTGTGAGTGCTTTTACATACTAAGTAGCCTATTTGAAAGGGTTATTCATGAGAATTTGAAACTGCTGTCCAAAATACTCAACTGGTGGTTGTAATCTGAATTAGCCATCTGTAAATTTTCCATGTTGAAGATTTAGCATGTATTTTGGGGTAAATGCTCTGAAATACCTTGTGGCACAGAAGGCAGAACACATTCAGCCTGGTTTGGATTTGAATAAAGCACAGTGGTGTTATAATAACTTTTAGTCAATTATGCTACCTGATTTTGAACAAGAAGAGAGTAGTCAAGGTCTTTTCAGCAAAAATACTTGTGAATAGATAATTTATTGTTGTATATTGACACACTATCACCAATTCCAATGAATTTATGTGTTATTCAGTATTATCTAAGGAAATGAAGCCCAGAGATAATTCATATAAATGGTTTATTTGTTATAAGTGTCTAGAACAGGGCATGAACTGATGGGTAGCTACTTAATAATGCTGCGTGAACATTCCTATGTTGCTAGCTTGGGTATAAAAGGTTGTAATCCTTTTACCCTATTCATCAGAGAAGTCAGCTGTATATTTTGAACAGATTATTTCTGTGTGGGAATTGTCTTGCCTGAATTTCTTTTTATTCATCCTAAATACTGAATATTTTGCTTCAGTATATAACACCTTGATCATACTTCTGTCAATTGAAATGTCAGTTTAGTGGGGAGCTGTGATGGGTTAAAAACAGTCAGGGATTTTTGCCACAGTTGGGTGCAATAGAAGGGTTACCTTTCATATTCTTTCATAGCTTTTCTCTGTTAGAACACTGAAAAAAAGGAGATCTGAATCATTCATCTTGTCTCCCAGTTGCTGGGCCGTGTACCAATTTCTGGGTTCCTAAGCAGGGAATGCAGAATACTGTCCATCTATCCTGTTGAAACTCTGCTGTTGGGTGCAGAGGGGAGTCTCATTTATTGGGGGAAAAGAGAGCAAGTGCTGTTCTAAAATGGAGCTGATAATGCTTCCCAGGCTGGGGTGAGGGAGGGTGCACGGCAGCAGCACAGAGGGCAAGAGGAGAAGGTGCTGAGTTCCTGGTGTATGTTGTTCATCGTTGCTGATGCTCAGCATGAGCATCAGAATGTGATCCTATTGCTATTTTCTAATGCAGCTTAATTTATTGATACTGCAGCTGCTGGACTGGACTGTAACATGAAGTGACAGCCATAGCATTGCAGTTGGCGTTTGGAGGAGTGATAAGAATTCTTGTTTACTCTGTAAATGTGGTGGTTCTGATTTGTCAGCCTTGGCCTCGTGTGTTACATAAGAGAATAATACACAGTGTTTTGTTGTTATTTTTTCCTAATTATGTCAGTTTTATTTCCAGAACTAAATTTCTGATTCTTCTCTAATCTATTGTGCAGATTACACCCCTGAGAGTTTTACACGTTGATCAATGGCAGGATTTGGTTATATAGGAAAAAACACTCCATACTAGCGATGATGACAAATACAATTAAATTAATTCTTTGCTGTCTCCTTTGATGTACACAGATTGTCCTCATTAATATTGATAGACTTCAGAGTCACATGTACATGTTGGAGGAGGGGGGGAGAAAGCCCCTGAATGTTGTATTTTGCTTTTTGTGGAACTGACTATGTCACTTTATGTTTAAATGTAAGGAAGGCTGCTGACAGTTTTGATATATTAAATTATAACTGAGAACTAATTCAAGGATCAAAGATGCTCTTTGGGAGACATCACTTTACTAGCAGGAAAAAATCATTACCTTTTTTCCCAGTCTCATGTATTTGTACTGTATGTCTTGGAAATATCATTCCCTACAGTTTCTGAATCTTGATGTTTAATTTAGCACAAAGGTCTTTGAGCAGCACAATGGGAGGGGGGCTTCTGTTAGTGAAACCTCGTAGAAGGAAATTGAAATGTACATGTTTTTTCTCATTTATCAAAGAAGTGCAAAAATCTAAACTGACATTTTATATCAAATGAATTATGAACTGTGTACCTCATACCTAAGGGAACAACAACTAAATTAGACTTTTGTTAAAAAGAGAGAGAGAATAAAAATAGGCTTTTAATAAAATATACAGGCATTTTTGGTATTTTGTCTGAATCTGACATATACTATACTTTGCAGAGGAAATCCAGAGAATATAGGCTACTTCAAAGTCTATGTGCTTTGAATGCCATGGAGTGAATTGAGAAGCAGGTTATGATGACACACAAACCAGAGTTTCTGCTTAATGGATGCTGTTGCTTTGATATTTTTATTTTCATCCTTGTCCAACTTAAGTGAACAAGAAAAGTTAATATGCTTTTAAATAGCATGAGGATTGGAGAAAAGCAGTATATTGTTAGAGTGTTTTTTTTGGTTAGTTGGGTTTTTTAAACTGCCATTTGTGAGAATGTGTTTGCTACTGAAAAAGATTTCCAGGGAGCAAAATTTTACAAGACACTTGATGGAAACTTAAGAAGTCAATTTTCAAAGAATTATGCACTTGATATTCTACTGGCATGACTTCTACTGTCTTGAGGTGAACAATATTCCTTGCAAGCAAAGACAAGACTCTCAGTCTGTAGAGTTTTTGACTCATTTTGATGAGTCAGAGTCTTTTTGTGGTTACCATATATATCATAAAGAATTAAGTAGCAGCTGTGAACAAAAGCTAGCTCTGTGTTGCCTTGATTATTAGGAGCAGAAACTTTAAGAACCTCTTTTCATTCTCTTTCTGCAAATGAGGAAAGAATTTGAGAGGGAGAAAGTCTGTTCTGGCTGCAGATGTTTCATGGCCAAAAGGTGGTCCAGTGACCTGGATCTCACAGATACCTGTAGGATATTCAAGATATAATAAGACTGCATCACCCACTGTGCATAGTGGCTCCCTAACACCAGCTAATCTGTCATCTTGTCAGACCTATTTTCTATTTATGGGCACTCTCAAGCTTCGTTTCCATCAGAAGTAGTAGTATTTCACACCATCCATTATGTACCACAGAGAAATTTATGGATTAAAAATAACTACAGCTAATCTTATTGCAGAGCTAATTTATTTTCACCCCTGCATTGTTCTCCAGTCTGTACATACAGGGATATATAAACTGAGGCTTTTGTCCATCAACAAATAATACTGGAGTTTTCTACCAACAGGGTGGCCTGTTCTTTAACAGTCCACCATCCATACTGCAGGAGTGTAGTATGAAGAGACTCTATTTAATGAGAACATTCCTATATTCTCTAGTATCCCATTTTCTTTACCATTCACCTAAAGTTGCTGTATTTTCTTAGTTTCTTTTGTCACGTTGGATGAAGATATAGAATCATTTTGGTTGGGAAAAATCTTTAAGGTCATCAAGACCAACCATTAACCTGACATTACCAGGTCCACCACTAATCCACGTCCCTAAGCACACCACATCTACACACCTTTTAAATACCTCCAGGGATGGTAACTCCACCTCTTCCCTGGGAAGTCTGTTCCAATGCTTGACAACCTTCTGTAGTTAATAGTCATTTACAGAAGCCATGTCCATTTGTTCAAGTAAAATGGTACTTTTGTGTATCTGGTGTTATCTTTTTTTCTTCAGTCATAGAATAAATCACTATTATAGTTTAATTTTTAACAGATTATGCTTCGGAACAATGCATATGCTTCTTGTAACATCACTACCTCTGTGCATTTTCCTTTTTCTTTATCTTTCTCTTCTTCTATGATAAAATCCCCTTCAGAGAATTATTAGGCTGAAAAAAGAGTTAATTAGAAAGCCAGCTCATGCCATTGTTCCTCAAAATTCTAAGTTATCTCATTTTCAGTAAGCATTTGTTTTGTCTGATGGAGATTTGAAAAATTTTTTGCAGAAACTTCATCCCATTGCTATGTTTTTTATTTCCAGAAAAACATTCTCTTGTCTTTGCAAAATGTCTGCGAAGTTGAAAATTCTAATGTGTCTATCCTTATTTTTCTTTTAACTACATAGTTTTAAACTTTCTTCCCCAGGCTTTTTGCAACCACAAGTGATAAAATTTGGGGATTTTTTTGTTGCTTTTGGGAAGTCTGAATTTCCAGAACTATCTAAGAACTGTTTATTTTCAAACAAGAAGCTACAAGCTTAAATGCCACCCCGCAGTACTCTGAAATTCTGGCATCAACATTAAGAAATAGACTTTAATTTAGCCAAGAGTCTCCTCACCAGCAATCTAAAGACTCTCACCAGAGGTATTTCCATCACTGTGGAAGGTGCCATGCCTGCCTCTGGTTACAGCTCTCTGATGCAAGATACTGATTATAAAGAAACCTGTAAGATTTTGATGATGATGTCAAATTCTTTAATCTTTTTTCTTTAGAAAAATAAATATAAGAAACCAAACCCAAAACTGTAAAAATAAACCTACAAAAAATTTAAGAATAAGAATAAGAATATAACAATAATAATATAACGCCCTAACAATCCCAAAAAACCCCTCCTTAATCTTTAAAGCTGCTACATGCAGGAAGCTGAAGTTTTTGCATGAAGATAGACAGGATCTTATTCCCACTGCTCTTGCCATATCTGTCCCCCTAAGTTAAAACAGACAGATCTGAGAGTTTCTTAAAGCTATTTCACAGAGATATTTCATTTTCCATAGCCAGAGTGACAATTAACCAGCAAGAAATGTTTTTTTAGTTGAAGTTCCTGCCTGATTTTCTAATACCATTCCTTATGATTTTTCTTCGTAGTATTTAAAAAGAAATTAATTTTGTTATATGGCAGTTATTGGCTTGCCATCCTTTTGAACATTCTGATGAATAATTAGTTTCCCTGGGCAGTTATAAATTCTAGCTAGTGTCCTTACTACAGGTATTAAAATCATTAATCATTCAGCTAATTGCTTATTGGCATTCTTTTGTAGCTTTTGAGGTTTAGTAAAGTTCTTGCTGAGTAAGATGGACTAACTTCCACCTAATATGAGGAAGGAAGGTGGGTTACTTCTTATGGAAAGGTGAGGTGACAAAATCCATAAGATATTTTTGTAGTGTTGACCTCAGTGAAATGTAACATTTAGGAAAGGAGCATCTACTACTACTTTCACTTGAGACCCGTGCCTAGGTTGCAGGTGTTAAGGTTGTACATGAAGAAAAGTTCATTAAAAGGAGGGGAAGGTCTGATTGTTTTGGTTTGTTGGGTTGGGTTTTTTCTGGAATAGTATTAATGAGGAACGAATAAGCCTGCTTTGGGATTTCAAAAGGGTCTGCAGGTCATGGAGTAAGTCCCAAGCTGATTTTTAGGGCCTTACTAAAATTATGCTTTGCAGCCAGGAATACCAAATAGTGAAAGTGCAGAAAAAACCACCGTTAGACTTACACACTCAGTCCAGATAAAGATATATTAGATTTTTTTCAAGCATCTTTTTATTTTTCTGAATTATATTGTGCCATACAAGTAACGTTAAAGATTAATACTAAAAGTGAATAGATTTATAAAACTATCTATTTTCAAATGAAATTACTATTAAAACTGAGAGAAGAGCTATAAAACAGGATAGATCAGGAAGAGAGAACAAGATATCTCTGTACCCTGTTTATATTATACTTCAGAAAAGAATATTTCACAAACATGAGGTGTGAAAAAATTTGGACTTATACTGAGTTTACAAAGGCTTTAAGCCACTCCTTTATATATTTTAATTTGTTTTTTGCTAAAACACAGCTTCCTTTCTTCCCAAGATAAATGTGCCAGAGAGGGGAAAGCAAGAGGACCACCATGGACCTTTCACATTGTGTGTTCCAAAGTGCAAGGATGTAGGGTATGCTGTCCTCGATGTATGTATTAATAGATGGAGCTATATCTGTAACTGAAAACATCAAGCAGTGAAATTATAAAATTAGAAAGAAAATCCGAAAATATTCTGTGCATTCTCTAGTCATTGAGGGTGGGAGAAATAATGTGGTTGCACATATATATTAAATGAAAAAGTCAAGAATAACTCTTATGTTCAGTATATGCTAAGAAGGAAAAATAATGGGGAAAGAATTAAAAACCAAACCAGAGTAAACTTCAATGAACCTGTGAAGATAAGAAACAAAAAAACCCAATCTTCTGCTTTGCCAAGAGATAAAGGTTTATAACTAGCATGCTGTTCTAGTGATGACATATGGCCCAGCATCATGGCCTGTCTTTCTCTGAAATGAAACTGAAACACATGCCCAAGTTGAGAATTATGGGGAGTGCAATGACTGGAATTATTTGGACTAAGAAAACCACTAGATAACAGGAATACCTGAGAAAATAAGAAAAAAATCTCAATGTGCAGAACATATTGCCATAAAAAGTGCCATAATAAGATGATCTCAGTATGGGCACCGAAAATAGAAAATGAATCAAGAGTACCTAAACAAGCACTACAATGAGATAAAGAAACGGGATCTGTGAATTGAACCTGGAGAAGAGGAAGAGTAGTCATGGCAGAGCAAGACACTCGTTTAAAAGCAGTCTGAGTGGAACCTTTCCTTGCTGTTTTAGTACAAATGCTGGAGAGCCAATTTTCCTCCTCCCCTATAGTTAATTCCCTGCTGTTATCATTTGCATCCATGTGTATGAAATATATTTTGATAAGATACAAATGCAAAACATTTTATATATGCAGCTGTGACAACTTGTAGAGTTACATATTCATAGCTCCAAACTCTTCTAGCTGCCTATCTGGATACATTGGGGTCAGTATATCTGATAACTGTTAAAAGTGGTGACACTTCACTTCAAAGTTGGTGTGAGTTTGCACCAATTCTGTACGTATGTAATCAAGCTCTGCTGGCTTTTCTTCTTCTGATAAAAGATTAATAGTGGAGACAATTTTATAATTAAATAATCATTTATTGTCCTTATAGTAGTTCACCTTTTAATAGTCCTGCTCAAAGTCGTCTACTTTCAGAAAATTTGCATTTCAGATAAATCCTTATGATAAATATAATGGACACCTCTCAGAAAAAATTAAGCTTTAAACATGGAATAAAGATTTAAGCACAATCATTTCACGCAATGCTTGCTGTCATAAAATAAACAAATACATACAAAGCTGGCTATTTTTTGCACATGTTATTTAAGATAAAGAAATTGAGGCAAAAAGTTGAAACACTTTTCAAAGGCTGCTTAGCACATTACTGGCTGAAGAAGGAGCTGATCTTTCTTGATCCATCTGCAAGTACCTGAGTATTTGGAATACAGTATATCATTGTCATCTTGAAGCATCATCTTCAGTTTTATTGTTTTGTGGAACTGTTTATTAATTATTTGATTAGAATTGACATCTGATTAAGTATTTTATTCTGCCTTTGTAGTCTCTTGATATACAAAGCATGACTTTCTGCCCTGCTAAGTGAGGATTTACTGGGCTAGATGTTGATTCAGTAGGTTGCAAGTGGAGTGCTTGCCCCCTGAGGGTCATATTAAAGCTCGAGGGGAGATTTTTGAGCAACACTGCATCTTAAAGACGATATATCAAGCTGATAGATACATGGCTCTTCTGTTGAGAAATTCACAGTAGAATTATTGCTTGTTGCCAGTTATTACTTGGGTAGTAAGGAGTCTCTTGGGGATATGGATTGGATAAAAAGGGTTAAGCTGAGAGAAATGTTACACTGAAGACCTTGGTGATGAGGAATGCTTGAAATAGTCAGAGGATGTTTTGTGTGCAAATTAGAATTACCATTTTGGGGGGTAAGTGCTCTGCCATTTTAATGAGCAAATCGTGATTAGTTTAATAGAGCACCTTTCTCATTATGACTCAGCAGAGACTTGACAATTTATTTGCTGTACCCTCCTGCCCCTCTGCCCCATTCCTTTGGAGAACACTCACTAGTACATCACCGAGGAAATTCTCTGTGGACTCCAGGAAGCCTTTCAGATAAATACAGTTGCTGTATATTGAAACATGTTGGTTTGAAAATAGTGGGCTTGCCTTGTTCTACAGGTCAGGCGACTTTCACAGCAGAGATTTGTCCAAATTTTCTACTCTTCCCTATGTTGTGCTTTTGTTGGTAGAAGAGATTTGAACATTTAGCTGAGATTACTCACGCCATTAAAATAACATCCACACTGTGGAATTGTTATTGACATTTAGACAGCTACATCTTTGTTTTTTGATGAACATTCCTGTATCGCTATAATAACCACCTCTATACATACATAGAGCTTAATCTGAGCTTTTACTTTGTAGATCTCAGAGAGCTTTACAAAGAAGGATAAGTATTATTATCTCCATTTAACAGATTGGTAAATGAAAAACAAAGGTGAAGTGATGTGTCCTGACAGAACTGCAAATAAATTTAACACTTTTGCCTCCTCAGTGAGTTGCCTGACACTGTCCCCTCAATAATGTGAACTTTGACTTCCTGGCTAGTTTACTAGGTCGGCTAATTAGATTCATTTTTAGATGTAGGATTTTTTTGCTGTGTAGAATTTCTGTGTGAACTTTAAAAACTGGTGCATTTTAATCTGTAGACAGTTTAGTTTCAAATGAGGTAGTACCCTTCTTTGAAAGGATATTGACTCTTTCTGTCTGTGTCAGCTTGGAAAATCACTTAAAAACCCTGAACTAAAAATTTTTACTTTAATTGCGTTCTCTTTCTCGTGCTGTCTCAGTTTGCCTTCAACTGCAGGAATTACCTTGTAAAGGAGCCCAAAATAATACATGTTTATCTGTGAGTACTGTACTTTACATCCATAAGTTTTAAAACCCATTATTGCACAACTTAAATCTAACTCTTCTTATTTTGCTTCTAAACAGAACAATGTTATGTAGGGTAAATAAATGTGTTCTTCATTTTACTGTGAGAGTGGATGTCATGTCCAGAGACATTTGGTGTGCAAATGTCTGTTTTTGATGGCTCAGCTGGAGGGATATTGGGGCTGTTTGAGTTAAGCCAGCCACCTTCTTCCCTCTGAGGTGAGGTGCTCACAAGCTCTTTATTGTCCTTAAAGGTGTTGGCATGGGATTTGCAAACCGTGAATTATGTTAGTCTCAGAGATTTTCTGGATTTGGAAACAGGAGGATTTTCAGGTTTACTTGGGAATTACTGGAGCCTGTTTGTCTAGATGTAGATAACAGCAGCAGGAGGTAATATCCAAAAGCAGTCAGGCTGGCTCAAGCCCCCATATTGTGTTTTCTTGTGACAGAGTGGAGCAGAAGGGAATGAGGGAAGCTAGAGGTTCTGTTCTACTTCATCTCATCCCCAAAAAAAGCCCAGGAGTGTTGTAGGGCTAGAGGCCAAGTATCAGGAGTACCTGATAATTCCAGTACCCCAGAAGCCAGCTTTTAGTAAGAGTTTTGTATGAGAACTGACAGACCTTGAAATTAATGTAAAGGGAATAAGTTTCTTACGTTGGAGCAGGACAAGTTTTGTGCCTTTCCCTGTAATACAGTTTGGATCTAGAGATGAAAAATGTTGAAGTTTCCCAGATATAAGTATAATCAGAGTAAAAATATCAGATACTGGTTCACAGATCTGTTAACATATATATCTGTACAAATAAAAACTATTATATGTGACTGATGTCTTTCTTTTTTGGAGTTGATGCATCTTTTCACCTGTCTCAGGGAGAAAATGACTCAGACAGTCTATCACAAAGTCTGGTTCTTCCCTCTTAGTAACCACCTCATATACAGATGGCAAATGAAAATCATAAAGCTTGCTGTAAATTACTATTTGCTCATCTTAAAACTTACAGCTTAGGCCCTGAGGCTTACAACTACACTTTAAGTTAGAGATCTGTGGGACTGGTTTTTCGCCAATAGAGACAAGAAGAAAATAACAGCAATCAAAAGGAATTTCTGTTGGAAAGACCAAAGGAAAAAAACAAATGATAACTACTAGACCATGAAAAGCAAAGCTATTATACAAGAGTTTAAATGGCAAAGGCAGTAACTTTCCAGTGTTTTAACTCCAGAAAAGAGCTACAGAGGTATGGCTTCAGATGTTGTATGTATAAAAGTTGTAGGTTTAAATACAAAAAGTTTCTTCAACAGATTGATTTCTTGTTAAAGAAAAAGCAAAGCCATAAACTCACAGGTGTAAATTATCAAAGTTCTTTTTACTGCATGCACTGAAATTTGCAGCAGTAAAGGTCATTGGTGGTATCATTACTGACACATTTTGATCTGCAGTTCCTTGGACTTCATAAAAATTAATTTCCTTAACAAAACAGTGGGCTAGAGACTTAGACTTCAGTGAATCTATTTTGATTTCTACCTAAGGATGTTCTTAACTTAAAATTTCTTCTGTTTTTTTTATTATTATTATTGTTGATTTATAAGGGTGAGAAGGTATCTGAATGATAAAAAGTCTGATCAATTTTACTCATGCTGGGTAACATTTCTGTGAGCATTTCCTTAGCTTCTCAGGGTGGCAGAGATGGGCAGAGGGAGAAGTAGATAATATTTGAACAGGTGGTAGAAAATATGTTGCTTCTGAATTACTTTTGGTATTTGGAGGTTTGCTTTTAGCAAGATGATATTCGCGTATTGGAAAGAAGAAAATTAAGAATCAGCATTGTTCAGTAGTGAAAATGTTAAACTAAATGGACCGTGTTAACATTACTGTTGATCCTGAGGAACAGTTTTTCCAGTATATGGAGCATTCTGTTTCCACGCGGCATATGTTCTCCATGGTTTTCTCTGCTCTAATTCATCCATGTTTTTCAACAGCTCCAGATGGCGTGATGCCTCCAAGGCTTTCATCTGCCACTCCGACCAGTCTTCAGGTTGTCTGGTCTACACCAGTTCGCAACAACGCCCCGGGCGCGCCCAGCTACCGGCTCCAGATGCGGCGGAGGCGTTCTGCTGGTGACATTTTAGAGTACGCAGAGCGCAGCAGGACCATCCATCCACTGCTGAGCAGGAAAAGCCCCCTCCCTCCAACACGGCTCACCTTTAGGGTGGCTGGTCTTCTTACATGATGTTTTAGTCTTTCTTGACGTGCTGGGACGTGTTCTGAAGTAACTCGTGCTGTTTTTCTTTGCAGTTTGCTTCCCAGCCCTACTGCTTCCTTACAGCACAGGGTCGGAGACCTGCAGCCCTACACTGAGTATGAGATGAGAGTGGTTGCCTCCAATGGTTATGGCAATGCTTATAGCAACTGGACTTCCATGACTACAGCAGAGGACAGTAAGCAGTCAGATCTTATTTAGCTCCCTTTAGCAGAAAATATAAATATCAGTCCAGCTGCCATTGTACTTAATTTCTTTAAGTTATCTAGCTTTCTCAGTTATAGACCAGTAATGTATTTCCTTCCCTAGTATTAACTTGAAGTAAAAACTCCTAAAGGATCAAGCATCTGTTGTCTTACATATTAATTTAAAAATATGGACTTTTACATACATTGTGAAGCGGTATCTTATTTCTGTATATAATATCCCTCCTACAATATATGGTTAGTTTAAGATACATTGGTAATTACAGTTTATAAGTGTTCCTTTATATTCAGGGACTTGATTCTGATTTCAGTCATATCAGAGAAAATAAGTTGAAATTAATAGTATATGACAGTTGTCTTATCTCTGTGTTGAGAATACTCAAGCTACCACAGAACTTTTCATTCCCAATGATCTTTGTTAATTCAAAGTGGTGAGTTACTGGTCTGAAATTGGGTTTTTCATTGTCAATCCCTTCACTTTCATTATTAATAGTTCCATGTTCTCCAGACTCACTGCCCACAATTTTTTCAACAGTCCCTTGATTTAGCAACCAGCTCTCAGTGTATAGGTACAACCAGTTAGATGACAGGATAGGATTTTGCACCTGATTCAGTATGTAAGCAAAAACATGTGACAAAATTTGAGCTTGTTTTTTATAATACAAATATAAAACACAAAATTTCCATCTTTTTTTTTTTCTTTTGTTTTGTTTTAAGAAACTGAGCTGTTAGCTTTTTTGTACAAGGCAGCAGGATGTTTAGCACACATTCAGTGCTGATGACTCAACTTGATTTTAGTCCCTTCTCTGAATGGATAGTCATCAATGTTGAGAAAACATTGAGCAGAAAATGTTTTCTACCACAACTGTAAAACAATTTTTCTTTGAAGCTGAGCAAATGATTCACAACAGAAATTTATCTGATAAATCCATTTGAGCTCCAAAGGTTTTAATGCTTCCCTGACCACACTACCTACAAGTAGATATAAGTTCTGAACTTGGTCTTTAGATACCAGAACTGTGTTATCTACCTGTAGCAATCCTTGTTAAGATTCAGTTATTTCGTTGCATTGTTTGCTAACAAAAGTGGATATAATATTATTGAACTTGTCTGCATTCATAATCAAAATGCAACCAGTCTCCTATGACTATTTTGTTCAAATTGCAATAATTATTTAGCTCTGGTCTGATAGTTCACATTGTGTTTCTTTTCACATACAAGGAGGACAGAAGTACATTTGAAAGGCATCACTTGTTACTGATATAAAAATTATTTTTGTACAAAGTAGTAGGTGTAGAATTTTAAAATTCTCTATTGAGGAGTAAAGAGTAAGGTGGAAAACCCAACACAGGAGGTGCAAGAGTGTCCAACAGCCCTTGTCATTTAAAAAAAACTCACCCAACTTTCAGTGGTGATAGAGGACTCTGGTGTCATTGTGGAGAGCTACCATCTGTGAAAGGATATTCAGCTCAATTGCTTAAGACTGAATGATTGTCATTGGGTCTAAGCAGTATTTTTGTCATGGTTTCAACATGTTTCTTGTGAAACTGCTTATATTGACAGTTTGTTGCAAAAGCACACTTGATTCCTGGCCCTGCTAACCAACAGACTTTGACTTATTGAAGTATAATTTAATAGTGGAAATTTCCCATGTCTCTTACTCTGCTGAACTAGATGTGTGTCTGCATGTTCTTATTGAATTTTATTCAATAAACATATGTCTTTTTTGTTTCACCAAAGCATAAAGTATCTGTAGGCATAAAATATATGCATGTGTGTCTGTGCACATACACTTGACAGCAATAGATGTGAATCAACACATCCACTTTTAAAGTCAGTAGAGTTCCAGCAATACAAGATGATGATTTCACAGTATATCTGTGTATTTTATTTATGATAAATATCTGGTAAAATAGAAGGATATTGGGAACCATTAGGGGAAAATAAGCAAAATAAGCTGCAATAAAAATATGTTATATCTAACAATGGAATGTCTTAATATACAGATTAGTAGGTATGGGGTTTTTTTAATGCAAGAAAAAAATGCAGTAAAGAATTTTTAAATACTTCCATTTACAAAATTGTGACACTAGTAACTGATTCCTTGAATTTTTTAAAGTCTAACCTGCCCATGCCAGATAACAATAATATACATAACTATGAATATTTTAAAACCTGCTAAACATGCATTAATAAAAGATATTTGTTCCAGTGATCTTGGTAAGTATAGGATCAGATTATTTACTGCCAGAATATCTACAGATAGAAACAATTGATGAAGTTTCCGAATTAGAGCTTGTAAAGACCAGAATTAGAGCAGTGTAAAGACCACTGAATGGAGAGGTATAGAAACAATTGATGAAGTTTCTGAATTAGAGCTTGCTTTCAGTAACTTTAATATAAATTTCAGATAGCTCTCTTGTAATCAGTGTAAAGACCACTGAACGGAGAGGTCAGTATTTACCATTGAACTGAGTGCAGAATCTCATACATTGTATTCAGAAATAAAACTAAACTTTCTAGAAATAATAAAGGAGATACTAGTTAAATTTTCACTTTAGCTACGGGGAGCTTTGAGCTTTGTGGGATTTGCAAAGACATTGGTTACAATTACCTGAAGCTGCCCCAATGGCAGCTACTGAGTTCCTATGGTGTAGATTTAGGAGTTGTAAAACTATATTGTCTGATAGCAATGCATACAGTGTAATTTTTGCTCAGAGTTATATCCCCCAAATGAGAATGGTGCTTTTTCTAGTGCTTGAGAAAATCTACCATGACTTGGACAAGTTCTAAGACAGCAAAATTTCTACTTTAAGGAAAACCTTCCTGTTTCTTTACGAGCTTTTGAACACCCCAGAGCCTGTCTGCAGCTCTGAGTTGCATACAGCAGAACATTTCAGTCACCAGCACATTGTCTGCTGTGGTTCTGTGGGTCAGTGTACAACTCTAGTATAGAGAACTCTTACTAAAGCCCTTTTAAAAGTGCCTGACTTGCACTAGTTGGAAAAGAAGATTTTGCAAGTTACCTAGCAGGTGGTCCAATTTTTTTATTTTTTATTTCTTACATAAGTGACTTCAAGTCCTTCTCTTTTATACATAATGAAGTCATAGGCCAGCCTAGTATTTCTTCACAATAACTAAGGGCAAAAACACACAGTAGTCACTGGAGATCATTACATATTGAAGTTGCTGGAGATAAAATAGCAATTACGAAAAAAAAAAAGAGCTCCTGCAATGTATCAGCTGAGTTGCTTCTTGTCAAATCAGGGAAGCATTATTCCCATCATAGGGAGTGCTATGGTGTTATGGTGTGCTCCTGTGGCATGCTGTGGTTCCAAGGTGAAAAGCCTCAATCTGTGCGAGATCTCATCACAGATTAAACTTCCTCATGAGAGGAAGAGGAAGGTCAGACACTGACCTCTTCTCTGTGGTGACCAGTGACAGGACCCAAGGGAATGGACTGAAGTTGTCTCAGGCAAGTTTTAGGTATTAGAAAAAAGTTCTTCTCTCAAAGGTTGGTTGGACATAGGAACAGGCTCCCCAGGGAAGTGTTCACAGCCCAAGCCTGGGGGATTTCAGGAAGTGTGTGGACGCCGCTCTCAGGTACACAGTGTGACTCCTGGGCATATCCTGTGCAGAGTCAGGGGTTGTGCTTTGATAATCCTGATGGATCCCTTCCAACTCAATATATTCTAAGATTCTGTGATTCTCCTAAATCTTCCTGACGTAGACAGTGAAGAGAGGCAATGCAGAACAAGAAGGCAAATAATGCAGTTTCCCACCTTTGGAAACTCTTGCTCTATCTGCTTACAATATTTGTTTTCTGACAAGATAGGTCTCCTACCTTAGCTATGTAAGTTAGGTCCATATAATTGAGGCATATAAACTGATCCTTAAATAGTTGATGTGAATGTATTCACATGAGCTCAAGAAAGAAGAACGGAAGCAAGAGAAGACAAAACCTGGTGAGGTGACAAAGGGGAGAGAAATCATGTGAAATACCTGACTGGGTGAATGGCAAAAGGGCAGAACAAACTAAGCTGATTTAGTAGTGGCACATATGATAAGATGATCATATGATGCATAGTGCATATTGCCCATGCATGTCTATGGATTAGGAATTAGAACTTTATTGACTGATAGAACTGAAGTTCTGAAAACAATATGGGTTTGGAGCAGTAGAGGACAAGTCTGAATCCTCTGAGGACAGCCCTTAATACATATTTGAAGGAGTTCATATGGATTGCATGTCATGGCATGAACAGCTTAACGGCTTTTGAGTTCTGTGATCTCATGTGATATAACATTATCTCATATGATAAACGTGGTCCCTTATGCCCAGAGCTACACAATTTGGATTTGCTGCTGGGTACAGTCAGCAGTATATGAAAGACACCACATTCTGTTAAAATGTGTAATTTTATTGTCTATGTTCCTGAAAAGAGTAAACTATTCAAGAGTAAAAGGAGCAGAATTTTTATTCTGCTTAGTGAGAGAGTTTGCCGGCAAATCTTGTATTTCTCATTAGCTTTAAAGGGCATCAGTCCATGTACATGTCTTAGTATATTAAATGTAAATGTAGATTCCCCCTAAAAATACAACCATGAGAGTATAACTCCTTGCTTTCCAAGTCTCACAGTAAGTAAACAAATATGTTGTTCTACTCAGGGAGTTAAAAAGGATTAATGACAATTTTGTGCCTTTATTTTAAGTCAAGTCTGAACTTTTGAAGCAGATGAGTGAAGCAGTCTACCATAAAAGATAATTTCATTTGCCAAAATGAAACTACCTTCTAGTATTAATACTGTAATGAAATGGTTTGAAATATGAACTAAGAATCTTAAGGACAAAGATGCCCACTGTTCCATCTTCAGTAGTTACTTCTGTAAACAATTACGTCCATGTAAAAAGCTTTATGATTTTATTTTCGTCATTGACAGGCTGAGCTGTGTAGCTGTCATACTTTGCAGTCTTCCCTCCAGTGACAACCACATTGACAACATGTTATATTCCACATTGATTTTACAGTTAAGGAGCTGATTGTGATATATAGGGATTTTAAGAATTCAGCTGAGAGGATGACTTTTGCCTTTTATCATTCCATTAAAATTTTATAACCATCTTTTTCATGTCATTTCATCCATGAATTCTTACTTTAGAAAGTGATAGCTACTGCTGCGAGCATAACTTTTTTCATGTTCAGAGCTTTTTATTGTATTAGCAAACTATCCCAATTATAGTTAATACTCATGTTTTACATAATTGTGGTGACCCTTTCAACCAAGCAGTATCATGTTAGTTGATTTGTACATAGAATTAGATGAGTCTGCTTGCCATTTAAAAAGAAGCTGCACTGAATGAGTGTTGGGGACCAGGATTTAATGCTTTCCCATCCAGTGGGGCCAATTAAGCATCTCTCAAACGTCTTGTTTGAACTCAGAAAAATCTTAAAAGTCTCTCTTTTAAAAGGGCAGTAGGGAATGTGTGGGTAGGTATGCTAGCTACCAAAATACGCTTTTTTGAGGGGAAGGGGAGGGACTAGGGGGACCCAAAGCTGAAGTTTGACAGCTCCTCCTGTACATTACAGATTGTCCTTAAGGAATAAGTCTGAACTCGAGGGCGTTGAAGCTCAGGTTCAACTAATTACCATGAATGTTTCACCTGTAATGCCTGCAACTTATTAAGTAGAAGTATAAGGGCTTAGCTGTTCCCTTACAACAAACTGCTTGTATATTGGAGGGCTTTTCTATTGTTTTGGGGTTTTTTTTCCCTCCTGCAGATGCTTACAGGCCAGTAGTTTATGAGCTATAATTAGATAAAATGCAAAATTGTAGTTGTGGTAAATATATTTTGCTCCTTTCCCCCACTAAACTAGAATTTGCAGCAACTGATTTTCAAGGTCTAATTCCAAAGCAAATTCTCCTCCTTCCTTTCCACCCCAGAAAAAAAATTGGATTTACAGAATATAAATCTGATTCAGATTTACACCTCCACCTCTCCATCTTTCAGTGAGGTCTAAGTAATGGACCAAATTTTGTTCCAACTTATGACCTAATTGATTTTACCCAGGAGTACATGCAAATAGAATTTAATTACTCTTTACAACAGATCATCTTTTGTACTTGCAAATTCAGAGATCTAAATTAATCCTAGTGTGCATAAGCATTAAATACAGAACTCCATCCTTATTATCACCGTGAGTAGAGCAGGATATGTGATACAGCTGAGCTTTATGGAGTTGCTTCGTGATGCATCATATAATGAAAGAAAAAACATTGTTACTTTTCAAATTTAAAAGCAAAAAAAAAACTAACAACTTGCTATCCCAATTTCACATCACTGTTTTCACAGACATCACTGGAATAATCCTGATTTACCTCTCTTTGTGTATGAGAGGAGAACAGGGACTTCTTACTGCTTCAGCTGTTACTCTAAAACAGAAGGAGCAACTCATTGTGTGGATTTATTTGATTCCTTCTCTCCCCTCCCCTGCCTCTCTCTTTTCCCTTAAAAATTATTAGGAATCATTTAACTTCTAGTGAAGTAAATTATTCTTCCTATAATGTTCCTTCTGGTTTGGGTGCCAGGAATTAAATAATAGTGTTGTTGATTGCAATGGGATTCAGCATATGCTATGTCACCTCTCCTGAAGTCTTGGCACACCCACAATTACTAATGAATTTTATATTTTTGAACCCTTATAATTCCAAATGCAGGTCCCCTCTTCTCCCCCTCTCCCTGCAAATCCCCAAATCTAAAGCTATTTTAAACAATTACTAAATCCAAGTATATCTTTTTTTAGGATTTCAATAAAATGTAATGTTCACAGAAAAATCTCATAAATGTCAAAATTGCTATGGGCAGAATAGGGGAGAATATAGTATTTTCTTGATCTGCTGTAGCAATTTATAGATTTCAGGATGTGGTTTATAAGAATGCTAAATGTTCTGGAATTACAGCTGTTACTGATCAGTGATTGAGCCAGATTTGTGTTATTGCACCATGTTCATGCTTGTACCTAGAGAGCAGTAAAGCCTCAATATAATAAAAAGCACCTGCATTTTAAATGAAATTTCAATTGAAAAACTTAACAGCCCTTCAAATTGCAGAATTTAACGCAGCCCAGTAAAGCTTAAATAACACTTTGCCTCCACAGGCTGAGGATTTTGCATTCAAGGTGACTTGATTGTGTCGCATGGTGAAATTATTTACAATTAAGGAATTTCTCTGGAGGGCTGCAGAGTATTTGCTGTTCCACAACACCTATGCAGGCATATGGTCGGTCTTTTTCAGTATTCATGGAAGCTCCTGAACCTTTATGATAATTGAATCAGTTAGAGTGCTGAGTGGAGCAAGCATAAAACCTGTTAACCTAAAGGTCAGATCTGTGCATTGTTTATTTATCAGTAGGTGAAAGAGCTAAATCGGCAGCTTCTGTCACAGTCGAAGTAAAAAATCACCTATAATATTAACAGGGAGTAGATAAATTGCAAAAAATGGATTAGAATTATAAACAGAACCAAGTAAAATATTGAATGGATAATGAGAGATGCAGTGGGGACTTACTGAGCTGTAAAATACACAGCATTGTTATGCCTGTGCTGTTGGTTGCAATTAGTATCTAGCACTCTAGAAAAGCATCCCCAAAAAGCTAGAACTGCAGGTCTACAGTAATACTGAGCCATACACTTTATCCACGTGCAGACAGCATTGATAGGGCACTTCTGAGACACAGGAGGAAAAAGGATGCAGAAGAAGAGGGAGGAAGGTTGGGATGAGGGAAGGTGAGCAGCTTGCCTTTGAGAAGAGAGCCATTTTCATCCCCTAAATATCTGGGCCTACATTTTCCAAAGAAACAGGCTGTTTAGTAGATCTGAGTTCCTTTTGTGATTTTTGAGCCTCCTCTGGTGAGTACGTCTTGCTGATACTGTTCTGAAAAATCAAAAATTATTAGTAATTTCTCTTTTTTTTTTTTTTTTTTTAATTTTATTACAGAGCCTGGACCTTTAGATCCACCACTTCTATTGGATGTTACAGCAAGGGCAGCAAGCATCACCTGGCAGCATCCTTTAAAGCCAAATGGCATTATCACACATTATAATATCTACCAAAATGGCCAACTGCATGCTACAGTGCCAGGAACTACATCTAACTGCACTGTAGAAGACTTGCATCCTTACACCATCTATGTGTTTCAGGTAGAAGGATGCACTTCTAAAGGATGCTCTCTTTCACCCCCAAGCCCAGAAATACAGACTCTGCCAGATGCTCCTGAGGATATCCCTGCTCCAGAACTCTATTCTGATACTCCAACTTCTGTGGTCATATCCTGGCAACCACCTGCTCGCCCAAATGGTTTGGTGGAAAACCTGACAATAGAGAGGAGGGTGAAAGGAACAGAACAAATCTCAACTGTGGTGCACCTGCCCCTGGGTGAGTCCAGGAGCTACATTGACCAGAGCACTGCTCTGAGCCCTTGGCAGAGATTTGAGTACAGAGTGCTGATGAGCACCCTGCAGGGCAGCACCAACAGCAGTGCCTGGGCAGAAGTCACCACCAGACCTTCAAGACCTGCCGGTGTTCAGCCACCTGATGTAGAAGCGTTGGGACCCTACTCGGTCAAGGTAGGAATAATTCTCATTGATTCATGGCTTTAACATGTTTTCCTTGTAGCAGCTGTGTATTTAAGAGAGACATCTACTGGCTGAGCCAACAGACTTCATTGCTGCAGGGGTAGTTGAATAATTAGTGTCTGTGCTTTGGCTCAAAAGCCTTAGATGCCTTTCCATTTTTGTTTTCTTTACACCAGCCTCTGGCATTATATCCCAGTTCATCTTCTTCCTTACACACCTGATGTATTTTCAATATTAAATTTAAATGATTACTTTTAACTCATTTAATCAGATAAAAAAATTACCTACTACCTTCTCCAAATTTCAAGACTTCATTAAAATGCTAAGAAGTAAAGAAGATTTTTTTTTCTGTAATTAAGTCTTCTGTTTAATTATCAGATTTTTTAATGGCTAATAATGAAAAAATAGCAATTTTGTTCTCCTGATTTACGAAAGAGGAGTCTTACAGGACTACGTAGGAAGTTTTCAATTATTCACATCGTTCTGTTGGGAATGAACTCTAGAGGACAGGATAACTACCATTGTTTTGGCTTGCATACAAACTTCATTCAAGGGAAATTAGTGTAACCAAACAAGAGGGATTTTTGTAGCTTAGAAGCCTCTTTTGTGTAAATACACACATGCTTCCATGGATTCAGTCTTGTACTAATGCCAAAAGTATTGGTACAGTAGCTTGCTCACCAGAGCACAAAACAAAGGACATTTGCATAAGATTGAAGTTCATCTGTTAGATTTATTATTTTTTGGTATACATTGTATTTTCAAAAGGTAAACAGAGTGGTTTTACCAATGCAATCTGAATAATTTGATGTTATGAATTTCAGCAGTAAACCAATGCTGATTTTTTTTCTTTGTTCACACATAATTTTAAGCTATGAAGAAAAAACTATTCACTATTAGACAAAAAAATATCTTGAGCTTATAAAATGATGTTTTAATGTCAAAGGAATTGCATGTTAACTCCATGTTAATTGCAAATCAGTTCAGTATGAGTACAATGGTTACTGTAAGCATTAATAACAATCGACCACTAGTAATTATGATGAATTGCCAGATTGCTTATTGAAGATTTGGGCAATCTACTTTCAGGACTCTGCCCGCTGTACTTCTGTAGGTATATCTTAATATTGCCCACAATTTATAGGAAAGCATTTTTCATGGGTTTGCTGGAAGCTGCAGTAGATAGTAGCTCTAGTTCAATCGTGTGCTTCCCCACATGTCCGCGTTTCACTGCCGGAGCTTTTTCACCTTGGCTTCCACTCGGAGCACAGAGACTCACTGCAACCTTTGAAGCTCCAGTTAATGTGGTAAGAACATAATAATTGTATATCTTATGCCCATTTTGTTGTTTTTTTCCCTCCAAGTGCATTCAACACTCAATCCTAGTTTTAAAAGCCTGTGGGTTATCAGAGATTGTGTCATTCTTTACTGCATATCTTTTCCTGAGGCCAGATGCATGTGTTCAGTTGTAATTTTATTTAATTTTGCTCAACTATGAGATTAACTAATCTACCAATACTGAGAGTTAGTTGGGTCATTTATTTCTTCTGAAATCTGAAGTCAGGCAATGCAATTTTTGCTCTATAATAATTAAATTTCAATACTGCATTGTTTTTTTAAATTTGATTTCCTTTCTTACTGAAGAGTTTGAACACTATTTTTCTTCTTCTTCACCAGCCTGTCATTAATATTCAAAACTCTTTAAAGCCCTTTAATGTCCAAACTGTATGAACTACTCTATGAATGGTGGTCAAATATAGTGTCACTGCTGCTCATGTAGTCTCTTGGACTTGTGTTTTCCACGTGGAGACAAATATTTTTCAGAACTGTTAAGATTAATTTTTGCCAAAGATGCTGAAGCCTCGATGTTTTTATTTCGATAAATTGATTTTACTTTCAGTTTTTATTAATTTTAAATATTTAAGTTAAAATGCTCAAAATAGTTTTAGGTGGCAGCATTTAATTGAGAAAAGTGACTTACATATATGCCTCTCCAAATATATTAACTTCAGAATATCTCTTCTGCTAGATTTTCTCTTTTACTGTACATAGTATTGTTTTTTTGCTGATATCGACATAAATTCTTGTATTTATCAAGTATTTTAATTTGCTTACTGTTGTTCCATTTTATATTCATCATAAGTGATACAAAGTCAGGAACACTTGGTACAGTTCCTGTGCAGAGAGCATTCTATGGCTGAGATATTACTTCAGTTCTGATTTCTAAGATTCTAAGAATTCTTAAAAAATCTTAAAATTTCTCTCACTTGTCAGGTCAGCAAGACATTTATTTAATTCTTCTAGCATTTACTATTCTAATAATAAATTACTTCTTCTCTCTTTAAAAAAAATCAAAGGCAAAGCTGTAGTTGCAGAAGAGTTCATTGCACTTCATCACCGATGAGATAATAGACAAGGCTTGCTGCACCCAGCAGTTTTCTTGCCTTCTGCTTGTTTGCAGATGGGAGCACCAGAGGAAGCAACTGGGATTTCATCTTACTTGTCGGTCTTCTTACAGATCTGTCAAATGGATTAGCTTGCTAGAGGTGGTGTTGTTTCCATCCCTGCATTTTTATGGCAAATTCATGCCAGAGTAGTCGGGCTTGGAGAGCACTCAGGGCTTCACTGTGTCCCTGAGGCAGTCTTGTGTGGATGCTCTGTACTGGGAGAGTACAAGAAGAACAAGGGAGCACCTGTTTGCAAAATGTTTGGGGATTTTGCCCAAATACTCTAGAACTAGGGCAGAGATCTGCAAACCCACTGTGTCCCTTCACCCCAGAAATTGCTAGCTGCACAGACTAACTGTGCAGTATTCTGCAAGGATTGTCTCCTAGTGGTGGAAATGTTTTCCTGTGGAGGAATAGAATGGATTTTATATGGAATTGCTTTACACTGGTGCCCCTAAGAGTCCTTGAAAGGCTTACTTGCCCTCCTGAGTGGCTCAAGCCCAGCACACCTGCAGGGCATATATCACCTATGTAGTGTTCAAATGAAATTTGTGAAATTCTTTTTGCTGCACAGTGTGCTTAAGAGTTACCATCAGTGTCTATGATGGTAACTCTTAAGCACAAGGTGGAAAACAAGCCATCTCTTTGGGAAGGAGATTTTAATTACCTCTCACCCTAGAGAGAGCTGTCCTCCCAGGTTAGAGCAGAAGGTATTGGAAGGGCACTGTAGGAAAGATTAGCAAGAGGCTCCTTTACCAAGCCACGGTCACAAATCAATAGAGGCTTTCAGCTGTCAGTGCAATCCCTAAACCATGAGTGCAAATATTTACTTCTACTGAAAACAGAGAGAATTTACAAAAAAATAGAAACATATTTCAATTCCTTTATTTAGTCATTGAATCAATAAAAATGATTTGAGGATGTGAAGAATTCAAAGTGCTCCAGGATAGTACTCACTTGAGTATACAGCTTATTTTCATAGACCAAAGCTTTCACTCTGCAAGGAGGAAAATATCAGCCCGGCAGGTCACTCTCAGCATAAACACTGCAGATATGTGTGTGCTTCTTTAACATTTAGTTTTAATCAGAATGGACCAATATCTCTCCTTAACATTTAACTTGCTTTCCTTTGTGCAACAGAAAGTGAAAGGCTGTCGATAACTTTTAAAATACCCATTTCTTTGACACCTGCGTGATATTTTTTAATATTTGCTGAATTGATAATGTTCATGGTAGCGGAGTATAATGCGCAATAAACTGCTTTTGTGGCTGATTAAATGCCAAAGTGAAGTGGAGGTATTCAGCAACTGCAAAAGCCGTTTATTTAGTATATGCCAATGCTATGAACATTATTTCTTTTACACAAGATTTGCTATACCCTAATGTAGAGAAGTAGAAAAGAAATTGTTTCCCTTTCTTGTGAGGGTTGCAATTGCTGTGCTGTTTCAATCTCACACTTCACACTGATATGACATTCAGGAATGTAGCTAGGTTGAGTGGCTTGAGAAAGAGGCTGGTTTACACAGTGAATAATTATTTAATGGAGTTCTTTGTGTAGGAAAGGCATTATGTGGCTGGGTACACTGAACTGAATTAACTGTAGTATGCAAATATTCCAACTTTGGCCTCATAACTTTTGGTAGGAGGAATTCCCTTTTGCTGCTGGGGTTCTTCCTTGCAGATTTTGACATGGAAAAGGCAGCTGTACATCCTTCATGTAGCTTTCTTCTCAGGATAGAAGTTGGCATGAGTTGTGCATAATCCTCATGTTTCTCTCCAGGGGGAACAATTTTTTTTTTTTTTAGTGTTTACCCAGAGTTTATAAGAGAATAGTTTCCTCCTAGTTGTATGGAATAAATACCTTGTTGACATATAGTTCTTATGCTGTGCTATTCCTTCATGGTAACATCATTAAAAGAAACTTCCTGCAATTTGATTAGATACAAAATGAGAAAAATAAAAAAATATTATTGCTTCTTTCTGAATATATGTTATATATGTTGCCTGTGAGGAATGAAGGGCTGTGGTGATTCTGTGACATCTAACTGCCTTTCTAATTTCTTTCTTTTGTTTGTTTGTTTTGCATATTGATTCAATAATGTCATTGATCTTCCATGGATTGACTATTTTTCTGAAGTATTTCCTCATGTGTTCTCTGACTGAGGAAGGGTTATAGGCTTTTTAATTTGATTGTCATTCATGTTTGTTGTTACCCACAGAGATGACAGTCTCTTACTTTGCCGTTCACCTGCCAGTCTGTTCTTTGTATAGAAGAAACTGAAGGAGGGAAAGCTGCTATTCCACCCTCCAGATTGAACAATGTCATTAGTTTGCTGTCACAGTATCTTCAAGAGTTGCCATCTGTACCCTTTCAGTGCAGTAGATTATCATTTATTGCAACAGTGATAAACTTTTCTAGTAGCTATTTCTCAAATTTCACTACTAAATTGGATATGCAAGTGAGCAAACACAAATAAACAAGGTTCTGTTTTTATAGTTCTTCATTAGCCCAGAAGCTGGATTGTGAACTGCTAAATGCCTGTTGTTCTGTAAATTGGCTGGGATTAAAATGCACAGGAGAAAGATTTCAGCTGTAAGGAACAGATATCACTGACACATTTAAAGCAACATACCCTATAGTTACAGTTTGAGTATCATCCATGAAAAAGAAGATGTTTTCTTTATTCATTTCCTATTTACCACAGAATTTGTTAAAGGTACATGTTCTGGAGCTTGTGGGTTTTTGTCTCACACATTAATATTTGCTGTTGTTTGTTGTGAAGCTGATTCTGATTAGAGAACGTTGGCTGCAATGCTAATTCCTCCAAGGTCACTGAAGTTGGTGCTAACAGTGAGGTGGTCCTTCAGTGTTCCTCCTCTGCAGATCACTATGTGGCAGAGAGTGAGGCTGTGAAGACCCTTCCTCTATCCCAGATTTAATCTCTTGGTTGCTATTTCATTATCCAAGCACTTCAGCCTGCAGTTACCCCAGAATATAATTTCAAGAGTAGAAACAACCCTGATTCCTAAGCCATGTTTGCAAAAGGGAGATGCAGTAAGTCAAAATAACAGCTTAATGCTGGGAAAGGGAAAAACTAGGGCCTGGACTTTGTTCACCACCCTTCCAGTTTTATGCAGGTATGCCTGGTGCATCGGGAAAATTGTTTGGGAGCGATCAATCCTTGCTTGAACACTGCCTTGTAATGCTGCTAAGGTCAGGCAGACCTTGGTTCATTTGACACATATGTGCTGCTTGAGTGACTTAGGATATTCCAACACCCATAGGAGCAACCTTAACTTGCACACTAGAGGTTTTCCACATTTTAGGACTGTGATTTCTTGCACAGCTTGCTCATTTGGTATAGATTATACAGTAGGGTTTCATCGGCATCATCCCTCTGCATTTGATAAAGTTGAAACTCTCTTGTGTTGATGTTTAGGATCATAAATGTTCTTTTTCCCACTACTCAAGCAAAGTTCTAGGAGTTTTTGTAGTAGCAGTCAGTTGCTGCAAACTTGATCATGCTGTTCTTCTGTGGTAGTCCTTGCTGCAGCTGGGTGTAACTCATGTGCAAAGTGTGTGACCTGAACTATCAGTGACCTTTCTCAGGATTTACATTTCCAGTATGATCCTGGCTGTTGATTGAACCCACAATAATTTCTGTTAAGACAGATATGAATTTAGGAAAAAGTTCTTCTCCCAGCTATTTGAGAGTAGCTGGGAGATACTAGTCCAGTGGCTGCAATGCAGAATTAGGGTAACAGGTCTTTGTTTGGAGTTTTGCTTCTTTCTGATACATAATTTAGTCTGGGATTTAGTCTATCTCTAAAACTGGAATAATAATATTTGCAATTTGAGACTTCCAATGTGCTTTGAGACCAAGAGTGAAAGGCTCTCAGTAGTGTATTTATTACATTCTGTTTGTAGAGGTTACAAGCAGTATCTGGGAGAAATGAGAATGAAATTAAGCCAAACACACTGATTTAAAAGCAAACTGTTGAAGCCAGTCCTGAACAGTAAAATAGCTTACATGTGCCAATGTCTCTCCTCAGATAGCTCAGAATTAAGTTGCAGGGTTCCAACAGCTGTCAAGAAAGGAAAAAAATTCCAAGGTTATAACTGTTTAATGGGGGGAAATGGCTAATTTCTGTCTCTTTAAATTTTGTGGTGGAGAAAATAAGGTCCTTTGATCTTTAAATGAAAGCTTCCAGAGTCATTACATTGAATCAGTTAATCTCTCCCAGTAGTTACCTTATTCTCTCTTCCTCATGGGCATCCTCTTTCATGGTCTCAGTGCTGAGCTTCAAATCAATGAACAAACTGTTACTGCTTCCAACACAGCCTGTCTAGTGAGCTTTCCTGCTTTCATGCATTGCCAAGCTCTTACCTCAAACCTTGGCAAATCCAAGTGGAGAAGAGGTCCAGTAGTGCCACGTGTGTTAACCAGGCTTGGCTCCATCATCTCCATTTAGGGGTCAGGCAGTCCCTTGCCTCTTGACAAGAGATGATTGTGAGGGATTGCATGTCCTGTCATTCCCAGGTGACACAGGTAATTCTAAGCGGCTCAAGTGACACAGCAGGGTTAGGGAGTATCCTTGGCCATCCCGTTACTTAGTTAAAAAACTTACTAACCATAGCAACAACAGATCTTCATATCTCTGTGTGAGATATCCGTGCCCAGGCAAAAATAAGTTGCACTGTGTTCTGCTGGCTGAGTGTACTCTTCATTCAGAATGGTTTTTATTTCTCTTGGGGAAAAAAAAAAAAAAAAGAAATTTCACACTGTAAGCCTAACAAAGCATATCTGTTACTTACAGTATGAACTACTATACCTGCTAAAGCACAACAAATGCTGTGAAGTAACACCTGGGAGTTTTTTCAGACGTACCAGCTAGTGCACACACTGTGTGAAACTCAGGAGCTGAGGTTATGGAGCAGCCTCTGTTCTCCTGCCATGGTATTAATCTCTTCTTTTATGTGAAGGGGTTACAGGGTATGGTGAATCTTGCACAAGTTGTATTAGAGTGGCTTTATTGGTTTAGACATAAAAGTTAGGCATGGAAAGTGAAATGTGATTTAAAAGTAACTCATCCTCTCTTCCAGGAAATAAGTTCTGGTACAAAGTGAATGTTTTGAGACAATTTTATCTTTCTGGGCATATAGTACCAGGTATTTTCCTAAGTAGTTTGTATGCAGTTCTTTTTTTAGAAGCCACCTTGTATCAAGTAACACAAAGGTTTTATTCACCAATAATGACTGATTTGCTCCATTCAAACATCAAATATATTATCTTCACTGAGACAGAATTTCAGAATAGGTATATCATCCCTGCATTTTCAAGAATTGTACAGCCTGTGTTCCAGTTTCTGACTGTGTTTCACTTTTTATTTACTTCCCTTGTTTCAACTTGTGTCCCTTGCCTCCTGCTCCATTCCTGGGGTGAGAGACCAAAAAGGCCTTGACCCTTTATGCTGCTCAGCAATAACAAAAATATCCCTGTGTTACCAGCACTGGTTTGAGCACAAATCTGAAAGAGCCCCATACTAACCTCGTTCTACGATGAAGTTAACTTTTCCCTGCAAAAACCAGCACATATTTGTACTTTCAAAGTTTTTATTTTGTCTGTGCTATTTATCCAATCTTCTGTTTCCTAAGCTTATCACTAGATCATATGAAATGCTTCAAAAGGAGAGTTCTGCTCAATGTCTGTGAGAATGGTGAATCAATTCCTGCCTTATATGAAATTTTGCACTGCTTTGTTGGTAGTATTTTCTTTATTTGTTTGAACATGATTTGGGGCCAGAAGCAGCAGAAATCTGAATACAGCATTTGATAATTAGCTAGAGCTAAGCCTTTCCTATGTGGGCACCAATAATCTTGGTTTTGCTGTCTTTACTCAAGATCACTCTAATACTCTGTTTAATAGTATTCCAGAATCTGTTATCAAAATCCTTCAGCTTTCTCCAGCACTTTGCTGCCAGCTTTCTTACAAGTCTGATGGCCTAGGAGGTCCTTCTGTATCTAAAATATAAAATTTTGTAATCTCATTTTTTTAAAAAATCATTTTATAAATCAAGCTTCTCTATTTCCATGGACATGTGTAATTGTGCATATATGTTTTTAAAGATACTTATTTTGGAGACTGAGAGAATTAAGGAAAAAGTTCAAACTAACTGCAACTAAAGTATCTTGGTATTACTATTTAACACTTCAGTATTGCCTTTTTTCATTTTTTTTCTATGCATACCTAAGGTTTAGGCATATCTAGGTTTTCTCCATTTCTGTGTTTTTTTCTATGTTGGATTCAATCCTTAATTATCTTGTGTCTGGGAGGAAAAGAGACAGCAATTGTTATAGATGAGTGGGTAAATGGCAAAGAAAACAGTCCCAGAGCAAAGCAAAGCTTGTATGCTTCCTGCACTGGGATTTCTAGGGAAATGAGTATTGATAGATGCTTTTACACTATCTTTATGAAACTCTGAGATTCTTAATTCATGTTAAGTGTCACGTCCTCATTGTGCCAGTCTGAAGGCCCCTCTGTCATGGTAACATGGCAAAAAGCCTTAAAAAATAATTTAGAACATCCATGCACTTTATAGTGCAATTATTTATGTGTGATTCCTCAGTGGAGCTGGTAAGAAGAAAAATAAGAAAAAAAAAAAAAGTGTTATCAACCCCTCCCAAAAAACCCTGAGAACTTAAAAGAATCTCACCTAACCTCAGTTCAATGAGAACAAAACCACAGTAAATGTAGGAGTATGTATATATATATATATCTGTAGGTTTGTGTATAAATCTATAAAATACATGAATTCTGTATGTAACTTCTAATCTTTTTGTGATAAAGTTTTCTCAGTATAATTTTATAGTTCTTAAAATGGAAAATAGTCCCTGTTTTTTGTCTGATACTTACTAGTGTAATATGTTAATTAAAAATGATTGGGAAAACCTGCATATTTCATCATATGAAGAGTGCAGAAAAATCTGTTTTCTTATAGGAGCTAATGCAGTTACATCTTTTTGAAAACTGTGGAAACACAAAGGTAGGTTTGATTTTACTCTGCTACTGGTGGTTGAGCACACCAAGTAATATGCCCTAAGAAAATAAGTGACAATGATACTTATGAAAAGTATTGTACTTCTGCTAATGTATCTGAGCATCTCATGGAATTTTGTGTGATATGGAGCATTCATATTTTAGTAGTAAAGCAAAATAATAGATTTTTCAATGGTCAAAACTGTTACTGGGGACCTCACTAAAATTAAAGATTAGATTTCTAACTGATTGCCCTTTAATAATAAAAGTCTGTTTTGATGGAAGAGAACACCTTCAGATCCCACTTGTGTCCATCTGTAGCACGCTGTGTCTGTATTTCTGCAATGTGACTGTAAGAATTCCGGTATTGGAATTATTTCTTTTTTTTTCCCTCCTCCTCCTCCTTCAGGTCTCCTGGAAGCCTCCTCTGATTCCAAACGGAGAAATCCTTAACTACGAGATTCGCATGCCTGACCCCCGCATTGTCATCGCTGGCAACCCTTCCTCGAGGCTGAGCCACCTGGTGACCAACCTGGTCCCCTACACCAACTACTCGGTCACGGTGATCGCCTGCTCCGGGGGTGATGGTTTCCTGGGGGGCTGCACCGAGAGTCTGCCCAGCAGAGTGAGCACAGCCCCGGCGGTCCCGCAGGGTGTCAGTCCCTTGGCTGTGACTCCCATCAGCGAATCCTTCATTGCCGTCTCTTGGCAGCCGCCGCTGAGGCCCAATGGTCCCCGTCTGAGGTAAGCTGAGGCTGAGAGCAGTTTGCTTCTCCTTGCCTAAATCTGACTCGGAAAATTATGAGTGATGCAGGCTTTGTCATGTGATCTCTTGATTTTAGATTTTTTTTTAAATTCCTCTTAAGGGCTCAGAGAAGAGCCAGGATTATTTAGAGCAAGTGTGTTGTCCGTACTGGAAGGCTCTGGGTCTCAGATCAAGTAGCAAGCACAGGATATTTGCAAAGTCATAAGTGGTTTGGGCTGCAACATCGGCCACTTTTTGGTGACAAGTTCAGGCAACAAATTCCACTAATAAAATGACAAGAAAAAGAAAAGACCTCTGTAAGCATGAGTAATTAACACACGCAATATTCTCAATATTCTGGGTTATTCCACATGAAGAGAAAGGCACCATTTGGAAGGATGATGATGTGAAATAATCTTCAAATATTAAGTGATGAATAACTTTTAAATGAGACAGGGCATGAGAAAAATGGAAGTTAAAGTGATAGAAGTGTGAGGGCATAGCCAAAATAGGAAATGCAAGGAAGTGCTGGGTGTAGCAGATTGGATTTCACCACAGGAGCCAAAAAAAGGAATCTCCTCTGAAATTTGTCTGGAATGATGGGATGGGAATCTTGACTTGAATGTTGAATACTGAGCATGTGTGTAGATATACATTAAAAAATATGGATTTGAGTGCATAAAGGTTTATAAAGACAGATACATCTTTATATATACACAATAAAAAATGTCAAATCTTCCATTCTAGTGCTTTTACGTATCGTGAGACATTGTGCATGGAATTATAGCTCTGTACTCCATATGTTCTGGTTAGCAGCTCTCTTCTAGGTGCACTGATGGGTTCAATAATTATCATGTAATGCTGTTTCAGTTGCGTGTGTTATTACAGCACAGTAGCTTGACTTTTTCTTCAGGCTTAATTAGGGCACACTACATACATACAACTGAATGAAATGATGATTGCTCTACAGTAAAATTTGAAGTTTCAGAAAAGCAGTGTCTGTTATTCTGGGGTTAACAACATGACCATTTTACCATAGATTATTGAAGTAATTCAGCACGACCTACATCTGCAGATTTCATTTCTTTCATGGTGTGCCATGCTGCCCTCAACAAGAACAACCACTGAAGCAGCTGCTCTGTACAGCATGATGGAACAAGAAGTCTGCAGCAAGCAGAGTAGCAGCAGCAGCTGCCAGTGGGGGTGATTTACACATGATCGCCACTCAGTGTTCAAAAAGATTTGATGTTTTTCAAGACTTGTCTATGAAATATATTGGACAGAATATGCCAGGATGGTTTCCTATAAAGCTGTAGTGATCTGTCTTTGGGTTGACACTGATGAACCACTCATGTGAGAGCTGTTCTTCTTATAAAGTCATCTGATTTTTTTGACAGAGTTGGAGTTTAATTAGTTTTTGCTATTTAATTTCTGAAGTTGCAATCCGAACTTCTGCAGTAATTCAGTTTGGCATCACTAAGTGGCACAATGCGTGCTTGTACCTGTTGAGGATTATTCCCTAAACTCAAGGGCAAATGCTGTTGGAAGTTATGCATGTACTCCCTTGCTGCTGTGGAGCACAGGAAGTGTCAGATCTCTCATAAGAGCATCTCAATTGATTTCTGATTTTGAAGCAACTCTAAAACACTGTATGCAGTACATGTTAAATACCTCTTTATTCGGGCTCTCAAATCTGGGATAGTATTGTCCACCATGTCCTTATGAGACTGGAGATTATCTTAACTTTGAGAAGTGTCAAATTACACACAAAACCATTGGTCAGTGTGATAATTGCAACAGAGTGGTGACCCACACCAAGGTATTCTGCAGAACAACTAAACATGGAAACATTTTCACAAATGTGCATTTAAAATTAGAGTGTTTAAAACCTGCCTGAGTATCCGTGTACTTTTGTCTGGAATTTAGCAGTAAGCACCTTTCCAGAATGGGAGGCAGGGCCAAGATGAAACAGAGCAGCTCAGCATTTAAGAGAATCAAGTTATGCATTTAAGGGAATATATATGCATATGACCCTAATTTGCTGGGGCATCAAACTGAAGCAATTATTGAAATAATAAATTAAACATTCCTGTGGAATGTAATAGAGTAATAATACTAAAGATTTAGAACAAATGTATCTAATTTTGTTTCCTTTAGAGTGTAGTTTCCTTTGTAATCCCTAGAATAATTGTGAAATGCAAATTAAAATATTGTCCCCTTTCTTTTGTGTAGTCACTAAGTGATCTAATTTTTGTTAAATTCCATAAAGATTTCGTATAAAAGATGATGGAGAGTATGTGATGCAGCCTGGGTGGATAGCATGTTTTCCAAATCAGGCAGTCTCATGGCTGACCTGATGAAGGATGGGCTTTGGCTGACCTGCTGTTTGGAACAGAGACAGGAATACTGCTTCAGATACCAATTAAAACCGGGATGAAATAGTTTGGTCTTTCAAGCTCACATCATGAATTTCTACCCAAACACAAAGGTGCCTTGCTAAGGTCTACAGATGGCTGGAACAGTTAACTCATTCTGTGCCCGTTTTCTCCTGTAATTTACAGTGGGATTATTTGCAAACACATAAAATACCAAGGCGCACTTAAGCTACCACTAAGAGTAAAATAATAATAGCTGTGCTCTTTGTTTCAGTACGTTTACAAGAAAGAGACATAATCATTTCATGTTCTGGAGCAGCCTGTGCTTATGCAAGTTTGCACACAACTCTGTTGTGGGCTATTTGGACTTGCTCTTGATAACATTTCCACTAAGTTTAAAATCTGTAAATCATTGAATAAACTAGTTGGGGTTTTTTGCAAGTGGAAATGCTTTATTTTCCATTTTCAAAGTATTTTTTTTTTTTTAAGTAATTGAATGTTTTAAATCACAAATCATTAAAAAGAATGTTTATCTCAGGAAGTTTACAGCTGTAAAAACAAAATAATGTGTGGCTTTAAAAAAAAACCTGGTTGGGTTTTTTTTTTTTTTGTGTAATAACATTAGTTGAGATAATCCTGGTGTTCTGCTTGTCTTTTGTGTTAGATATGAGCTCCTGAGACGTAAAATCCAGCAACCACTTGCATCAAATCCCCCTGAAGATTTAAATCTGTGGCACAATATTTACTCAGGAACTCAGTGGTTTTATGAAGATAAGGGTCTTAGCAGGTGAGATTACAAAAACTATAAAAACAAATGCTGGCATTTTGTATAGTGTATGTTTAATAGTTCAAAGTATTTCTTGTGTCTTTATGTAGTGAACATATTAATTATGTAATGAAATATTTTTTGTCATCATCTTTGGTGTTAATCATTCTAATATGCAGGGATTTATTATTAGTGTGTCATTCTTGACTCATACATTGTTTTGCTTTGAAAAACAAGTGAAAATAAAAATCTCATGAAATTTTAGCATTGATATGCTTATTAAATCAAACCATTTAGATTTATGTGTACAGATGCTGTAGATTTGCATGTTGTCAAAGTTATAATACAGGCAGAATGCATGTTTGAGGGAAACATCTGAAAATTGTTTTCAGCAATGTTTTTTTTACCTGATTTTATTGGGTTAACTTCATCACTATTAAATACACAGTGTTTAGAGTGGGGAAATGGAGTGTGTGCTCTGTTCCTCAGTATGTGACAGACCTGCTGTGTGGGGTTGAGCAAAGTTATTTACTCTTGATCAACCTTAGTTTCTGCATCTTAAAGTCAAGGCTATTGCTCTGTAAGACAAAACACACAAATGAAGAAATTGCAATGGATAATTCAACATGGATTCTGCATTGGGTTTTTGTAGGTAAAGTCTCAGGAAAAGCCTCATGGATGGTTTCAGGGTGTGTGTGGTATGTGTGCTGGTGTGCTTTATGAGAACTCCATGTCAATCACTGACCCTCAAATATCTGTACTTTCCTTCTACTTCTATAAAAATTGTGTGAGCATCGCTCCTGAGCACAATGGGAGTCAGGAGAAGGTGACCTCTGCTCCTGTCAGGGACACACCACAGCAAGCTGAGGGCTACAGCCTTTGCCTTGCCTCTGCCTACTTGCTGAAAGTCACTGCTCGTTCCCATCTGTTGCAATAACTGCTCACAGAACTGTTCTTGTACCAATCCTGCCCAAGTGTTCATTTCTTTCTCTCAGCCATGCTTGAAAGTCTGCATAGAATTACCTTTGGTTTCAGCTTTACATATTTAATGGTGCAGCATATTTTAGTGTGTGTAGCAGTTACATCAGTAATTCAGAGGTGCAATACCTTCAGACAGAGTCTCAGTGACCAGCCATTAGGCACCATGACATTTTGAATGAGCTATGGCAAAAAAAATGTGCCTGACCCTTGGACACACCTGATCACTTCTGGAGAAGATTCTGCAACCTGCAGCTGTGTTTTTGCAGTTAACATCTCAGGATGAGTTTGTGGCTGGAGAGAAGATGCTGCAGAGAGGATCAAACACTCAAGCCTTATTTTTCCTGAAAGAATATTCATATATCAGCATTTATTTTCATTTGTCATACTTTCAGCATGTTTCAGAGTTACTGTCAGATGGTTTCTTTATTTCTAATAGGCTAAGACAAACTCATTTTATTTTCATTGTTGAAAATATGGATCAAAAAATGAATCACAAATTCTCATCAGTAAATTGCAAGACTAGAGTCCTTTCTATTTATGTGTGTATGTGTGCTACAATGTTCAAGAAAAATCTAAATGTTTGAAAGTGACAGAAGATGCAGAGAGAGAAATAAAATGTGTTTTGTATATTTTCCCTGTTCATAAATGCTTATAGTTAGGGCTGGAGCTAGTGAGTTCCAATTAATTTGTTTTCTTCTCAGTGGGACTGCTAAAGCTTAGCTCTTTTAAAAATTAGTGTTTTAGTAAAGGGTCTAAAATAAACATAAAGAGTAAATTAAATATACACTGTAAGTATTTTTTGTACTAAAATCTCTAAATATTAGGCATTTATTGTGCGCTCCTTTATTTCATCTGTAGACATCCCACTGCAACTTCAGTGAAAATTTGAACAAGATGATCCTGAGTTTTTGTCTTTGTGCAGTTTTGTGTGAGGCTTTTTATGAAGAAATTAAATGTGAGATTATGAAATCCCACTTAAAGTACCTTAATATGCCTTTTGCTATGGAGAAGAAATGATGATGCGACTGCCACTTGGTTTACTGAACACACATGTAATTTTTAATAAATCTGTGTAAGTGGAATATGCATAGTTCTGAGGAAAATTGCTTTATTAAATGAATTTGAACTCCTAGGTGCCTTTTTTGGGATGTTTTTGTAGTAGAAGAGTTCTGACTGTGTAGTGAATCCCTTTTACAAATGAGACTCTGCAAGTTAAAATCAATGGGTTTCCCAAAAGAGGAAAAAAGCCTCATTTGATTAAATTCTGATCCAAATTTTGGCAGGTTGCCACCACTGTAATTACATATTGAATTGAGCTATAATCTCTCAACACCTCAGAAGCTACAACTATGAAGAAATGAAATAATGTGTTTTATTTTTGTTACTGTGTTAATCATGCTGAATAATTTCCACAAAATAGATGCCTCTTATGAAGTCTTCATTGGTGTATCCCATACAGATGAATTTTTTTGTGCAGGGGGAGAAAAAACAACAAAACTTTGGCAGAGGCAGAAGGTTTACAGCAAATACTTTCTATGTCTGCATTTTTCATTCCATTTAATTATTTTAAAAATGTCTTAGGTACACAACATACGAGTACAAGCTCATAGTGCACAACGAGGTAGGATATACATCAAGTGAAGAAGTGATAGCTACTACATTAGCAGGATTACCAGAGAAGGGAAGTGTCCTCGTTGCACGTGCTGTTAATCACACTGCCGTGGAAGTGGAATGGTCAAAACCAAGTAAGTGTGCTTAGTATTTATTCCAGTAACTAGATGTTAACCTGCCATCACTTACCGTGGCCTGCCTTGCTCTCAGAGGAAACACAGTCCTTGCCTTGATTTATAATATACCTAAATGTCCTTGAAAGGAGAGGAAAGAAATAGGGAAAAAAAATGTGCACATTTTGCTCTTTCTCAGTCAAGTTCATATTTATACGTTCTTTCTGCATAATGAGAATAGTGAAAATGAAGAAATAGTTAATGCAAACTTATGAGATGTATAAAGCAGTACTACACAAAATCCTGTTGTCTTTGTGGCCTATTTCATCCCTTTGTATAAAAATTTACATCTACATTCCTTCACGATGTGAAGATTCCCTTTCTCTTTCTTTATGCTCTGCTCCTTAAAATGAATTTAGCCAATTTCTCTAGGTGGTTTGTTAATACAGCAGTGGGGAATTTCTTCATGACTTAAATGCAAATGATATTGTAAGGACTGGGTGCTGAATTGCAACAAATGTAGTCTCTTTATTTTATAATTGCATGCCTGAAGTAAGCATGCTTATAAAAACTGACAAATGTAATAGATCTGAAGCAGCTCACTGAAGTTTCATTACCTTAGTAATCTAAACCCCTGACCTTCTAGATGTAGGTAATGCAATCTGGTTTTATTTTCATTCATATCTTAGAAATTTCCTTCATATATGTTTGTGAATGCAGAGGTTTAACACCAAGACAAAGCCATTCATTATTTGAAAACCTTATCATATTTTATTACTTTTTATGTTGCAAGTAAGCTTATTAATTAATTTGTATATCACAATTCCATTATTTTCCATAATATTTGTTTTCAAATTAGTTTTTGGTTTTCTTTGGGAGCTTGGGAGCCCTCAATATAAGGTGCCTTGCTGTCTTTCCCTACTGAAAGTTTCTGGCTTCTAAGGATTTAGGCCTTGTATCAGTACCACTTAAAAATAGTTTAGCATTCTTGATTAAGAGTTTTGATGGCAAATCCATGTATTGTTAAGTCTCAAAATATGCTTTTGGCTTTCATCAGTGCTCTGTCCCAGTGAGCTGGGTCCTGTTCAGTAGTGCAGTGTGTCATTTCAAGAATTTTATGTTAGTCCTTACAATTTTCAAAGTAATTATACTTTTCATCTCGATGTCTAGTGGAAAAACAATTGCATTTAGTCAGACCTGAACTTTAGCTGTTTGACAAAGGACAGATAAGATAACAGATGACATCTGAGTCACTGAAATGGAGAAGACTTGCCTGGAATCTGTGCTTATCCATCAGCTCAGACCAGTGAATATCCTTCCCTGTGTAGCCAGAAAATTGTACTGTTTTTTTTTGTCTTTGTCAGGGGAAGTTAGTGCTGGGTAAAAATACATTTTAGAAAGAAATGTGAGGATTTGGGGTTTTTGCCCTGTATGTATAATTCTTCTGAGTGTGTTACAGCTTTAAGTGTAGATGTGCTGATGCTGTTCTGAAACAATAACACATATCTTCTCACTGTACTGTGAAGGGCCAAAATGCCATTTGAGTAAAGCTGAAGTCACTGGAACTTATGGCATAGGCACAGGTCCTTTATTCATGGCTAGAGGAAAAACACAGGTTTGGAGTGGGCTCTGTGAAGTGTTTGAAGGGAAGGAGCAAAAAGGCTTGAACACCATTGCTTGCAGTGGGTTTCACCTATTAATTTGTTTATTCCTGGGGATGTCTAGAGAAAGAAGCTTTTCTCCAGTGTTGGATAGAATGATGAGAGCAGTCTGCATCATTCCTTAAAAGGGTGAAATTGGAGGCACTTGATGGAACCTTTCCTTTTTTTTAAATAAGACGGTCTGCATAGAATTTGGTTTACTCTTCCCAATAAATGATGTTGATAAGGAACTTGCTGACTGAAAATTTCCCACTTGATGTCCCAATGTTTTCTTTTCCTTTCCTAGCACTGCAGGATTTGCAAGGAGATGTTGTTTACTACACCCTCTTCTTGAATTCTACTGATGAGAGAAGATCTCTGAGGATCCAGGCTGATGTAAACTCTGTAGTCATAGATGAATTGCAGCCCAACACAGAGTATGAGATATTTTCTCAAGTTTTTAACGGAGTCCACAGCATCAACAGTGAAGTTGTGCATGTGACTACCTCAGATGGAGGTTGGTTAGCAGTGAAAGCAGGCTTAAAATCTGAGAATGAAATTGATTGATTTTTGTTAGGGTTGAGATCAGTCATCCTTCCATTATAAAATTTCCGGTATAAAAGGAAAAAGGTCTAAAACGTTAAAATGCTTAAGTGCTGGTTGTCATCATGTGGTAGATCAATAAATGGTCCCACTGAGACAGAAGCAAAAGCTCTAATAGCAGATATTAACCCAGTTTGTTCTCATTTTCTCCTTCATATTCCTGTCTGTGTGCACTAAGTTTGGAACTGAGTTCATATCAATAAATGTTGGAATTTAGAAACAATTAATGGGTTTTTTAAAAGATTTGCTTTGTGAAGCGACATGCTTTTGACATGACAGTTGTACACAGGGCCTTTCCTGAGTCACTAGAAACTCTGGGTGCAAGTTCAGCCTCTAAGAAAATTATTTATGAGTCATTTCTATGCCAGTGGGCAAGTGCAGAGCTGGGGGTGGAGGTTGAGGATAAAATAATAATAATAAAAAAATTGTGCATCTGAAATGTGTTTAGAATGGTCTTTCTAATCTTTTTGCTTTATAAAGTCTCATTATAAACATTATAATATCATTACCTCAGAAGCAAGTGTTCCAGGTCATTAGCAAAGCACTTTAAGGGAGGATTCCATTTCCTTTCTCATGCCAAAGGTCAGCACCTTTTGTTTATAAAATAGAATTGATAGTAAGGGCAATTTTTCAACTTGTAAAGATGGGTTCTTATGATAAAAATAGGCCTTTCCATAGTTATTTCTGACATGCTTAGATAATTATGTAATTTAACGCTAAGGAAAGTGTTGGTTTTTTTCTTTTTTTTTTTTTAATAAATGTTAGACTTCATCATTGCCTATAGTAATCAACATTTGAAACCATTTACATAATGGCAATATTGCATATTGCTTCATCTATAAGGCTGATAATGTCACGTTCCATCAGACATAAGGTATTTTGGTCTCAAGTTTTGCTTTAAAAGCAAAATACTCTATTCTTTTTTTTTCTTTTTTTGAAGAAATAGCATTGGGGAGACAAAAAATAATATTTGCATGTTGGCAGTGCAGATGGGTGAGTAATTTATCATCATATCTCACTGGCCACATACTACTGATGATTGACACTGTGCTGCTGGTATAAAGCATTTTACCATCAGCTCTCATGATTTCTAACTGAGAGTATAATAAGCCAATTTACAGAAGACTACAGACTGTGATAACTTCATCAGAGGAAAGCAGATAAGCAGTGAACCCTTTGCTAAACCTAAATACTAATCTGCATTTGGTTAAACAAGTGCTTTTGCAGAGACAGCTGGAGTTTATTCAGTTTCTTCCTTTATTTCTAGAGCCTGAGGGCATGTTCCCTCCAGAGGTTGTCATCATCAACAGTACAGCTGTACGTGTCATCTGGACATCGCCTTCAAACCCGAATGGTGTTGTCACAGGGTACTCTGTCTATGTAAATAACCAGCAGTACCAGACTGGAATGAGCGAGCCAGGATCCTTTCTTTTGGCAGATTTGTCTCCTTTCACCGTGTATGATATACAGGTTAGACTATATTTTCTGGGTTGTGCTACATACTTTAATTTTACTTACTTACTTCTACCTGGATTTCAGACGTTTCGTAAATTTCTTTACGCAGGTGGACGCGTGTTCACACTGATGCTTATGTGCATATCCATACAAGAAATACATTTCTTTTTGGTTTGTGTACACTTTTCATCACAAATTCCCATTATCTCTTTTTTCAGTGTCAAAACTCCATTTACTTTCCCCTAAATGCTCTGTGCTTCAGCATTAGCGAAGCTCCAACATACATTACAAAGAGGCAAAGATTCTACTCCTACTCATTAAAAGAAAATTGCAATTGTTTAAGAAACATCAGGCATGCATGAATGTATCTTTGCAGTGGAATAATGATGTTGCTTTTGATACCCTATTATCATTTTTTTTCCTTATCCTTTTGAGGAGACAGAAGAGCTGATCTCTGAAATCATCACAGTATTTTCTGAGGTCTTATTACATGCAATATTTTTGCTTTGCTTTTCCCTCTCTCTGCCTCTCTGGTCACATAACTAGTGAAAGGCAAAATACTGTGGGCAGAAGCATAATAATAATAATAAAAAAGAAATCTTTCTATCCTGACTTTATATTAATCTCTTCAAGAAATGGATTTTGACACTTAATTGTAACTATTCCTGTCTATTTCTTGAAGGTTTGGTTTACATTATTATATATGAGACATACTTAGTAGTACCATGTATACTTCATTCTGAAAATTTGCAGCCAGTTGCTCCATGCCATAAATAAACATCACAGACAGGCACACCATAACAGATTTCCATGTTTCAGCCCCTTTGTAGCAGCAAACCTCCATCCATGAATACATATATGACTTTCTGAATGCCACTTGGAAACACATTTGTCTTTTCTCAATAACAATGCAAATTCAGTGTACTGCCTCACTTATAGACCCTCTATATTAATTTACCATGGCCACCTTCTGTTGCTTGAGATGTTAATTATTCTTTTCTTCTGCTGTGCTAGTATTTATATTTGCAACAATGTGATAGGTAAAACCAAAATAAGATGCCTTTATTTTTTTTTCCTTTTGATTATTTTCTTCTTTTCCTGGAAACAATATTATCTTGGATGCATGTGCATCTCACTGGAAATCTTACTGCATTATTTTTCATTTTTGTTTTTTTTTCTTTGGAGTAACTTCCCTGTTAACAATACAGAAACAATGTTATGATCCTTCACTATCTATTTCACTTATCCTCTTCTTAGTTTAGTCCCAAGAAAGGAAGGAATAAGAATTTATTTCTGTGACATTTTTTAATAAAAATTTGTATGATTTCCATTTGCATTTCTCACTTTTAATTTACAAAATAGACATGAAGGTATAGAAAACACTAAGGAAAAATAATTTTTATTTTTATGTCAGAATATATAGTAGGAATAGAAACTTTAATCAAGGCCTCAAATGAAAGCACATTTTTTTCAATATTGTGTACAGAGATCTATGTATACATGCAGAAAAACAAGTTCACTGCAACTCTTTTGGTGATAATTTAATAGAAAACAGCAATTAGTGCCAGAGGGCTGCATGTACCCTTCTTTTGAAAATGGTGTGATAAAATGTGCAGTATATCTCTGGCAGATATACTTATCTGAAAGCTGCAGTATTTCCTGGCTGTATGGAATCTGTTAAATAGAAAATAATTAAATCTTGGGTGAAGAGAAAGTCTAAACAAGTAGCAGAGCTGAGAAATTCCTGCAGCTGAGTATATGAACCTCATGTTCCTCTCCATCAGATTGAAGCCTGCACGGTGTATGCCTGCGTGAGGAGCAATGGGACCCAGATCACCACTGTGGAAGATGAGCCAAAGCAGCTGTCAGCACCCATTATTCACATAATTGGCTCAAGGTACTGTACTATAGGTGGCTTTCATTTATCAGGGAGATTTGAACCCAAAACGGGGACCAGAATGTAATGTTGTCTTCTCAAAATTGAATAAGGTGCATGAAAAAATTCAGTATACACTTTGAAAACATTTTTAGCGGTTGTTATCTCTGGTCTTGGAGTTTTTTTCACCGAAAGATCAATCAAAGAAGTCTCACCCTTGGTTGATTGTACATACCCGTTTGAGTATCACTGTGCTGTAATAATAAATAAGGCATAAGTGGAAATAGTTAAGAGAAGAAGTGTAGTGGAATGAAAATTATCACATTCTGCTGTCAGTTAAGAAGAGGAAGATTAATGTTCAGGGAGCAATGCGATGCTGATAATGGAAACTTAGAATAATTCCGGGTAAAAAAAAAAAAGTCACCTATCAAAGCAGTGAGAATTAGTAAGCTATCTGAAAAGGTGTGCATATCTATGTCTCCTTGAACCACTGTTTGCAATCTGCCTATCCACTGCATCCACGGGCGTGGGCAAACTTCTTAATTGTAAAGGGAGCATCAAATTTTCAGTCCTTAAAAGCAGTCAAATAGTAAATTATACAGCGATTCTTTGGGAGTTAATATCTTCCAAAGACAAAGTAAAAATCAACGTTTTTCAGAATTACACCGACAGTAAAGCAGTTAACCTCCTGTGTTTGTGTTATCATTCTTGTGATTTTCCACTTCTGGTGGAGTATGCTCATTAGCAGTGTTTCTTTCATCAAAAGAAAAAAAAAATCTTTTGAAAATAACTAGTATCTAACATCTGAGCCTTCAGATATGGCCAACAGAATGGAGTTGCTTCACCACTCTCTTAAGGACTTCAGCTTCCTGTTTGCTATTTGTATATTTTGCTTGAATTGAGCATTTGTCTCTGTATAAGGGTGAAATTAAGCTTGCTATTTTTCTGTCACACATATAGATATAGTCAAAGCTTGTTTGATGATAAGAACTCAATTCAGGGCCTCATCTTTTGCCCTTGGCTTTAACTTATGTATGCCTTTGTCTGTATTGTCTGTACTCGTCTGTACCGCAAACACTTATGCATGTTTCTGCTATTATATATAGACTAAATATGTCATAACACATGAATGCAAAAGGATCAAAAATGCCTTCCTACTTTATAATCTGCTCAGCCAGAAACAGACTCTGTTTCTACACTGCCTTTTCCTACATGTCATATTATCATCAGCTGTTCTTATATCCCAAAAGAATACTAACTACTGATCGATTGCCCGGACATGTCTGGCCGTGGCCTACATGTGCCCCGGGTAGTTCATTTATTTGCCACGGTGGATTTGCTAGAGTGGAATTTAATCAATAGCTAATTCATTAATTCTGGTCCTCGAGTATGTAGGGATTGTGCAGTATAAAAATGACTGGCTGGCTTCAGCTTTGATTGAAATATGACAAACACTACAGCTGACAGCCTTGGCAGGTGCTGAGCTGAATATGAATTTTGCTTATTTATCCTCCATAAAAGAAAAAGCTTGGGCAAAAAAAACCCAACCCTAGTTTGTGTGGACAAGTGGACGTTTTAATACATATCTGTCATCAGAGAGCGAAAAAAGGCATTTCTAGAGTATAGGCTCATGGGATACCTGAGACATAATAAAGCCTGTGCAGTTCATTGTCTTTAATTGGAATCATGGTGTTTTCCCCTCTTCTGAATCAGTTTGGGGGACTGTATTATTGATGAGAATGCTGTAGGATAATGTCTTTGTAGCATTCACAAATAATTGTTTTAAAATTTGCCTCAAGGTGCTACATGACAGAAATTATAATTTCACCCACCAACTTAGAAGTCTTTCTGATAGCAGCTCCATCCACACTCTTCTAATGAAGGTTATACCACCAGAGCCATTATAAATACCTTACTTTTCCACCCCTTACACTTAATAACTCAGCTCCAGGCTGAAATTTGGCACAAAAGGTCGCAGTCCTGATATAATTATTTTATAATAACTAATTTCAAATAGAAAACAGTGTGGGACCCAACCCTGAAGTCTTGAGTCAGGTTCTGCTTTGTTATGTTTCTTGCCTGCATTTAGGGTTTTTTGGGGAGAGGTTATGTTGACCATGTTTAGGTAGAAACAAAAGCTACTGAAATCAGGTACACTTTTGGTTTGGTTTGGTTTTAATTAGGACCTCAGGATTTGACTCTATAGACAAGTATCATATTTTATTGCACAGTTTAGAAAGTTCTCTGAGTACTGAATGCATGTGGATACTTACTGAAAGTTTTGGTAGTGGATTTAATTCTCATGGTGTGTTGAAAAATAGTTAATTTCACTTTAAAACACTCTTGTTTCTCTTTTTCCTTGTAATACAGCAATTCTGTTGCCTGCTTAAGTCAAAGGTTGATGGCTCAGAAAACACTGCGGCCTAATCTAGGCAATCTAGGGAAAATCCTTCGTGGGTTCATGTACAGAGGGCCCTTTAAGCATCTTAGGAGGAACCAGAAACCCTGGCCAGGGTGTTATGGAAAGCTCAAAGATAGTAAGGCCATGGGAGAGAAGTTGGGTGAATTCTTTGGGTTGATGTTCAGTATCATGGGACTTTGGAAGGTTTCTGTATCTGTTGCTGTTTGTGGGTGAATGAGGAAGAGGAATTATTTCAAATGAACATGCTACTGAACAATATTTTAGGAAAAAATGGATAAAACATAGCAACAAAGCATTGTGGTATTTGGTCATGAGTTCTAAAGGAGATCAAATCTGAAAGTGTCAAACTGCTGTGCCATGTTAAAAAGCCTTTAAATTGGTCTCATTGCTGGACAAATGGAAGACGAGAAAATATAGTGAAGATTTCAGCAAGGGAATATTGGGAACTGAAGACCAGGGAGTCTGATTTGCCATACAGGGAAAATGGTCAGAGGGCCAGAAGACACCTGATCACTCTCCCTGCTCTAGTCATGGGAAGCACGAAGCACTGAAAGGTTTCTCCAGGAAGTTTGTAGCAACAGCAGAGGTGTGATGCCATTTATCAGACTGTCTGGACTGTGTCATACTGCCTTCTCTAATTATGCCAGCCCTGCGTCCACCATGCAGCAGGTATTTAACTCCTGTGCAATAGTGCTGCAGCAGTTTTTCAGTATGTGTGATCTCCTGATGAGGGAAGTATTTTATCCACTAGTCATTAATAATAGCAGTGTTCCCCATCTTAAAACTGTCAGATGAATCTTGTGATTTTTTTTTTTTTTTTACTTCCAGCTCCTAAAAAGTAGTCATTGAATCTTTGATTTTTTTTAATTTAACTCTTGCATATGATGAGACGAATGGAACATTCATTATCAAGATTCTGAAGTGAAACCTTGATGAATCTTTAATCTTCATTGTTAAACCTTTACTACTGTATTGAGAAACAAAAATTAAAAATCAAAGGTCCTTTTCTCCCTTGGAGCTGTGGGAACTCGGAGCTCTTGATGAAGCAGCCAAACCTCAGAAGTTTGTTTTCAAAGTCTGTTTTATCAAAATATATCTGAAGCATTATCGAAATTGAAAAATACTGTTATTTTTCATGGATTAAAAAAACCCTTCTACCTGGAAATATCAAAAATAATTGTCTTTACATTCTTAAGCCAAATGATTTCACTTTCTCTCCTTCACAAAAGCAGATATGCCTTCCTGTATCAGTTTGAAATCATTCTTTAGCTCCTGAAAGTGCTTTCATGGACTTGTAGTCTGAAGTTGTTTCTGTGCACCTGGCTAGGCTGCCTTGCCTGCTTCACCTCAGTGACAGCAGGGACACTCATCCAGCGTAGGAACTATCAAAAATGGCAGACACTTGGAGTGTTCTCTGGGCAGACAGGGATGGTACCCCACCTGTGAGATGTTCCACATTTTTTGTGAGTCTGCCTCTGCAGGTCAGGCTATGGCCACTTCCCAGAATAGACACAACTCCAGTGTATCCCAGAGGGAGTAGACTGGAGAGGAGGAGAGGACAGGCAGGCTCTGTCCCTGTGTTCTGCAGCTGGATCAGATGCACCACACATGACACAGCTGCCTGCACACTAAAGCACCCATGATGTCCCATTAAATCTGCACCTGCCCAAGAAGGTTTTCAGCTCAACCCTCAGATGGGGGGTGTCAAAAAGCCTCTGCAGTGCCATGAAAACCCTGCTGTTCCTTTTTAAACTGAGCCGTGCACTGCTCTTGCTGTGTTATCACGATTTGCTGTGGGTGGCAAACATCAGAATGTGTAGACATAACTGAAACATCCATAAAATTGTGGAAGAGGCTGCTTGTCTGTGAGCCTGTTCTGGAAGGTCATACTGAGCTTTACCTCGTTGGCACTGGTCAGTGAATTCTCATTCCACAAAATTTCCTTGTTCAGCTTGTTCAGTTCTTTATAACAGTCTATGTCCACCCCAAATGTGTATCTATCAAATAATAATAAAGTGATTGCTTGTTAAAGGAAAGAAATACATACAGTGCTCTGCAGAAAAGGCAAAACGTTTAAATCATTGTGTTAATCCTTAGGCCTAATTTTAAATTATGTTAGAGAGAAATATGACTGCAAAAAACTGCAAAAAACTGGCACAATACTTTGAAAATATACTCATGAAGATCTGAATGAAACTTGTAGAGAGCAAATAATTGAAAAAAAAAGCCTGGGAATGCTTTCTTTGCTCCCATGATCTATTCTATGCAAAGACCAGGAGAGAGTTACAATGGCATTTGTAAAGGTTAAAGTACTGCCCTTCTTTTCCTTTTCTTTTTACTGTTTTTTTCCTGAAGTTTGTACAATGTATTTTCCTGCTTTTTTGCTTTTAAGTGTACCATTATTTAAATGTGGATGAGTACATTTGTGTGTGTATTCATGTATATGTGGTAGAATAGGTAGAGAATACAAAATAGCAAGGGATGGAATATGGAATTAAATCTACGATTCAGATGAAGACCTTGGAATGATAATGGCAACTCTACAAGCCACCTATGAATTTATTCCCTCATAGGTGACATTAATTCCTGTTCTGCAAAGGCTTATTGTAGTGTGTATTCCTCTGTTTATACCTCAAGGAAGTGAAATAATAGTTCACTTATTTTTATTCTGTTAAGATGTCAAAGTTTATCTCAGCAGCTGCTGTTTCACAGTAGCATTTTCAGTTTAAATTAATGCTAATTTTTGATGTCACTGGCATTCTGACAGTGACTGTGTAATTAGGACATGGAGATTAAAAAGAGGTACTTGGAGCCTAACTATGCAGTGTTGTCACTCCTCCTATTGATCTACATGTAGCATTGGGATCTCCTTCTCTCTACCCAAAGAGTCACAGCGAAAGGAATTTGTGTCTTATGCAAGAGTCCACAGTAATTATACAAGAAATGAAACATTCATTTTAAATATCAGTGGGAAATTTGTATTTTTGTTTCAAATGTCCTCTTTCTTTTTATTTTTTTTTTTAATGTATCATAGTACTAATTGAGTTTTTCAAGGAAATATCTACACGTTCTTAGTAGTGATAGGCAGGCTACAGCTGAGCTGATGTAATATCCTTTAAGATATTTTATTCCTTAAACTGATGATGGTCTGATATCAAACCTGAAATCAGCTACAGGATTTTGTTTTACAGGCAGTCTTTGAGGGCTGCTGCAGTGATACTTTTGCACTCAGTCAGAAATCTTGAGTCTTCGTCATGATAAACACTTCCATTTTTTACCTTTAATTTTATGTCAGTGAAAATATTTAAGTACAGAAGGGAACTAGTGGTTACTGATCATGTAATGAGTTTTAATCCTACACTGAAGAATACATCTCAAAGCAACATTTTATTTTTTTAAGCAAGGAAAAGGCAAGATTAAGACATCTAAGTGATGGCTGAGCACAATTGTGAGTAAGCTGCACTGGCAGAGGCTCGGAGGGAAAGAAGTTATGAAATGAAAAGAGTAAAATGCTAAATAGTTTATTATACTTAAGTTTTCAGAAGTGGGAATGAAATGTCATTTAAACAGCAACATTTAAGGACTTTGGCTGGTGTGTGATTTGTTTTCATGGAGTATTAGCACATATTGACACTTCTAAAAAACTTTTAGACCTTTGATTATTAAAACATCTGTGGAATTTGTTGTCCAGACGATCACTTTAGAAACTTCAAAATGTTTCACTCCATGTGAACTAGTTTAAAAAGGAACTATTATATGCTAATTATTTAAGTAGCTATAGAGACATAAATACATCCAAAAGTTGAATAGATGTTGATTTTCTTACTGCAGATCTCTTCAGATCAACTGGACATCACCAGCACAGCCGAATGGCATTATCCTGGGATATGAACTCCTGCGTAAAGCGTGGCAGAAGTGTACTTCATCAAAAACTCCAAGAAGCAGCAAAAGTAATAGAATGTGCATCTCATTAGAATGTAAAAAGGATGAAAATATCTGTGGAGAAGTGTGTTATCATCCAGAGTTGGAGGTACTTCTATATTCTTAAGTTATGTATGTAATGAAAAATAATATAATTGGGAAGAGGTGTGTAAACCAAACCTAGTTATCAGAGAAAAGGAAGTGGAGGGTTCTCCTTCTTTTGATACTTTAAAATCAAGGCTCTGATAGCTATCTTGAAACCTTTAAAATCAGTTATGGATGTCTGAGCTTGTACAAGGATTGCTGTGTGTGAGTCAGCTAATGACAAGCGATTCTCTTATTTTAAATCTTTCTTTGTTGCCCTTATTTTTCCTTTTAGGAGAAATGATTGGTAAGCATTTATGAATGTGTTCATTAACACTTTGGTTTGGTGCAGTGTTGAAGTGAATCTCCAAATTTTTTATAACATGCTGGTTAAGAGTAGAAGTAATTTTCACACGTGAATTAAATTCATTGCACAGGAAGCTAAGCCAGAACCTGTGTTTCAAAAACCCTTCAAATATGTTGTAGGTCTGGATGGGGACTTTAGTTTCCCAACAATACATGAACCACCTCACTTCACAACTTCAAACTTCTGAAGTTTCTTTCCTCCAGAAAGCTTTGCTTCATGTGTATAGTGCAGATGTTCATCCCAAGAATTCAGGAAAAATAGGTGTTGCCAAGCAAATCACACAAGCTGTGGGTAGTGAAGTTTGGGGAATGTCACCTCTTGAGTCCACTGATGCAATCTCATTGTGACAAATTATGTGGTGGATACACAAAGTTTGTATTTTTGCATCCTACTTGGGACAATTGGCACCAAATTGGGAGGAGCTGTTGACTCTTTCAAAGGCAGAGAAACCCTGCAGAGACCTCAGCAAATTAAGAGAGATGAGCAACCACTAGCCTTGTTAAGTTTAACAAGGGAAAGTGCTGGATTCTGTACCAGGGACAGGGCAACCCCTGCACATACGTGGTAGTTCATATGGCTTTAGGATAAAGTCATTGCACCAGACTGCTGAAAGGCCACAGGAAATTTCTAGGTGTATGCAGAATTTGAAAAACACTAGCAAGTCTATAAAGCTTCTCGCTGTGTGAAGAATCATTCCTCAAATCCTGCATGTCACATGGTGGTTATTAACATGGCTTGCTGGGGTTTTTTTTCTCTCTTAAATTATTCCTTGGTTAAATGCTTAATGACCAGATTCTTCAGTAAAGAAAAGTTATTTAGATTCAGCTACGAGTAGGTAACTGTTACATGACAATGATGAGCAACTCTAAATGAGATCTACTGTGATTTGTCAGAGGCATTTTTAAATTATGGCTATTTTCAGGTTAATCTTCATATGAGTTCCTGTTTAGGAGTAGGATCAATAGCATAGCAGGAGTCTGTAATGGTTTTTATTGACAAATGAGGTAGAAAACTCTTAGTTTGAAAGTAAGATTTAATGTCATGAAATAGTGTCTCTATTTGTCAAAGACATCATCACATGTTCTGTGACTAAAGCAAACAATATGTATTCACAAGACTCCCTGTCAGACAAGACAGTAATTAAGGGAGTGAGTTATTTGAGGGGCTCAAATCAAAATATAAATTATTATAGCCAACACAGCTTTAGCTTTTGAATTCCCTTGAAAGCAATACTATATTAAATATAAGTATTTCTGAAATCTTGCAAGAGAATTATGGGCAGCCCTTTTTTCTAAAAGATAAAATTATTTATTCCAAGTTTCTGGCACAGTAGACTTTTATCTTGGCATGTGCATGAATTAAATTTATGTTAAATTACTTTTAGAAGTTTTCCTCTTCATTTTTATTTTTTCAGTCTTCATACATTTATGGTAACTTTGAGCTTGGAGAGTGTTCATTTATTTTTATGGCTTCCTGGCTTTCTAATTTTTTCTAATTAATTTTGCATTATGGTATTCTAATGGTCTCTCTGTATTCTCTGAGACTGTGTTTAGCAGTGGGTGCTATTTTTTAAGTAATGGATATATAATAAATGACTAGAAAGTCCACAGGAAACTGAAGCACTCATACATAAAATGACTTGAGGTAATTTTTGCGGGTGAATTGATTAAAATTCCCCTCCCAGTGCTTTGTCTGGTTTCCTACATGTATCCACATTAGCCATCCAAAGATGTCTGTAAGAGACACCTACAGAGCTCTTGATGCCTTTTTGCCTTTTACACTCGAGTCTGTGACAGGGACAGTGGCAGCCCTCTCTCATATTTTTGTGGAACTCACTGTCAGGCTTTACGCTGGTGTTTGTGGTCCTTGGATTTGACAGTCTGCTGGACAGGAGTGAAAGGCAACACTGGTCAGTGTATACCTGTTCCAAAAGCTCTTATCCCAGTGCCAGCTGCACTTCACAGAACCACAGAATGGTTTGGGTTGGAAAGGACTTTAAAGACCATCTCATTCCAACCCCCTGCCATGGGCAGGCATACCTTCCACTAGACCAGGCTGCTCAGAGCTCCATCCAACCTGAAATATTCACTATACATTGATTGTACAGACAAATGTGAAGAGAATTAAATGCTAAGCAGCTTTAGTAATGTTCAGATCCAGAATAATAAACAAGTTTTTTGATGATAGACTGATCAGCAAAAGCAGACTGTTATATATAAATAGACAAATAGGCTGTAGTATTCTCACTTTTGCTCAAGTCACTTATTGTACCTTGTTTACAAGACAAAATGTGGATCTAATGTCCCTCTTAGAATTTTCTTGAATTCACGAGTATAAACTGAGAAGAAAACTAGGCCTTTTGTATAAAATTATTTTGAGATATGTCTTTGGTTATTTATTAACCTTTCCTCATGGATTTATGGATTACATTTGGCATCATCAGCTTGCTATTGTAAGACACTGCAGAAAAAGAGGGATTTGTTGTGATTTAGCTGCATAAGAGATCGCCAAAATATAATCCACTCCAGTCAAAGAAATGCCAGGATGTATTGTCAGTGTGCAGCAGAGTGGGATGCAGGGACTCTTCATCCAACACTGGCTGAGCTGGGTCCAGCCCAAGTGGTGCAGCTCTGGGAAAGGCAGTAGGACAGAGCCTGGCTGCCAGGCTGCACTGCTGTGTGTGCTCTGCATTTGGGATCCAGGTTAGAGCCTCAGCTTGGGACTGTGCTCTGCAAATAAACCAACTTGCTCAGAGCCATCTGGAGAATCTCTAAAAGGCCAAGTGACCTTTTCACTGCAAGGGACATGTGTACCTGCACATTCATGGGCATATGCAAGCCTGATATTAAGTCCAGTGAAGACCAAACATTCCTCTCATCCTAAATAATCTTTGCATCAGATCCCCACTTCTTCTTTCTAGTTGTTATCCAATTTTCTGCTGCAATGTTAGAATTATTTGTTATTTTAACTAAAGCTAACACCTAGTTGTTCCTAGTATCCTTTCCTTGGCATTTAATCAGACTTGCATGGATTTATTCCTTGAGCATACAAAGAATTTAGAAATATTTTTGTGTGTGTATTTTTGCAGAAGAACTGAGAATACATTCTGATGTTGAATTTTGCCCGCTGCCAGGAGGGTCCCTATGTCCTGAGGACCTTTTACAGTGACAAACTGTGCTGCTTTAGTATTCCCAAGTTGCCAAAATTGTCAATCTTTCTCTAGCTGTTTTCAGTAAGATGTGATTAATAACTCTACCTGCATGTGAAGTCTCATGACCATGAGGTTTGCAGAGATATTTCAATTAACAAGGGAGTGTGCCCAAATTTCACCCATCAGATAGCATAATCTCAGTATCAATAGGAAAAAGGCATTCCTGTATTATACATGGAGCTTCCAAACTGTGCATCTGTTTTTACTGACATCCTGAGCAAAACTCTGAAAATAATGAGACAGGTACAGTAAAAATGTAACTGAAGGAGTGGCATAAAGGCTTATAATTTCTGTTCACTTTGCATCGTGGGTCTGAACATCAGTGGTTAAAAGAGTCCTGACTGAAGGTGTTAATACTGCTTCAGCACTTTTTATTTTCAGATGCAACAAACTGTATAAATCTGCAGATAATGAACTAATCAAATATAACTAACATTAGTAGGAAGTACAGGCTTACCCCTTTACTTATTGTAAGTAATATGCCATTTATTAAAAACACCAGCAGGACACTTTTTAAAGACAGGAGGAATAAAACAGTGGCTTGATAGCCAGCCTCAAAAGCTGTCAGCAGTGAAATGTAACACATTTTGACACTGGTGAAGGGTATCCCATCAATATTTATGCAAAATTTACTATTAATGTTTGCAATACTGTGCAAATTCTTTTCAAGTTCTTTCAGGCTTAGAGAACCTGTAAAAATATTACACTTCTTGTTGCAACACACCTGAAAGACAGGAAATGAAACTCATTTTAGAAAGATAATATATAGTGATTTGTAACAGAATAACAATAATTTCTGCTCATGGATTTTAGATCTAAGTCTGTATCAATTACCAAAAAAGAACAACAGTTTGAGAAAATAAATTTATGAGTAAGTATACTTAGCTAAAAAGGGTGTCTGTATAGATTCAGAGATAATTTAAGTAAAAAAAGAATGAGCCTTGCTAATTTAAAATATTCCCTCTCACATGAGAACATGATGGGTCAATCATTACTCTGGTGTTTGCTCCACAGGCAGAAATTTTTAATGAACTCCTGTAGCTAATAAGAATTCCTGAGAGTGTTTTGTGAATTGCTATTTCACAAAGTGGCTCTGGCAGCAAGCGTTTGACAAGAAGGATAAACATGGCTGCCTAGCACATCTGTTTATTTGAGTAAATCAGTCTTAGCTCAACTGGCATGTGTCCATAAGGCCAGATAATATCCTTCAGCAAAGTCTTCAGCAAGCAGAGGGATCAGGGATGACACAGTTGTAATTAAAAGAGAGTTGCTTAGATAAGTTTGGAGTATTTTTAAAAATTGTTACAATATTGTGTAATCCTGCCTGCCAGATTTGATATCCAGTACTCTGTGCTACAGTGTCATGGCTGAGTGGGCCTTTCCCAGGCATCATAATAAGCCTTTCTTTGTACCCAACTCTTCCCAGTCCCTGTGCTCCTGCATCACAGTCCCTCTGTGTGCTTGGGTGGGAAGAGAATGACAGGATTGATTTGTGTTACTTGGTGAGGTTGGTGATATTTTTAAGGGCTCCCATGGCAGCTCAGGATGAACATCTTGTATCATCTCCATAGACTGTAAAGATCTTCTGGTTACCAAGTGTATGTTGAGCATTCAGCCCTCTTTACAAGGGTGAGATCTCCAACCTGCCTCAAGTGCTGGTGGCACTGCATTTGTTCACTCAAGGGCTTCTGCTTCCATGTAGAGGATAACACCACCCAGTAGGGACTGTCACATTTAGATGTAAGAGGATGAGCTCATAATAACCTTCTGCCACTGTAACTTTCAATCTATCTGCTTTTTTTCTTTTTCTGTGATGTAGTTTTAGCATTACTTGAATGACTTTGGGGTTTTTTTATGGATTGATAATGCAGAATCTTTGGGCAGAATATCAATGGAAATAGAAACTATCTCTAGAGAACTGCCAAAAAAGTGTTCTTTAACAATTTACAGCTGACTGTAGAGGATGCAATGAAGCTACATAATAATAGCATCAACTGTGTAAGTTGGTAATGCCAGAGGAGAGTCTGAATATGTTTTAGAACTGACTGGACCCCTCTTTGGAAACTTTCCATAGGTTGTTGGAGGATCTTAAGTAATTTTTTAACAAGAGAAAATAGCTGCTGAAACTACTGTAACACATCTGGATGTACAGGTGGGGATTTTGTGCAGGAATTGAGGAGGAAAAGGAGAGATGCCAATAATAATGCAATCTTACAAATAGTGTTTCAAACTGAATGCTGTACAGTAAGTACTAAAATGACCCTCCTAGTGTTGGTGTGAAATATCCAGGGCAGCCCTTTCTACTGAGGATTCACAAGACAAGTGGCATTTCTTAAAACTGGAAGCATCTCACAGAAAGTAAAATGGCTGCTCAAGCATTTGAGCCTGGATAAAGCCAAAGATGTGCATCTTTCATTATCTGAAATGTGGAAAGACTTTTTTCAAGTGAAATTTGAGTGGCGGCCATCGCTAAATAGAATGAAAAATGGGGTGACAAATGAAAGCTGTGAAAAGAAGAGGAGGTATTGGGCCAGACAGATCACAGAGGGAGACACCAGACAATCTCAAGGGGCACAAATTGGGACCAAGAATGCCCGAAGAACAGGGGGTTTGATCTCCTTTCCTGTAGGCAGGTACAGAATTTCTGACTGGTGTCTCCAGCTCAGGTTGCAGTAAAAAGGACAAAACAGGGCATTTTTACAAGTGTGGAGAACTGTTGCTAAAGGTGACCTATTCTGAACAAAGTAGCCTGATAGGACTTGGGTTTGTGTTTTTAAGAATGCTTTTAAGCCACTTGGAAATACAGAGAGACCAGGTGAACTTTTGGGTTACTTTGTAGCTAATTGTAAATGAAGAAAAACTCAGCCTAGAGTGAGTGCATGCCAGCCATTGCAAAATATCCAAAAGCTAGGAAGCAGAGAAGAGTTCTAAAGCACTTTTATTTCACATCTTAGGTAATGATCTGGAAGAAAGAACAAGCAGGTTAATTAAATTCATAGATTGAGTTATCTTACCAGTGACAAAGCAGACAGCAAAAAAGACCGGCAGAGATACAAAATTCCTGAAAAATTACAAAATTCAGCTACATTGGTAGTCTAAAATAAATGCTGAAGGAGAAAGTGCATTAGAAAAGCAGAAAACAGTGTCAAAATTCAAAGCATATAAAGTTATAAAAATGTAATGAGGAAACAGGAACCTCCTCTGTCCTACCTCATGTTTGTTGTGGCTTACCTATTGTTTATGTATTGCAAATTGTAACTCCAGAACTTAACCTAATATTCCCAAGAGTCATGGAATAGTAGCCATTCTAAAGTGAGCAAAACAAAGCATGATCCTTCTCAAGCCAAAGAGTGTTTAGGACATCAGATAAATGATATTTTTGTATGTATGTATTTTTATTAATGTAATTATAATACAAAATAGATGCACTGAGCCTATTAATATACATTATTTTTGAAGTTTTTTTCCTTAGGTAATAGTTAAATTACCTAGGTAAACAAAAGATCCTTCAGAGGATCACTTTATTTCTTTGTTGCTAAGCTAACCTAATTTAGGATATGGTAAAAGCCAGTAGTGGAAGGGGTCCATTTCAAAGGAAAACAAAGGAGGAACTCTACTCTAACATCTCTGCTCTGCTGCCAACTCCATTTCATGTCTAGCTGGAAGATGTTGATATAAGTTGCATTGACTGTAGGTTCCTAGTTTACCATTTTTATGATTATTCTATTGACTGTGCTGTATGATTTTCTGGGTATTGAGTGTGCCACTCCCTTGACACAGGAGTGAGCATACAAATATTTATTTGATTGTTCAAGCATATAATTTTCTCAACAGCACCTAGACAGAAGTCCACAGTTAAAACCCCTTTTCAAAATTCATTTCCATATAAATTTTATTTTGAAAAAAAGAAATCCTTATATAAATACCATTCTCTTGAGATCACACTGTCTGAAGAACTGTGATCATAAGTAAGTGATCATGTGCTATAAGAAGAAAATTCTACCTATTTTTATGTGAAAGAAAACCCAAGAGCTCATACTGGGAAATACTGTTTTTCAATTGTAAGAGTTTCATCAAAAATTAAAAAAAATAAAAATTAAAAAACAGGAATTGGTAAGAAAAAAAAGAGTGAGGTGATGGTAGACTAAATCCACGTATTGCGATCTACTCCACACTGAGACATTCAAACAGCCTGCAAGGCATATGAAGACGATTCATATTAATGGACTATTTTATTAAGGTGCAGTATGGTTGAAGGCCACAGAATAGCAGCATTCTGTCAGATACACAGTAGTTTATTGAAGTCTGATAATGCTGGAGGGCAGAGAATTTTAGCCAAGTTACATTTTATTTCACTGCAGTCATATTAGTGTCTGCACTAGGATACATGTTTTCATACACATTGTTTTGCCAGACAACACATTATGTTCTGTTTAACAGATATTGCCTTACTGATTTTTTTTTTTTTTTTACTACTTCTAGGTATGTTGTAATGGGATTCTGCACGACAATAAACCTGGCTTCCAATGCTGTGAGGACAAGTACATTCCATTTATTCTTAATTCACCAGGGGTTTGCTGTGGTGGGCAGATACATGCTGTGCAACCGAAACATCAGTGCTGTGGTGGTTATTACACCAGAGTTTTAGTAGGTAAGAGACAACTCCTTTCCATTGCTTGAATGAAACAAAACAGCAAAGTTGATGCATTTGTTAAACCAAGGAGTATGACAACAATAAATGTGAGATTTATCAAGATATCTAGATGTCTTCGAGACTTGTGTTCAGTGCAAAATTGCACTCGCTTTGCCTTCTAAACACGGTACACTCTGTTTATACAAGAAAGGCTTAATTGATGAAACCTGATGATTGGGTCATTTCCCAGAGATCTAATTTATGCCAAACTATACTTAATTGCAGTAAGTGCTGCATAATGGAGAGGGCAGTTCTGCTTAATAGGAACACCGTCAGGCAATTTAGTGGTGAAGTTTAGTTCTCTGCTTGACTTGACCCCACATGATTTTCCATAGCCACTTCTGTTGTGGAACAATTGTTAGCATTTGGTGTTGATATTCTGGATTGCATCATTTCTACTTGTTTTTACATTGTCTGCTCTTTGTTTCTGCTAATGTTACAGATCAAAGTATACCTCCCACATGCATTAACTTTGATGGTAATTCATCCTTTTCTTATTCTCAGAGCGGTTTGGGAAGTTCGCCAAAACCGTGCTTCTGTCTTACTGTCCCGAGTTTGGTTTTCCAGTGTGTTGGTGGGTCACTGTTGACAGGGAAAGGGAGGAAAAGGGTGAGGAGAGATCCCTTTCCTGTGGGCAGTGTTCAAGGCATATAACTCTTTGTAGGCAATCGTCAGGTCAGGAGCTAAAATGGCTCCATTACTCACAAGCTGGCACACATTCTGTAGGCTCAGAAACACTTGACATTTTGCCAACATGTTCAGCACATCCCAAGTTCTGATCTGTTAAAAAGTAATTCATATATCACAATATTAGAATGCCTTCCATTATGTCATCAGAAAAATGCTATCACATGGAAGAATCAGAGAAGTGTATTTTGCTGACCTCATTAATCTCAGTGTTCTGAAATGGGGAGATTATACTGTGACTTCTGTCCTCATCCAGTGGTCTGTGTTAACTAGCCTAATGTTTACATCAAGAAAGAAAAGCACAGTGGAACAAAATGTCTTATGTCTGAAATCAGTTCTTATTCAGTCAGCAGTCTACAAGCATGAAACAGTGAATGTCTGAACATGATTTTAAACAATTTTTTTTTCTAAGTATACTTGCTGCATTATTTTTCTGTACTCTAAAGGGCAGCAACATGAACACTGTTGGTCACTTTTTTCTTTTTTATTTTTATAAATATGCTAATAACCTCAAGCTAAATGTTAATGTGGGTCATTCTTTGATAAGGATAACAATTAACTGGTAAGACTGCATAGTAGTTTTCAGAGGGAGAACATTTTCAAGCCTAGCTTGGAATGGATCCCATTTTGAGAGGTTAATGAGAAGGTTACTGATCCTTTGTGTCTTATGTCTAATAGTTCTTAAAAAAAATAGTTTTATTTCCGATAGATGTGAGCTACATTCTGTGTTTTAGTACTTTCTCTGTGTAGCAACTAAATTAACTTCCGAGGAATGCAGGAAAATATGATGAAATTCCTCGATGGATTATATCTATTATACTCTAAAAATTTGCTCTCATCTTTCTTTCAGTTATTATTGAATTTATTTGATAAAGTTATTTATACAGGAAACTCTCTAAGCATACATATTTCCCAGATGTTGTTTGGCCAGCTCAACAGCTCAAAATGTGCTGAAACATACTGGGCTGGAGGCATGAAGATTACAAATTAGGAAGACAGAATCTCAGTTTCTGAAACAGTAGTTCACAAAGAAGTGCAAACATCCATCCTAGAACTAAGATGGGAGGCAGAACAAATAATGCTACTATCACCCAGGCACCTCTTTGGCAAGGAATGGGGAGAAAGGAAAACACTGTTTTCCCTCATCTGTTACAATCTCAGCATATGTTTGTTTCTGACAAAAGCTGCATTGAGTTTGGAGCTTTGTCTCTAATTCCAAACCTTTCATAAGAAAAGAACTTGAGATATTGCTTTAAATGAGAAAGGAGAGTTTTAAAAATCAAAACACTTTTTTTTAAATTAACATTCAGGAATCAAAATACTTTAATCAACTCTACTACTCATCTTCAATAGCAAAAAAAAACTACTTCTCCTTCCAAATAACATTTGAGCCATAGAAGACATTGCAACACAGAAAAATAATATAAAAATATTAGAACATTGGACCAGCTCGACTGCAGACACTAGTTAATGAAAATTATTGCCATTTATCAATATTTTTGTATCCTTTATAGTAGTATGTACCTTGTTCATAGCCCACAGCTTATTCCAGCCCACGATTCCAGTATCAGTCCCATTGGCAGTCTTATCCTAAGATCTTTTCCTGCAAAAGCTGATGGTTTTGCTTAAGTAGCAGCCAAGTCCACCAGTTGTTGTGGTGGTGGTACTTAATTTTTAAAGTGAGTTTAATCCTTAAATTCTCTGCGAGATGAAGTCCTGAGCGATACTCAAACTTAAAAAATGCTTTAAGTATTGTGAATTAATTAATCAAGACAAGTTTGAAATGATTTTGAAGGAGAAAAGAATTTTTTTGCCAAGAATGCATAGCCTGATGGTTCTGTTGAACACAGCAAGTGTGTGCTCTCTTTACTGTATAGCTAAAATCACAAAAAAGTTTTTAGCTGTAAAATTGTCATATGCACAGGCATTATTTTCATTGCTCTTCTCAGCTTCATCTCTGTCATGCTTGTCTTTTAATATCTTAGACTCTTGAACTGAATTAATGAATGCACACTTCTTTAATCATTAATACAAAAGAATATAATACATACATACAATATCATACATTGCAAATGAATGTAGCATTCTAAAGCTATAGAGTGATTCTGTGCTTTCACATGGAAAGTTTTGTACATGAAGTTGTGTGAATCCAGACTTGTGGCTATCTGGTGAAAGCCTCTCAGGAATTTCAAGAGCTATAAATGGATAAAATCTTTAATTGTATTCTGACGTTGACAGGAGAAGTATGCTGCCCTAACGAAGAGGAAAACAGAGTTTCAGTTGGAATTGGTGATTCCTGCTGCCAGGGAATGCCTTACTCCACATCAGGCAATCAGATCTGCTGTGGTGGATCCCTGCATGACAGTTTCAATCAGCAGTGCTGCGGTGGAAGGGTCATAAGCATGGACTCGGTCTGCTGTGGTGATGAAAAGGAAGGGAATGCATACAGACCTCTCACAGGTAGGTGATAAATCCTCAGGAAAAAAGGTCCTAATCTTTCTAAATCTCTTCTGACACCAGCCATTCAGAAGTGACAAACTCAAGTTTAAAGTGCGTGTGCCAATTTGTTAAAATGTTGTTGCACTTCAGTCACCTGTTTTGCTGTACTACAAAATGCTGAGCTTTCAGTAACCTTCTTTGCCTTTCTGCAAAAGCTGCAGGGGCTGAAGAAACCAGGCAATTCAAAAGGAGTGAGTGATCTTTCCTTATGCAAGTCAGGAAAGAGAACTGGTCCCCTCAGTGAGGTTAGATTCACCACTTTGTGCCACCACACGTCCCGGTGCAGGAATTTTCCATTTGCTCTGGAAATGTGGGGTTAATCACCTGAAAACTGAAGATTGCAATGGTGTCTTCTTGGTCTATGTCACTCCCTTGTGCTCATCCCTCACATGGGGCTAAACCTGCTGTAGTTTAAAATTAACAAAAATTAATCCCCAGCACTACTCACTGGCTCATCTTGTGTGTCCCATTAATTTCTTGGAAATGATAGGAAACTACTCCATCATTTAGAAGGTACAATCTGAACCCTACTTCCTTATAAAAAACTCTGTGGCTATCTGAGGACAGATGGTCATTGGAGGTATTATTACAAAACCTATTCAGATATTCTCATTTGTCTTTTCTTTCCACAGTTATTAGACAAACTATACCCCATCAGCCTTAGGCTTTCTCAGCCTGACAAAAAAACTTCAGAAACTATTGTGGTGTGAAAAAGGAGCTTGATTTCAAAACAGAAATAATGAAGGTTTAGTACCCAGCTGTGCTTGGTGTACAAAGCTGAGTGACGGTGTGTGCCAGTTCAAGCCTGTAGTTATACAACTAAGTCTCTTAATATCTGACTAAGAATCTTAAGACTGAACTCCTCCTTTCTCCAAAAAAAAAACTCTGTCTTCAGCTGACTTTTTTGTATTCCTTGGATCCTACAGTGGCTCTGGTATTAGGAGCACCCTTGTTGAGTGCTGACTGTCAGGATGAGCTTATCGGATGAGTATTGCCATGGTTTCTGTGGTTTCCATATTATCCTTCCCTTCCACTGGCAACTCATGGTGGGAGCTGTGAGCAGCACTGCTTGCATGATTTTAGCTCCCTCTCACTGTGATCCCTAATTGTGCTTGATCTACAGCCTCCATGCTCTCGGTACCAGCTTTGAGCAAGGCCCTCTTGCATAGCCGCGCGTTGTGCCGCTGCCACAAGACGGGGCTGGCTCATAAAACATCTCTTTATGTACTTTATTACTTAAACTCTTTTATTTGCCTGCAGGAGCCCTTTAACAAAATCACATTGAATTGACTTTCTCACACCAAATCAAATCTCTCTGGTCCCAGTTCAGTTGTCTTTGTCAATATGTATTTTATAAATGGAGTGAATTAACAGATGCTGTTGGAACAGAACTGCTGGGGTAGCGTTTATGTTTTTAGTGCTCTCTCTGGGCAGATGAGTTGTGTAGGAGTGTAATACAGGTATCTTGGGATGAAAGCTATGTTCTTCATTTCAGTATATATGTATTCTTAACAGGTTTTTTCCCTTAAATATATATATTTAAAAAATCTTTATATCCCTCTTTTAAAAATGTTTTTAGCCTATAGCGCTCAATCATTTACACTATTTTTCTCAAGAATGGGTTGGGATGACATTTTTTGGCTATTAAAAAAGAAAACAGTAGCTTTTTTCATCGCTCACGGGTTTCCTGTGAGGACTTTATGCTGTGAGCCTGCACACAGCTGAACACAAATACAGGTTTGAAAGATGAATTAGCACCACAGTTGAAAAGAGATCATATTCTTTTGCATTAAGCATAGAATAGATTGTGGTTTCTTATCATATCATATAGATCATGCTCAATTGGTTTTTGCTTAATTTCTTGGAGTAATTCAGCCTTGCTAAATACATCACGAAAAGGCACAAACCAGGCACAAAAAACTACCTGCTTCCTATCCTAATTATTGTAATTATTCTAATGGAAAATATGCTCTTACATAAAAACATAATTTACTTATCATTGGCAAATGGATTAGTAGAATTTTGCAAGAATATGGTAATTGGAAGGCTGATCTCATTGTCTGGAAGGAGTAGAGGTAACGGGGGTGGTTTTATGCAAAAGCTGAAATGCTTCTGAAGCACTGCATTGCACTTGGCAGTGAATGCCACAGCTAAAAATCTAGTGACAATTTAAAGCTTTTGTTTGAGAGCTTTAAGTCCTTCCAAAAAAAGTGTACAAGAAAAACTTGACCGCCAAAAGTGCAAGCCTTGTACAGTCTCATTTTGTTGCATGACCAGTTCAAAATCAATGTCTTTTTGCTGAATCCAGATCCAGGTTTGAACTGAATGCTGGTTTAAGAGCTTGAATCATAGAACTTTTTCATTTGCCGTCGCATACCTTTTTCAGAGAATCTCTCCTGCAAAAAGAGATTTTCATCCATCCCGTATTACTTTTTTTTCCTTTATTAATTAATTTCTCTTTTCTTAGGTTTCCTTTTTCAGCCCTTTCGTTGGCCTTATTTAGTGGGGTGACCATAGAGACACCTACTGGCAAAGGCTGGCAGTGGTGTACGTGCACATCCTGAGCCCCACTGCTGCAGTGTGATTGTACAAAGTTCTCTGTTTCCAGCTATAAAGGATAATGTCAGCTAAAACCACTCTTGGATTTTCTCTCTCTCTGTCTTTTTTCGTTTGTTTTTTTTTTTCCTTTAATGCCACTATACTGGCACCCCAGACTCATGAAAGATGATGCTTTATACTATTGTGGTTCCTGATCTGTAATAGTTGCAATACCCACATGTAAGCCAAGGATTTTTGGAGTAGTTTGCAATGTACACTGGCTCTGTATTTTGTTGATCCTCTATTCTGGCTCCAAAGGCTAAGCCTTTTAATACTCATTTTTTCCCTTTTGAAAGCATTGGTTTTGCAGATTTACTAAATTAGTAATTCATCACTCAGCTAGGTTTATAATTTTTTTCAGTTGCTGGGGATGAACATGAAATAATTGTTGACAGAAATCAGTGTTAGCAGGAAGTGTCTTTTCCAGCCTGTGGATTTTCTTTTTGCTATAATGCATTATGTGCCTATGAAACATAAATATATAAAATATGACACACACATTCCAACTGAGTTACAAACAAATAGTTTACATTTTGATGTTTTGCTGAATTCAGCAAGGGTTTATAGGAATTTCTGGATCCTTAAGCAATTGAATAAAGCAATTTTTAGAAGGCAAATCAATCCATCAATATTACATGGTCCTATTTTGTTTTTCTTGGAGCATATTTAAAATTGTACGTTTGAGGTGTCAAGGTTCAGGAGTCAAGTGCTACATGTGATAAATTAAGGAAAGGTCAGAGGCTATGCAATGCAGTTTCAGAAGATTGTCTACCTCTGCCTTTGCAGCTCATTCATGCTGAAGTGATGCACTCTGGGAATTACTACCAAACTCTGCTCTGCAACATCTGCTCTCCCTAAGTGAGTTAGTGCACGTCAGACATCTTTATGTCAGAATATTGCAGTGATGGATGCAGTCTTCAGAAAATGCTGCATAAAAATCTGGTGTGCCGTTCTGGCCATTAAGTGAAATTACTATTTAAATTAATGGCGCTGTCACAGTTTATCTGTGCAAAGAATGAACGCTGATTAGGGTATTAAGTAATTAGCAATTTATCACACTGGAACAAGGTTGATAATAATTAAAGAAGTAATGGTTTACCAAAGAAACTAGAAAGGGAGTCACTTCTTGTTATGTGAGTGAAATCTTGGCTGAAAAATTTAATTCAGTTAAACAAAGATGAGGTTCACAGTGAAAGAATACAGCTTTGTTTGTTTCAATAGAAAAACAGTTCATTATCAAAATTTTAGTTTGCCTGTCATAAGTCCCTTGAGGCTGTCTGAGTTGCTTATTAGTATTGAATTGAGTCATTTTCTGCATTAATTCTCTCTTTAAAATTGGTAGAATCCTATTTGGAAAAAGGGTGTGAACAAGAGAGATATTTTACCTCTTGAAAAGCTGGTGCTCACAGTTTCATTGCTCTGAATAGAACCAGCCCTGAAAAAAGGTAAAGTGTGCAAGTAACATCACCAATTTTAGACATTCCAGTGATTGGAATGAAATGTTCTGAATACTTTAGCAGGATCATACCTTTATAGATTAATTTTCATTATGTATGACTTCTAAGAGAGATTTGCTGCAATAATAATGAAAAAACCAGCCACTCCTGCACATGTTTTAAATGCCAGTATATGACAGAAATTATGTCAAACACAAACTACTTTGTAGATGTAACAATATATCGCAACCCTGTTTTTGTGTGATATCTTTCTAGTTCAATTAGTAATAACATTTATTTCATTGCCAGTTATAGAGAAATTTGTAGTGTTTGGTTCTGAGTTAAAACTTACCCCTTTCTTTAGAGGGTGGTGGGTGGTATTTCATGTGAATATGTGGAAAATTGTGATGGTTATGATGACTTTTTATTTTAAAAATGAAATTATTAAAACTAGAAAAAAGACAGTGGAATTAATTGTGGCAGCTTATCAATTCCATTATAGAAATGCAAATTATTTTTAGATATCAGTTTCTTGAATGGTAATTCTCTGTATTAAGTGACTGAAGCTTCACTGTGGGTATTTTGCAAGTCACCCATTCCATTCTAGGCACCTAGTATGAACCCCAACTTTAAAATACAAAATATGTGATAAATTCTGGACTGCTAAGATGTACTGTTGGAAGATTGCCCATGTGAGGGGGGTATGAAGGAGACCTGAGTAGAAAGTACATGGAAAGGTGTCTCAGTTTTTACATTCTACAGGAAATTTTCATCAGCAATCCATCTCCAGCCTGCTGCAGCCAGTACATTGGTGTGGTACGCCATGGAAAAGTTCTTGAAAAAGATCAGGAGTGGTGGTGGATGTTGATTGTAGGGAACCCTATTAATTTCTCTAATTCTTGATTGTTTTCAGTAGGTCTGGAAGTCAGGATGCTTACTTCAGTCATCTCATGTTTGAATTTAATTTCACTTTATCTAAATCTGCATAATTCCAGCTGTTGGTGGGTTTATGCCAAGACATATTGCATTGTGAGCTTTCTCCTTTCTTATCTATTTATTTGCTTACTTAAATTTCATATTCAGATTTTTTTGGTTTGTTTGTTCATTTCAGGGATGTTCTGTTGTGGGCAAGAGTACGTGAATAAGTCAGATACCATATGCTGCTCAGGTTCCAGTGGTGAGTCCCTAGCACATGTTAGAAAGAATGACCAAGTGCCAGTAAAATGCTGTGAGACTGAACTTATTCCAAAGAGCGAAGAATGCTGTAATGGAGTTGGATATAATCCTTTGAAATATGTTTGCTCTGACAAGATTTCAGCTGGAATGATGATGAAGGTAATTGATAGAAAATCTCTTGGTAGCTCTGATTTGATGATGGAAAGAGAAATACACTGTTCGTAACTATTTTTCTAAAATAGGAATATAAAAACTCTTGTGTGCATTATTCATTTTCACATTACATCCATATTAATACCGAATGAGTTTGCCATGATTGATGTTATTGCAATGAATTCTAAAGGAATTAATAATGATTAGCTGCCTCTGTGAAGTGTTGCCCAGCACTTCAGATTAGTACAGTGGCTAAAAGCTGGCATACTAACAAGACTGACATCTATAGCCAGTTTCCATTCAGTGGCCACTGTTTTTGATGATGTTCATTAACTGGAAATTAAAATTGGACTGGCCAGTTCTGAAGTATAAAAATTCTATAACATTTCAATTTGGGCAGGGCAGTAGGACACGATTCTCCAACCCCCTAAAAAAAAACCACACAAAAATTCCCAAAATAAAAATTAAGCAATTGACATTTTCTTGATAGACACTTAATCCTGATCCTACAGAATACCAGTGGCCATTTTGACATAAATTTCAGCAGTATGAGGATAGGTCCTTTTGTGCTTAATGAATTATATAGTTTATTCTCATTCTATTTTAATGTCACAGTAAACTAAACACCATAAATTTGGACTTTTCCAAGACTACCCTGTGACTGTAGGCATTAACATGAGACCATTTTCCCTTACAGCTCCAAGTAGAATTCAACAGAAATCTTCAAGAATTAGCATCTTGATGTTATACATTA